>PYHX02000413.1:7130674-7466387 GCA_004302925.2 Cochliomyia hominivorax
CCACAAGTGGTGAGGGTATATTAAGTTTGTCATTCTGTATGTAACGCCAAGAAGGAATCATCTCAGACCCAACAATGTATATATATTATTGCATCAAATCAAAAACTGAGTCGATTTAGCTATGTCCGTCAGTCCGTCTGTCCGTCTGTCTGTCTGTTGGAAACATTCTCACGCTTAGAATAATTAACCGAATTCAATAAAACTTGGCCACATTGTTTGTTATTGTCCTAAGCAGTTTGCTATTTAAAACCAGCTATATCGGTTTATAAGCAAGGAAGTTATAGACCGATATCTGAAACAACCTCAAAATTTCGAAAATGAACTCTTATTAATTCTCCTAAAAATGTAATTGGACTTAAACAAAAAATTAATTTTAGCATATAATTACACGTGCTTCATCATCGTGCCAAAAATTATCAAAATCTGATTAACCGGAAAAAAGTTATAGGCTATAATATGCAAAATTTTGATACACCCCAAACTCTTTGTGTCATATGGACCGCAATTTTTAAGATAATTTACTAAAATTTGTCACAACTAATTTCTAAACCATTCTTAATATATGTTATAAATTTTATTAACATTGGTCCATATTTTGATATAGCTCCCATATAACGCCCTTTCCTGGAATATTATTTATAGCTCATAAAACTCTTAAATTAGAACCAATTCTATTGAAATTTGGCACAAATAATTTTTTAAATATTTTAAATATATACTATAAATTTTATTCACATGGGTCCGTATTTTGATATAGCTCCCATATAAGGCCCCTTCCCGGAATATGATTTATAGCTCATAAAACTCTTAAATTGGAACCAATTCTTTTCAAATTTGGCACAATTATTGTTTTAACTATTCTAAATATATACTATAAATTTTATTTACATGGGTCCATATTTTGATATAGATCCCATATAAATCCCCTTCCCGGAATATGATTTATAGCTCATAAAACTCTTAAATTGGAACCAATTCTATTGAAATTTGGCACAAATAATTTTTTAACTATGGGTCCGTATTTTGATATAGCTCCCATATAAGGCCCCTTCCCGGAATGTGATTTATAGCTCATAAAACTCTTAAATTTGAACCAATTCTTTTGAAATTTGGCACAATTATTGTTTTAACTATTTTAAATATATGTTGTAAACTTTATTAAAATGGGTCCATATTTTGATATAGATCCCATATAAATCCCCTTCCCGGAATATGATTTATAGCTTATAAAACTCTTAAATTTGAACCAATTCTATTGAAATTTGGCACATCTAATTTTCTAGTTATTTTAAATATATGTTATAAATTATATTAACATGGGTCCATATTTTGATATAGCTCCCGTATAAGTCCCCTTCCCGGAATATGATTTATAGCTTATAAAACTCTTAAATTTGAACCAATTCTATTGAAATTTGGCACATCTAATTTTCTAGTTATTTTAAATATATGTTATAAATTTTATTAACATGGGTCCATATTTTGATATAGCTCCCATATAAGGCCCCTTCCCGGAATATGATTTATAGCTTATAAAACTCTTAAATTTGAACCAATTCTATTAAAATTTGACACAGTTAATTTTCTAGCTATTTTAAATATATGTTATAAATTTTATTAACATATAAATATGTGTTATAAATTTTGTTAAGATGAGTCTATATTTTGATATAGCTCCATTATAACGCCCCTTCCCGAGTAAATAAAGACCAATTCTATTTAAAGTCGACACAATTATTTTGCTAACTGTTCTGAGATTTTATATTAATTTGCCCTGTATCGGTCCAAATTTTCCTATAGCTCCCTTATAACGGGATTTTCCGGAAAACGGATTAGAGTTTATAAAACATTTAAATAAAGATCAATTCCATTAAAATTTAGCACAATGATTTTTCTAACTATAATCAAAGTATATTATAAATATGAACAATCTTGGTCCAAACTTCGGGAAGGGGTCTTATATGGGAGCTACATATAAGACCCCTTCCCGGAAAATAGTTTTGAGCTTATAACAAGCATATTTTTTGTTTTTATACGCTCCACAGTACAAGTGGTAGAGAGAGAATATTAACTTTGTCATTCTGTGTGTAACGCTAAGAATGAATTATTTCAGACCCCATAATGTATATATTCTTGCATCAAGTCAAAATCTCAGTCGATTTTCGTCAATCTCTTTCTCTGCTCACATCCACAAAAATTAACAGAGCTCAATGAAATTTGGTAGAAAAAAGGCAGTTCAGTAGAAAAATTTTATAGCCTAAATTGTAACTAATTTTATGACTAATTAAGTATATCTGTGTTATATACATTTGTGAGTGTATGTGTGTCTATGGAACCTAACGTATTAACTTTACACGAATTTGTGGTGGAGGGTATTAAAGATTCGGCATAGCCGAATATAGCATTCTTACTTGTTATCTAACAATAGTTGCGATTCAGTGAAATGACCTGACAATCTGTCAAAAAATTATAAAATAATAATATTTGTTGTTTTTGCTTGGCCAACTGAACAACCAGCCGGCTGTCATTGTATGTCACAAAAAGAGAGTGAGAATGACACCAAATAATGGTGACTACAAAAGCAGCGTTCTTCACAAATGTTACAAAATGTGACAAAGTAACAAAAAACTGTGACAGCCATTATCTGAAGTATTTTTAAAGTTTACAGTTTACAGTTTACATTTTACATTAAATATGTAGACAATGAATTTAAGGAAGAGAAATTACAAATTTGTATTGACAGGTGAATTATTATTGTTTAAGAGTCGTTTTTGATTTAAGTTTGTTAAAGAAATACACTGTATTTGAATGTATTTGAATAAATTAACAAGGATGTCCTTTTCATATTTCCGATAATCATTAAGGGATAATGGAAAATATAGAACTTTTACATATTTGTTAGTTGCTTGAAGACTTCGTTGTTTTTATACCCTACACCAGCATGATTTGTAAGATACAGAAAAAATCACATTTTAAGACGATCCACAGTGTGTTCAAAGTGATTTTGCGGAAAATAATTGTGTGACTTTTGAATCGTTTCAGATGTCGTAATGAGATTCCACATGTGTAGAAGCAAGGGTTTTTGGAATTGACCTGCAGGAGGTCATGTGTCTATTTAGTCAGGGGAGTAGTGGGTACACTTTCAAACTTCAACACCTCGGTGATGTAAATTTTTTAGAAATTACAAAAAAATCCAATAACAATAGAAATATATGAATGAATTAAAAAGTTATATTGATCATATGTAGGAACTTAATTTTGATATTAACATTTTTCGGAATTTTTTTTTTCAAAAAAGATTGAAGCATTAATTCACAGATAAACCATTTCTTTAATCTTATAAATTTTTATTATTTTACAAAGAAAACCTTACAGGAAAGCAAATATGAATACAAACCTTTTTGCTAAGTTCCCAAATTACAAGGCCGGACTCATCTTTAATTATGCTGTTTAATAATTATTCTCAGAAAAAATTAACAAATGAAAAAATTCATGCAACGGAAATTTTGCCCATTTTCTCTGACCCGGTTTGTTTTAAAATTTTCCAATAAAACCGTTCAATAGAAAAGTGACAAATTTGGAAAATCTAGTTGAAATAGTTCTTCAGATATTCGATTATTAATAATCGGTATATATAGATTCGGCTCTCATTTTTTCTTTGTGTGATCACATCTACCATTCATTTTCTCACGCAAAACTGTTTTACAGGAAAATTATTATATGGTCTTATCCATATATTCTCCAAAACAATTTTTGAAGAAAGTGATTGGAACAAAATTGTTTACACTAGCAATAATAATTCACAGGTAATATTAGCATTGCATAAGGACTACCCATTCCTTTGATCCAAACCGTCCTACATTTTATGAGTAAAACTTATTCCTGGAGAAAGTAATTGGTATTGACTTTCACTTCGATTGTACTTTAGAAATTTGGTAGAGGGACTACCTCTCCTCTTCTCCCATGATGTACAAGGGTTGTGATTTTGGGAATTTCTGTACGAGGAATCGCATAAATAACAAAATTCGTTTAAATATAAAAGTTTAAATTTTAACTTTATTTTTCACCCCCCTGACCTAATAGGCACTCTTTCATATTATTTACAAATTATATTCAGAAATTTCATTAAGAAATCATTTTTATCCAATTGAAATTGGTCATGTTCGGTCCAATATTTCAGGTAGCTGCTTTATAGATATACTACCGTAATTGTGCATGCATTTCTATGCAAATGTTTTAAATGAATTTACAACAAATAAGTTTTATATTATTTCACTTGAATAATATTGAAGTCGAACTTCCAAAGAAAATATGGGTGGATAAATAACCGTAGTGATTCCTTACTGATCAGTGTGGATTAAATAAAAGTAAAGTCTAATAAAATTGCAACATTTTAACAATAGTTTATACATATAAAATTTATTTAAGCAAAAAGTACTCTACCAATTTTTAGGAGAATCGGGTAACAATTTTTTATATGCCCACTACCGAAAATCACTTCAAATTTCATAATTTTCAAGACGAATGATTTTACATTTTTTATACCTTCTCTATGGTGAAGACTATGATACATTTAGTTTTAACCAAAATTCACACTTTAACTTATTGTTTTCATAAGAGAAATATGTACATGTATGTGTGTTTATACCTCAGAAACACAAAAAATACTTTCTTAAAAAAATCTTAAGTTAAAAATAGAAACACAATTTATAAATCATCCTTTTTTTTGCTATTTATGAGAATAAGCAACTGTTACATATATATTCACATACACTTGTAAATTTTTATTAAATATATACTAACTTACTTACATTCTTATATTAATACATATTTGTATTTGTATAGCAAACATTTCCGGTTTCCGTTATGCGTCAAAATATAACCAACACCACATTAAAGTTTTATAGATTTCCTTTTTTATACCCTACACAATCACAAATAGTGAAGAGGGTTTATTAACTTTGTCATTCTATGTGCAACGCTATGAAGAAATTATCAGACCCGATAGTGTGTATATATATATTTTCTTGCATCAAATCAAAATCTTTAGCTCTGTCCTTCTGTCTGTCTATCTGTTTTTGGCACGCGGACAACCACAATAATTGATAGAACTCAATAAAATTTGGACTGCGTATTTGCTATAGTCCTGGGAAGTTTTATATATAAATCCAGCAAAATGGGTTCCGTATATTAATAGATATAGACTAATATCTGATCAAGCTCTAAATAAAAGCAAAGAACTTTCGTTATAAATTAAAAGGATAAAATTTCGCCATTATATTAACTTAAGTCCGAAAATTTTCAAAATCGGTTCAGTAGAAAAAAAGAATTAAAGCCAAAAATACAACAATAATTTGATGACTCATTACGTGTTCCTATGTTGTACTTAAAACGTTGATATATTGTGTGGAGCATATGGGAGTGTGTATATATGAGTGAGAATTCACTTCACATGTATTTGTGGTGGAGGGTATTGAAGATACGGCATAGCCGAATATACCTTTCATACTTTTTTGTTTTTCCTTTTATTTTTCATTTTCGTAACTTCCTTTACGACTGCAATTGTTTGGTGTATTGGGAAAACATATTTTGATTTTCTTTCATTTTATTCCTTCTACGTTTGTTAGTCAAGGACGAGGACATAAACTGTATTACAGGATACATATTCACACACATGTTTCATTTCATTTATGGATTTTTTCTTGGTTAAATTTAACTTTAATAAAAGAAAATAGAAAGAATGAATGAGGTAAATATGCGTAAGAAAGTTAAGTGTAAATCGAATTTAAGGTATATGAAAGTATGTATGAATGTATGTTGTTGTAATATTATATTAAAATACTCTATTGATTTTTTTTGTAATTTAAGTTGCAGAGAAAAGGGAGTTTAGTACACAATGTAGAAAAAGATATAAAATATTTCAATAACAATGTCTTACAATATTAAAAATTTTAACGAAGAATTGAAGCTCATTTCAGACGCAGCTAAAAGGATCGATGCTTATGGCAGATATTGCTTAAGCTCTATAAGTGATTGAACCTTAAGATCACTTAAACTCCACCACCACAAACGGTGAAAAAAACCAGCTAAAATTGTTTCTTAAAAAAACTCAAACGAAGACATTGAACAATGGTTTGAGGAAATCCTGGTCCGTTTGGTTATAAAAATGTTCGGGATTAAACTATGATAAGGGAACGATAAGATCGGAATATTCAACCCGATTCCTGATTATAATCTACTAACATTGAATCGCTCGATAACATTTGTAAAGCCAGAAACAGAATCCAGATAATGGAAAACG
Organism: Cochliomyia hominivorax; assembly: GCA_004302925.2. Lineage (NCBI taxonomy): Eukaryota > Metazoa > Arthropoda > Insecta > Diptera > Calliphoridae > Cochliomyia > Cochliomyia hominivorax. Next base: position 7,136,976 of record PYHX02000413.1, read on the forward strand.
CAACCATATTATTTTCCTTAATATTTCTCATATTCCAGAAACTGTGGGCTAATCTTAAAACATCTTCAAGTATTATTTGTTAATCTGATTAAGCTGAGTCACCAGTAAAAAGTGCGTACTAAAAGTATTAAATATTTTTCAATAAAATCCAACTTCGTCCAGCAAAAATTTTGCCCAACATTCAAAGGTCTGTTGTCAAAATGTTTCCAATGGAGGAATGGATATGATATTTCTATAGCCAACAAAATAGAAGGCGAATGAACGAAAATGCAGGCTTAAATACATAAAAGGCTCAAAAAGTTCTTGAGAAAAGCACTGTCAGAATTTCCCAAAATGTTATTGGTATGACAAGCAATATGCAGTTACGAGAAAAAAAGCCCATCATCTTGGTTACAGAAAGTTTGCAACCGTTCAAAGGACATAATATGTCCGCTTATTTTTTACGTTCTGTCACTTTAACAAATAAGAATTTAAGTGGCACAAAAACAGTAATGTGGTATTTGTGTCAAGAAAAGCAAATGCTCTACAGTGCCCGATGCTAAGGCCAGTGGAGAGATATTTGGCTCCTGTTAAAAGACAAAATTGAAGATGAGAAGAAAAGATGTGCTAAAATGTGGTAGATTTTAAACAGAGATGGAAACGTTAATTGAACGTTTTCCAAAAAATGTTTAAAATTTTATCACAAGTGATTAACACAAGTGATTGTATGCACTGTATAGGTTATAGCATAGACCTCCCCATCTCCTAATAAGTATTACTCCTCTAAAATTTTGTCAATAGAAATCCAAAAATGTTTAAACCAAATACTTCCTTTTCTTATCGTTTCCAAGCTTCAATTCTACAATAAAATCAAAGTCTCTAATTTTCAGATAAAAATATGTTAAAGAAAATATTTTCCAATGCCAAGCCACGACACCAGACACCATTCACATTTGTGGTTATACATAAAAAGACTTTAATTCGTGATGTGTTTTACTTTTTAAATATGAACATAAAAGGTCTTCTCAAAAATCTTCCTTAACCACAATAAGGAAATAAAAGACACCTGGATTTTGTTGATTTCACTTGTGAAAAAAATATTCTCCTTATTAATGATAAACTCCTGCATTTTATTCCATCATCCTTAGCGTTGATAATCCTGTACAACTTAAGAGCTCCTTTTGTGCAATTAACTACATGTGTTTCAGTTTCCATATATATTTTTTTATATTGAATTTGTTGCTTTAATATTGAAAAAATATGAAATAAAAAATTCCATATATGAGAATTTTTTTTAAATTCCTTATAACAGGACATTTTATTTTTTACACTAAACAATCATTTCAAAATGCAGAATTTTTAACACCATTAAAGGAAACTAAAAAATTTAAGCTTCAGGGGCAACGGGCAAATGAGCACCTTCGGGTTGGAAACCATTTTCGTCAGCGGTGTATTTAACTTCATAAGTGACACCATCATCACCAACGTATTTGTAGGAACCCTTAACTGAAATGGCTTCTTCCTCAGTACCAATATTTTTCAAGTGACCTTCTTCTTCAGCAGCAGTGCCATCGCTAGTTTCAAAGCTGAAAAATTAAAGGGATAAGGATTTTTGATTAGAGAATAAGCGTTTATCTTTAGGCTTGATGTAGTTATTTACGAGTATTTGAAGTCTTCAGGACCAACTTCTGATTCGGAATGAAGGATTTCAACATCGTTAGCCATAGCAATGGCGAAAAGGGCAACGAAGACAATAACGAATTTCATTTTGCTTTTTTTTCGCGGTTTCAACGACTGTTTAGCGTTTTGCAAAACTGAATTGAATGATGATTTGATAGTTTGTTACAAACTCTTTTATATTCAAAAATATCTTCCAAAATGCTGCATCTACTTACTGAGCGATAAAATATTGTTTGCTCCATTTATTGTTGTTTTCATTCAAATCTGGTCATTTAAAGCCCAAATTATTGAAATTATAATTTCAAAATTTAAATAAATATTTTAGTATTTTGTTTCAATATTCGCCACCATAAAATTTTTATTTCGTTTCTATCGCTCATATTAATTTAACTAATCAACTGATCGCAATCGTGATCATAATATTCATATTGGTTTACGATCGAGTTTTTAATTTAAACAAGGTTGTCATCTATGTAAACTAGATATGAGGTTTTGGGGATAATAACTACCATATGTAAATCTATATTAATTTTCAAAAATTATTAAAATTCCAAATATTTGATAACTGATCTTTGATGATGTTTCGTTAAGTATTTTATGAAATAATTGTGATACAGTTTTCAGTGTTTTGAGTAAAAATTAACATAATTGACTTAATATTTGAATTGATTAACCTTTTTATTGAAATCTGAAATTTAAAGGTAAATAAAAATAATTATCTCATCGTTAAAAAATATCCCAGCAAACTATTTGATAGTAAATTTCATTTCACTAAAAGTGGCGAAACATTTTATATTAATGGATAAAATCAATAAAGCCAATATAATATCTTAATCTGTTTAATGAAAATTGGACAGATTTTTTGCAGTCCTAAAAAATTTCACATTTAAAACCCTTAAAGATCCGTTCAGAATAACAATCTGCACCCAGATTCATAAAATAGTGTGATTTATTTTTGTATAAAACGTACTGTGTCGAAATGGCATTCGGAAGTGTTGCTTTTATGAGGGTTAAAAGAAATTATAAACCGATGCCGGTAAAATTTAGTACGGTGTTTTATGGTCCAGATCCCTTCAAAATTTATTAAGGTGTTTATTGGTTGCATAAGTCTGATACATACGAAATATTATTTCAATAGTAACACATTTTCTAGATTCTTACACTACCAGGTGAGTTTTGGACTGATTCGATTTTTTTTTTGTTCCAAATTTTATTTAAAATATCTTCATATCTGTCAGTTTTATGAGGTAAAAAGTCTATCCCGTGACGGTACTTTTAAGGGAGCAGATTATGAACAGATTATGATCAATTTCAATAGACTTCAACTTTGGCCCAAAGTAATATCTACCAAATTTCATCAAAATATATTTAAAATCGCGACTTTAGAGATGGAAGGATGGACATCATAAAATCAACTCAGAAAGAATTCCTAGTAAAATAATACTAAATTTTCCATAAATTCCACAAGAACATATTTTAAAAGTCTGTGGAAAAAAGTCCCAATTCATATGAAATCTACCTTTTGGGCAAATTTTAAGGAAACAAAATCACTGAGAGCAACAGAATAGAACCCGAAAGCATCTTCATTGTGACTTTGTATCGTTTAGTCTTCCTTTTGTATCCCAATAAGATACTTTAAGGCACAAAATAAACAAATGTCTCAATTAGTCAACTAAACATAGGTTCCTCTTGAGTAGTCGCGCGAAATGTAAAATTGCTAATCGCTTGTTTGAGGAACACAAGTGACTAAAACATTAGCACTGGTCAGTTTAGTACACATTAGATGGTCATGGCAAGAAATTGTGAATTACCTTGTGGTGACGAAATGGTTTAACTTATTGCAGTTTGTGTCCTTGGTGTGTAGTGAAGAAACTTTATTGTTTATCTATAATCACCAACGTGGTTTAACCTTTTCAGAAATAAGTCCCTTCTTGAACAAAAGCTATACGTGGAAGAACTAGAACGACAACAACAGATCTTTGAGAACTGTATTGTAGACCAATGTTTGAAGTAAGAGAGCTATAGATAGAGTGAATTAATACGCAGACAGCCTGGTGTCGCAATTGGTATTAAATAACTTTCGAAGTTTTACCAGCACAGGAACCAGAAGTTCAGGCAGGACATATTCGGCATTGTCATGTTTAACTGATTGTTGGTGAGACCCTTCGGTAAGTTTGGTGCTAACTGTGGTTAAGGCAAAACCGGACAAAACCGACTATGGTGTGCAGTTGCATTGCAACAGAAGTCACCTACAGTGTGACCTTTAAACAAGAGGGAATTCTATATCAAGATAATGTAAAATCCGAATTGCGACCTGTATCCACGTTGACTTGAGCATTAAACTCACCCCATGTTAAGACTAGGTTGGAATTAGGCCAACATGGCAAGTACCCATGATAATATTGAATATTCTTGTCTCTCCATGATGCATCTTGTTACGATAACGGTATTGAAAACATGGAATTTAAGCACTTTACTGACTATTCAGTGGTAAAAGAGAACAACTTCTTGCACCCGTGAGTTCCCTTCTGTTACCTAAGATACATCTGATGACGACAAAGTGATTAATCAATTACATTATACATATACACTTTAACATATCCCAATGGTTATTAGGTGGTTATAGACTCTGAAATACAATCAAATTCCCGCTTGATATTGTCAGATGGAACAGTCTAATGAATTCAACCACTTCATTGCCACCAGAAATATCGTAGAATATAGAAAACATTAGTGTCTTCTCAGATATTTATTTTCACTAAGAATCGCAAGGAGATAGTGAATAATTTGTGGTCGAAAGCAATCGTCCTCTATTAATACAAAAAAGGTACTAAGTTATAAAATATAACGCATTCAATCACTTCATCACCACAGAGTATACTATAGTGAGATGTTAAATGTTTACATATGTTTCTTGTGAAAATCGTGAAGATACTATAAAAGACTCAATTATTACCTCTCAGGAATTCAACAGAGAACTGAAAAAGCAATAAAAAAATTGTTAAAACCTTCCACTACAATTGGTGATGAGGGTATCCTAACTTTATCATTACGTGTGTAACGCCAAGAAGAATAATCTTATTCACCAGAAAGTGAATATAAACTTGCATCAAATCAAAATCATAGACGATTTAGCTATGACTGTCTGTTGAAAACATTCTCATGCCTAGAATAGTTGTCCGAATTTGATGAAATTCTGCAACTTCGCTTGTTGTTGTCCTTAGTACTGACCAATTTATTAGCAAAAAGTTATAGTTCTAAATTTTCAACTAGATGTTATGAGAAAATTTAACCAGCATACATACAGCTGTATGTACTTCACAAATCGGATCAATATGAAAAAAGATATGAGGCTAAAATGGAAAATGTTGATACACCCCACAATCAATGGACCAATACCACATTTCACTTTAGTTTCTGCAAGAAGCCATTTTTCAGTTTACGCAAAATAAGGCGGCACCGCCGAATAAAGCACTCTTAGTTGTTGTTTTCTTTTCTTTTAAATTATCAAATTAATAAAAAAGATTTGATTTTCATGAATTCTGGTTTTTAGTGTCCTGATTTTGAAAAAGATCTTAAAAAAGTGTTTGTTTGTTTCACTTGTGCACTTGTATGATTAAATATTTGTGTATGTGTGAGTTGTTGGTGTATATTATTTGTTGTTGCATGTTCTAGTTTTAATTTTTCGTTGTTGTTGTTGACATGTTCTTTGCTCTCTCGTTTTTTTTTCCTTTTTTAATTTTAGAGTTGTTGTCGTGTTTTTGCCATTATAGAGGATTTAAGCCGTCATTGTGGATCCTTTATTATTGTATTTTTGGCAATTAAGCACATGCGGTGCTTTTGTTGCACGTATTGCATGGCATACAAAGTGTCATTAGGCGTGTTCCAATACATTTCAAGCGTTTTTACTTCAAATTTTTGTTTCTTTTTTAGTTTTTTTCTTTTGATATTAAAATTGTTGGTAAATAAGTATGTGTTAGTGTAGAGTTTTTTCCAAGTTATTTGAACGATTATCGTGTTTATGTGCTGCTTTTTTTAGTCCTCCAACGGCTCCCATCATTATACGATTTTTGATTTTTTTCTTCCATATGCAAACATCATGTTTTCAGTTTTTGTTGTAGTTATTTCTTTTTTTCTTTCTTGTTATAAACAACAAACATTAATTAATAAAAAACAAGAAAAAACTGAAATTGTAATTACGCGTTAAGTCAAAGTGTCATTATAGAAAAAATTATAAAATATTAAAAATTAGAAAAACGAGTTAAATCATTTTAAACTTTTTCTACTTTTTTCTATTTCTTTAAAAATTATTTAAAATTTAAACAGATTTCTATCAACTCCTCCTTGTATTGAGAGCCAAAAATTTCAATAGAACTTTAATCTAAGACCCCTTTTCAATTGTGCCACAAGTGTCACTGTTACAAAATTTTGAAACCCTCACGCACATTATTATACGTTCAGGCCACAAACAAATTTTGAAAGCAAAAAAAATTGAAATCACCATCTTTGTAAAATGAAACTTGACATGTGCATTATTTTCATTAACTCTCATACCGTTACATTTAGTTACACTTAGAGAAAAGTAACTGAAAATTTGTATAAAAGTTTTAATTTTCAATTGTCTCGATTTTAATAATTATTATTAAAATTAAGAAAAGATCTTGATTTTAAGTGCATTAAAATGAAATTTAGGTCAAAGTCAATCAAAATTACTATGATAAAAAAAACTTTAAACTATGTATTATTTTTAAATCACGTCATTTATAATGTTTAATGTGATACAAAATGAATATATTATTAATCGGAATAAAATGAGTGATAAGCAAAAGGTACGTAATAAATAAAGTCCCAATTAACTCCTACCAAAGGTTGGCCAAGCATTCAAAGTTCTACCTTCAAACTGTTTCCAATGTTATTAAACAGTGCCGAGAGAATTTGTATGTTGAAAGCAATATTGATTCAGGAGGAACGGTCACATAAAACATCATAAAGCCAAAAAATAGAAAGCACTTTTAAAAGAGCTCCCAACACATCCGGTAGAAAAGCAACCCGTTAGCTCAGTACTCGAAATACTTGGTACGACAAAGCCAAATGTAGGTTTGAAAACATCAAAATCTTCCTGACCGTTATTTTGCAACTTCCTGGACAACAATTTTATGATCGAGGAGAAACAGTAAAAATTCAAAAAAAGGTTCTTGGCATGGCAAGAAGTATGCAGTTGCACCAATAGATAGCAATCATTTGTTACAACGGGCACTTTAAATACAGAAACATACTTCACGAAATGATTTCAAAAAAGGCTGCTTCCATTCATAAAACTTTATAATGCGTTCACTTATTTTTCGCTTGAGTTAGCACCTTTCACTCTGTTCAACAAGCCGTTGAGTGGTACAAGAACAGTAATGTGGTATTTGTACCAACTGCCCGGAGCTAATGTCAGTAAAGAGATATGGACTTGTCTTGTTAATAGAGAACTGAAGAGCACAAAAAAGGTGTTCAAAAGTGTGGTATCTTTTAAGCAGAGAGAGGGCTTCCTTCCACTAATGTTTTTACATTTTGTAAATTTTTATAAAAATTTCACCAAATTAAAAATTAAAACTATACGTTTAGTGGTTTCATTTTTATTAATATATATGTATGTTAAGAATATTTTCGATCTCACTCCTGATTAAACTAAAATGTTAAAATATTATCTCTCTCTCGTGCATCAAAATCTGTTGGAATATATCTTATTTTTACCGATCGGATTTTGCAATATAATTCCTGTAATAAATCATATAATTTGCAGTTTCCAACATTAATTTTGTTCAGTGTAAAATATACATTTTTTCTTATTTTTCATTATAAACCACAGAAAATTGAGTTGTTCTTATTATTATGGTTTTAGATTATTGTAGTTCAAAATTATTGTAGTAGTTGTTGTTGTTATTGTAAATAGACAAGCTGACGCTTTAACGTTATTCATCTGACGACAACCTGTCACAACGATTTTGTAATACAATGAAACATTTAAAAATTTCATTTCTTGTTACATTTTTTTTTTTTTTTGATTCGTAAAGGGGGAAGTAAAAATTTCACCCACAAACGCACAATGGGAAAAAAGTAAAATTCTATAACAATAATAAAATCACACATACAAACAAACAAACAAATAATATTTTGTTGTTAAAATAGTCAACCACAAATTTGATTGCATTTCATGGTTTATAACTCATACAGAAACAAACACACACACACACATATATACATAAAGCCACACATAAATATTTTGCTAATAATGAATTGTTCTCAATCAACCACCTTTATAGTCAGATTTTAAAGGATGTTACTATTGTTGTTGCTGCTGCTACTGTTATTGTTGTTGTATTTAACAAAAACATAATTTTTGTAAATTTGTGTAACAAAAAACTTTACACACAATCAATGCAACTTGTTCGAAGTTGCTGTTGTTGTTATTGTTATTGTAAATCATATAAAATTTTAAATTCAAAAACTTTTACCGTCACATATACAACATTAGTAGCAATAGCAACACTCACAGTCACATCCATACAACGTTATCATTTCCATGTCATATTTATCCTTAACATCCCTTATTGTCTATATCCTGTTGGTCCTTTTTTGTTTATTCAACTTGTTAGTGTTGGTTAAATAAATAAATGAATGAAAATTTTAGTTTTGTACTTGCAACGCATATTTTTTTTGTTGCAGACACGAAGAGGATTTTTAAGGATTCTTTTGTGTGTGTGTGTAAATTTGTTTGTCAACTTATGTTTGACTTGCTGACAAAATTTGATTTCAACGCTTTTAAATTAGATTAATGTTTAAATAAAAGACCAACATTTTTATAATTTTTTTGTTTGTTCAAAAACTTTTTTGTAGATCCTGGAATTGAAGAGAAGGGAATTATTTTATGAAACCATAAGAAATGCTATAAATTGGACATTTGTTATGATTTTGAATAAAATTTGAATTCTTTAGAAAAAAATACTTGAATATAACCCCAAACTAACACATAGAACTGTTGGTTTTGTAAGGTTTTTATGGCCAAAGTATGGGATTTTTATTAATATTTTATTATATACTTTAACTCAAAATCAACATGATTTTGTATTGATTTAACATTATAACAAGTAAGAATTCTACATTCGGCTATGCCGAATCTTAAATACCCTCCACTACAAATTCGTGTAAAGTTAATACGTTAGGTTCCATAGACACACATATACTCACAAATGTATATAATACAGAAATACTTAATTAGTCATAAAATTAGTTAAAATTTAAGCTATAAAATTTTTCTATTAACTGCCTTTTTTCTACCAATTTTCATTGAGCTCTGTTAATTTTTGCGGATGTGAGCAGACAAAGAGATTGACGAAAATCGATTGAGATTTTGACTTGATGCAAGAATATATACATTATGGGGTCTGAAATAATTCATTCTTAGCGTTACACACAGAATGACAAAGTTAATATTCTCTCTCTACCACTTGTACTGTGGAGCGTATAAAAACAAAAAATATGCTTGTTATAAGCTCAAAACTATTTTCCGGGAAGGGGTCTTATATGTAGCTCCCATATAAGACCCCTTCCCGAAGTTTGGACCAAGATTGTTCATATTTATAATATACTTTGATTATAGTTAGAAAAATCATTGTGCTAAATTTTAATGGAATTGATCAGAACAGTTAGCAAAATAATTGTGTCGACTTTCAGTAGAATTGGTCTTTATTTACACGAGAAGGGGCGTTATAATGAAGCTATATCATAATATGGACCCACAATACAATAGAATTGGTTCAAATTTAAAAGTGTTATAAGCTGTAAATCATATTCCGGGAAGGGGCCTTATATGGGAGCTATATCAAAATATGGACCCATGTAAATAAAATTTATAGTATATTTTTAAAATAATTAAGAGATTAATTGTGCCAAATTTCAAAAGAATTGGTTCAAATTAAAGAGTTTTATGAGCTATAAATCAAATTCCGGGAAGGGGCCTTATATGGGAGCTATATTAAAATATGGATCCATATTAATAAAATTCACAATATATATTTAAAATAGTTGAAACAATAATTGTGCCAAATTTCAAAAGAATTAGTTCAAATTTAAAAGTTTTATAAGCTATAAATCATATTCCTGGAAAGTCCTTATATGGGAGCTATATCAAAATATGGACCCATCTTAATATAATTTATAACATATATTTAAAATAGCTAGGAAATTAGTTGTGCCAAATTTCAATAGAATTGGTTCAAATTTAAGAGTTTTATAAGCTATAAATCATATTCCGGGAAGAGGCCTTATATGGGAGCTATATCAAAATATGGACCCATGTAAATAAAATTTATAGTATATTTTTAAAATAATTAAGAGATTAATTGTGCCAAATTTCAAAAGAATTGGTTCAAATTAAAGAGTTTTATGAGCTATAAATCAAATTCCGGGAAGGGGCCTTATATGGGAGCTATATTAAAATATGGATCCATATTAATAAAATTCACAATATATATTTAAAATAGTTGAAACAATAATTGTGCCAAATTTCAAAAGAATTAGTTCAAATTTAAAAGTTTTATAAGCTATAAATCATATTCCTGGAAAGTCCTTATATGGGAGCTATATCAAAATATGGACCCATCTTAATATAATTTATAACATATATTTAAAATAGCTAGGAAATTAGTTGTGCCAAATTTCAATAGAATTGGTTCAAATTTAAGAGTTTTATGAGCTATAAATCACATTCCGGGAAATGGCGTTATATGGGAGCTATATCAAAATACGGACCCATGTGAATAAAATTTATAGTATATATTTAAAATAGTTAAACAATTATTTGTGCCAAATTTCAATAGAATTGGTTCCAATTTAAGAGTTTTATGAGCTATAAATCATATTCCGGGAAATGGCGTTATATGGGAGCTATATCAAAATATGGACCAATGTTAATAAAATTTATAACATATATTAAGAATGATTTAAAAATTAGTTGTGACAAATTTCAGTAAATTATCTTAAAAATTGCGGTCCATATGACACAAAGAGTTTGGGGTGTATCAAAATTTTGCATATTATAGCCTATAACTTTTTTCCGGTTAATCAGATTTTGATAATTTTTGGCACGATGATGAAGCACGTGTAATTGTATGCTAAAATTAATTTTTTGTTTTAGTCCAATTACATTTTTAGAAGAAATTATAAGAGTTCATTTTTGAAATTTTGAGGTTGTTTCAGATATCGGTCTATAACTTCCTGTCTTATAAACCGATATAGCTGGTTTTAAATAGCAAACTGCTTAGGGCAATAACAAATAATGTGACCAAGTTTTGTTGAATTCGGTCAATTATTCTAGGCGTGAGAATGTTTCCAACAGACAGACAGACGGACAGACGGACAGACGGACATAGCTAAATCGACTCAGTTTTTGATTTGATGCAATAATATATATACATTGTTGGGTCTGAGATGATTTCTTCTTGGCGTTACATACAGAATGACAAACTTAATATACCCTCACCACTTATGGTGGTGGAGGGTATAAAAAATTAGCTGAGATCGGATAATTCTTAACATCATATATGTTCAAAAAATGGAACCATTTAAGTTTAAGTAGTTTTATTTTTGTCCATTAACCTGTTTATCGTACCTTCAGTCACTTTGCAAGCTTTGTTGGACCTTCTTCGTTTGAAATCTACCACGCTTTTGGACACCTTCTTTTGTACTCTTAAATTTTCTTTTAACAAGTGCCCAATACTTCGCCACTGGCCTTAGCTCCGCACAATTTGGCTGATTTGTCTTTCGTAGTACAAATACACATACATTATTGTTGTTGTTACACTCAAGAGCGATGGTAAACATAGTGACATCAGCCCAAAATCAGGCCTCTTTTGCAAACATTCCTTGTCGTAAATTTCAGAAATTATAGAACCGGCTGCAACAAATGATGAAGCATATGTATTTCTTACTAAACCATGAACTTTTTGGGAAATTTGGACCTTTTCTTCAACAACCTCTTGAGCATCGGCGACATCAATTTTCGACCAGGAAAAACTTTTCGTCAACTATTATGCAGCAAGAATATTTTTTTTAAAAACTTGATATTAATTTCTGTGTTCTGTCATGGCAGCATTCCTGTCAGGAACTTGTTGAGCCTTGTATGTTATCCTACTGGGTGTATTGAGAGAAGTGAAAAGAGTTTCATGGCAGATCTTTGAATGCTTGGTCAAATTTTTGTAGGACAAAGTTTGGTTTTGTTGAAAATATTTAATAAATTTAGTACGCACTTTTTTCTGGTCACTCATTTAGATCAGATCAAAAATATATTCAGTTATTTGACATTAAACCTAAAAACTGACATGAAAACTTGTGTTAAGAATTTCTCGATGTCACTCATTATCTGTAGCATCAATATATTTTAGACACTATATTATTGGATCAATACTGCATCTGATTTTCCGACAATACATCCGATCATTAGTCTGTCATTAAGGACACTAAATGCAATACTAGTAATAAGACGATATCAGAGAAAAGATCCAAATTAAAGTGAAAAACTTTAACTTTTTTAATTAAAAATCATCGACCTTAAATAATATTCAATAGAAAAACAATTTTCAAGCAAAATTAAAATAACTGTACAGATTTTAGGAGGATAAATTTGGGTAATACAACCACTCAAGACCAGGTGTATGGGAAGACAGTTAAAAATGTGTGTATATATGATAAACTTTGTTACATTGTCGCCTTTAATGCTTGTCTGCCGAATGGAGTCTCCTTCAGACGAAGATTTTAGCCACTGCGAAAGACACTATCATATATCCGGGGATATCAGAATCTCTATCGACAGTAAACAGTCCGTTGGGATCATAACATGCCATCTATGTTATCAACCGAATGCCAGGAAATTTGGACGAGATAGCGAGATTCCTAGACATAGCAACTGTACTGGTAATAATTCGATAGAAATGTGTTGGCAACACAATGGAACGATGCTAAAAATTTACAAGCTAAAGGCAGAAATTGAAGTCAAGTTTTCTAAAATTTATATCCTTGACTAACGTATGTTCTGGCAGATTATTCGAACTTCCTGGTTAATGGAAGGTTTTTCGAAAAAGGTTAAAAATTTTATCACTAGTGAATAATTTTGAAATAATAAAATCATTTAAATAAAATATTAAAATGGAAAGTTTAGTGGTTTCGTTTTTATTAATATATATGTGTATGTTAAGAAGTTTTTAGCCTCACTACTTAAGTGTGAATATTAATTCTATCTCTTTTTTCCCAAAATTATCAATTAATATTCAACATAACCTCTGTGCCATATAATCAGCTCCATACAATTCATTAAGAGAAACTTTTAAGATAATGAAACCCAAGTACATATAATTTACCAAACCTCAACTAGAACAAGCCTCAGGCAATTGTAACTCGCATAATTATTTTATTGTTAACTGCTAATGTAGCGTGAAATTTTATGAAGCTTTTTCCCTAATAAAAACCAAAAATACAACTCAAACACAATACAACACACAGCAACATTATTTATGTTTGTAGAAGAGATAAATATTTAACTCTAACAACTCACAACTCAACTCTCTATTCAGTTCAGTTCAGTTCTGTTCAGTTCTGTTCATATCGGTTTAGTCCAATAATGCCAAACATTTAACCAAATTTATGTAAGAAACCAAAAAAATATTATTTATCCTTAAACAGAAGGTAAAAAACTTAGACAGATAGACGGACAGAGTGAAATAGAGAGAGAGATATGTAACAGTCAAAAAGTATCTATAAAATATATTTGCTTAATTGAAGATAAAACACACACAAATTTACACATAACACAACCTGAACCAGGAAACATAAAGTATAAGAAGAAGTAACATAAAAATTCATAATTAATTGTTATTGTACGTTTTAATAACATTAAAAATGAGAAAGAGATAGAGTGAGTAAGAGAGTAATAGAGGGGGAGAGCGTTAAAGATAAGATATCAAATGCTAAAGGACAAGAGAATAAATTATTTGCCAAGGAAATCAAATAAATATACCTTGAGTGTGTAAGTTAAATAACATATGTTTGTATTTTATATCCTGGCAGAAAAACACATACATATTCATAAAAAAAATATTTCACTACCACACATACATATACATATATTCATTATCAATGTGTATGTAAAAGAACAGAAAATAAATCAAAGTTCAAAACGCTAATCAGTGAAATTGGCCTCCCTCCTCTTTAGCACTTTCACTTGCTTTAAATGTTTTGCGAATATTTCCCTTGAGGGAGGTCATTAATTACTTTGAACTTGTTGGTTTGTTGTTGGTGGCTTTAACACGAAATACCATTTTTGGATAAGATAACAGGCCGACATTTTAGGGCAAAAGTTATTTTTATTATTTTGAACTGTTAAAATCTTTTTTCTTTTGTTTGGAAATTGAAATATTTATTCACTCATTTGTTTGGTCATCTGGCATTCACTTACTGAAATCATATACATTATCAGGGAGGAGTATGGTGGAGTTCAGTAAAATAATTATATTAATTTTCTCCATTTGTTATTGATGTGTTGGTATGCGCCTTTTTATCTGAGATTAATAAACTTAAGTATTTTTGGTAATTTTTTTTGTTATATTTTATTTATTGTAATTACTGGAACCGACTAATGTGGCAATATTTTTAGTTCATTAAAGGATTTGTAACATTAACATAAAAGTGACCAGAATTAGATGTTAATTAATTATAATAATTTGTCATTAGCTAAGGACGTTGTCAATAAATAACTTCAATTTGAAATTAAAAACAAGTAAAAATGATATAGACGATCAAGTCCAACTATGTAATACCCTACACCACATTGTTGTTTGTTAATGAATACTACAAAAAAATTATGATCGGCCCTCGAATAGTATGCTCTTATGATTTATGCTCATGTGTGCAATATATTATTATGATACCAACATTTAAGTGAAATTTATGCGTTTTATACGGATTTCTGGAGGGCTGACCAACGTATAATTACGCACAATTGAATTAAATTATTTAATGTTTTAAAACTTTATCACATTTGAAAAATCGGTGTTAAATTTTTTTTCTAAGAAAAATAATTTGCTGAGCCAACAATTTTCAATATTAATTTAAAATATTTCAATGTTAATTTTATTGTACTCCGAATAATAATTTCTATGTGTTAAGATGAATAATTTCATAAAAGTATTATTAAATGACATTTAATTCGTTTATAATTAATGAAATATTTTATTTTCCATATTTTGTACTTCCCCATTTCTTCTTACCTAAAACCAAGTCAGCTGACTGAGTGACTGACTGACATAATGCCTACCTAGTTCAAGTGCCCTCTTCCCCCCAAATTTAAATATTGTGGTCACACTTTTATTAACATTTTATAGGGGATCTTTTTTTCAACTTTTGTTTTATAGAGATTTTTTCCATTTGATTTAAATAATTCCCCCACTTGTCTTGGGAGAATTTATCGATTCATTGGAAACATATTTCATTTATGAATAAATTACAAGGCGTAGAATAGAAATAAATACTAAATATAACAACAACAATAGTAACAAAAAACCGCTTACAAAATATAATGAAATGAAGCTAAACTTTACGTTAATTATTTATTGATGATAAGTTTTTGTAAATAAAACATGCAGCATCAAGTCACGATTTCCATTCAACAGCGCCATCTCATCACAAATCGCCAACAAACACTACATGACATACAACAAAATAAAGTTTTCTGGGATTTGTAGCTAAAATTTTAGCATCACCATTTGAAGTCTATAATCTTAAAAATAGATAAAAATTAAAGTCGAGAAAAGAAAATGTTAAATAAGAAAAAGGAATTTCATTCTAGAAGAAGAAGAAGAAAAAAAAAAAGATAAAAATTGAAATATTTACATTGTTGACACTTTACACTGCAACACAATGTAAATTATTTGTAATAAATAAAACCGGCAGTAAAATCATAATTACAAGTTTTTTATTAAAACATGTTGACCATGAATCAAGAAAAAAACATCAATTTACGAGTTTTTAGATAAAAAAAAATTATTAGTTTTTTTATTTTCTATCAATTAAAAATCCTAACTCTTCTCTTTGTCTCTCTTTCGCTTAAGCAATCAATTAATTAGGAAAGTAGTTTTATAGATAAATAGCTTTCATCCGGTGCGCTTTGCTGCAGAAAAGTTCTCCTCAGTCCTAGATCTCGAAAGCAATTTAAGAAATCACGAAGGTTCAAAATAAATTACATGCAACAGGGATGTTTCCAAATCACCGAGACCCTTTCCGTTCTAAAATTTACAAAAAAAAAAAAAAAAAAAAAAAAGTTTCATAGGAAAAAATTTGGTCTCTTAAGGAGAAATAGTACTTCAGATATCTGATAATTAATAATTAGTATATATATATATATATATATATATATATATATATATATATATATATATATATATATATATATATATATATATATATATATATATATATATATATATTCGGCTCTCCTTTGTTCTTTGTATGATCACATCTACCATCCATTTTCTCACGCAAAACTCTTTTACAGGAAAACAATCTAGCTGCAAAGGTTGTATGGA
Organism: Cochliomyia hominivorax; assembly: GCA_004302925.2. Taxonomy (NCBI): domain Eukaryota; kingdom Metazoa; phylum Arthropoda; class Insecta; order Diptera; family Calliphoridae; genus Cochliomyia; species Cochliomyia hominivorax. The sequence goes on from PYHX02000413.1 coordinate 7,153,253, forward strand.
CAGAATAATGGTCCCATCTGTGCTATATTTTTTTACCGCAAACATTTTTTTAAGAAAAAGATTGAAACTACTTTTTTTAACTGCAGCTATTTTAATATTTGCACTGCCTCTTAAAATCCTCACTTCAATAGTTCTTTAGATATTTAATAATCAATATTAGCTTTGTGTGGGGGGGTACCCTACCCCTGGTCTATTTGTCCTACATTTTGTCCAGTAAAATAGTTCCTTGAGCAATTGATCTGGACCAAATTGGAAATTTCTTGCTATTAAAGTGCTTATAATAAATATGACGGGCACATTCCCCTGATCCTATGCGTCCTACGTTTCGTTTATAAAAACAGATCTTTCAACAGCCAAATTTTCGTTGTTGTAGTTCTTTAAATATTCCATAATCAATTTTTGCTTTATATGGGGGAAGCCCTGCTCCTATCTCTCCTACGTTTTTTCAGGTAAAACAGTTCCTTGAGGAAATGATAGACACCAAATTCAAGAACTTTGGCTTGTGTGTATTTGGAGGTACCCCTCCTCCTGGTCCTATCAGAATTTTATATTGTCTATGTTACTTTCGGGTATATTAGGATGACTGTGTGAAATTTTCAGAAAAATCGGTCCTGTACTTTAGCTGTCTATAAATCCAAAATAAACAAACAAACAAACACATATTCATTTTTATATATAAAGATTTGGGAGATTAAATTGCAGTTAAATATTTGTGAGATGTGAACTCTTACAAATTATTTAATAACTGAAAGATTTAAAATTTTTACTTGTACAATGTTGTCAAACGCTTCCGTTTTTTTGTCTTCAATTTAAAGTTTTATCTTTTGTTCTGTACAATTTGACAACTTGTTTTCTTATAGTTTTCATATGTTTTTTTTTTTCTATAATTTTTTCACATTTTCATTGTTTGTAATTTGCCGCTTTAGATGATGAAAGATAAAAAAGGAAGTGAGTGTAACCAACAACAACAATTACTTTACAGATGACTTTCAACAATTTGTTGTTAACTCTATGGAGAATTTAGCACGTTTTATGTGTTTGTGCGATTGCGTTTGATTAAAAATCCAGCAGTTTTTAACAAATCTGTTGTCGAAATTGTTAGATAACAACCTTTGAAATTTTACCAGGACCAAAAAGTAGTCAAAATTACCCAAAAGGTTCTTAGTTTGGCGAGCAGTATACAGTTGCTGCAAAATCTTTTATTACAACGGGCTCTACAAATACCGAAATTTATATCAAGGAATGTTTACTAAAAAGGCTGCTTGAAGTCATAAGACTTCATAATGTGTCCATTTCGTTTTGGCTTGACTTAGCTTCCTGACACCATGGTAAATAAGACCTTGATTGGTACAAGGAGCTGTTGGTAAAGAGAATTGAAAATCACAATAAAATACCAAAAAGTGTGGCAGATTTTAAATGGAGATGATCTTACAGTTTGAGCAAAGTGACAGAAATCACTTTAAAAACAGTAATGGAAGAGTTTTGGAAAAAGGTTCAAAATTTCATCACTGGTGATTGAAACTATAAATTATTATTTTTTATTATTGAATAATCCTCTTTCACCGTTTGTGAAATCAAAAATCATTCAAATCCTTTAAGCGTATTTTTCTTTCGGCTTAAAGAACATAAATATTTTAAAGAAGAATCTTCAGAAATCATCACAGAGTTGTCATAATTTTCGCCGTAAAAAATTATTTTTATATATAGAATACAAATTACCAGAAATAATACAACAAATGCATCATTATAATACAAATATTTTCAATTGTGTTTTTATTGTTGCTGTCGGATACAAATCGGGGGAAACACATGCTGCTGTTTCTATTCAACTGCTGTGACATTTAATTTATGAACTCGTTGCTAAACTTTGAACACACAACTCATTTAACATTAACAATTTATAGATATTTAAGTTTTTATAAAATCCCAGTGGTATATTACATTGTCATTCCGCATGTAGGGCAAATCAAAATTTGAGTCGATTTAGTTATGTCTGGCTGTTCATCTGTCTGACTGTTATTAACAAGCTCACATCCACAATAATTTACAGTGCTGAGAAGTTTCCTATTTAAATTTTGCCAAATCGGTTTAGTATATAAAAAGATATAGACCGATATCTGAGGTAACCTCTAAGTTCAAGCGAAGAACTTTTTAAAAATTTTCAATTATAAAACGGCAACTTGGAATGAAATTTTCGCATAATATTAAGTTGTATCTCCTTCATTACCACTCCAAATCCAACACGGTAACAGAAAAATACGTTTTAGTCAGAAACATAATTAATTTTATGTCTCTTGAAGTGTTATTGAGTTATATATAGGAAACAATTTTATGTATTGTATACATCTGTGTGTGTAGGTATGAGTGTGTATGTACGAAACATAAATTACTTACTACACACACATTTGTGATGGAGGGTATTGAAGATTCGGCATAGCTGAATATAGCATTCTTACTTATTTCTCTTTATTGTAGTTGTTGTTGCTGCTGTTCTTTGCTTTCTACAATTTAAAAGTTATAAATTTAAAAGCTCGAATAAATTAAATAAAATAAATAAATAATTATAAGAAAAAAGTGGTAACAAAATGTTATTTAATTATCAATTTCCACTTTTAATTCTAATTTAACCTTGAAATAATGAAAAAAACTGTTTAAATGGTCAACAAGAAAAAAAATATATGAAAAAATTATATATGAAAAATTATATATTTTTATTATATAATTGAACAAAAAAACAAGTAAGAAATTTGTATTCGACTACACCGAATCTTCAACACCCTCCACCATAAAAGCGTTTAAATAAATTCGTTTCCTTCAACCATTCGGAAGTTAAAATTATTACGGACGCCACTTCTTAGTCACTTCAGGAACGTTGTGGGAAGATTTTCGCAGATTTACAAAAACAAAATACATTACTTATTGCCACTTCATCTTCTTGAAGTGGAGATGGAAGAGTCTTCCAGAAGTTCTTCAGAAGATAGTAGACTGTTAACAAAAACAAAATACATTACAATCTTCTCCGAGTTTATAAAGAATTGTCTTGCAGAAGTTATTTAGAGATTTAACAGGAAATACAAAAACAAAATATATTAAGCGTCTTTTAAAACTCTTCTAGTAACTTTTGAGGCACTTCCAAAAGTGGCTTCTTAGAGTCATCTGGAAGCCAATTCGATAAGGAACAGTTTTTTCTGACAGAAAATGATTTTTTGATAGTTTTGGCGATGAATGAAATGAAAGACTCTTCTAAGACACTTCTGAAACAAAAATTGTTTGGAGGGTTATATTTCGTACATACACTCACAAATGTATATATTATATCGCCGATTGAATAAAAATAACACAGGAACAATTCAAGAGTCACATTTTTAGCTGTAATTTTTTCGACTCAGATTATGATTTGGTGCAAAAATATATACATTATGGTGTTTGTTACATATGGAATGACAAAGTTAACATACCGTGTTCACCACTTGTGGTGGTGGAGGGTATAATAATATAAATGAAATATACCCAATAACAACTTACGATTATTACATCTTAGAGTCTAATACAAAAAAAAAAAAAAAAAAAAAAACAATCGAGACAATGTCAAGACCAAACCAGAAACAAAATAAAATGTTATGAAGACAACATTTAGAACAACAACACAATAATGCAATAGCAACAACAATTGCAGCTTTCAATAAAAATAGTGTTAGATCAAGTTTTAGTTAAACAAAAAAAAATTTAGAAAATAAAATGCAAAAAGTTGCACTTTTGTAAACAAATCGAGTAACTGCAAACAAGCAACAACTGCAACTCGTATAAGAGACGTCAGCGCTACTGCAACATTATCAGTGATCAATACAACAACATGTTAAGCTAATGGCAACTTGGCAAATAAACAACAACAATGACAAAACAAAGAATCTAGACAAATACTCGTGGATTTTTTATAAAACAGTCTATAATTATAAGGGAAGTCAAGTCCATTCATAAATAAATTGGTAATTTTCATAGATGGGTAGATCCAGCAGAGTATTAGATATACGGTTCTTAAGAAACACATATAAAGCATGAACATTTTTCGCACTATACCGATTTTAATGATATTTAAGATGAATGCGAAATCAAAACGAAGGATGTATATTGAAGTCTCTTAAAGTAATTGGACTATTTAGGCTTGTAAATAATGTAAATTGTTTGAAACGAACACCAAGCAAGTTTAACAGTTTTCTATCATACTACGCAAAAGAAAAAGATTTTGTATACTCTCTACCACAACTTTAGAAAGGAATTATTTAAGACACCATAAAGTATATATTCTTGAATCAAATCTAAATCTGAGTCGATTTAGCTATGTTCTCATATGTATTCTTTACCTGAAAGGCGATTTTGCAATGAATGGTGGTGGTGATTCTAAGATTCTAAAATTTACGAAGATCTTACTTCATAGAGTTTTATTTCATAAGAATAGATTAGATAAAAAGTTCTTATGAAATTTAAGACCAAATTTTAACCATAATTACATCCTACACCACTATAGGCTATTGGTGGTAGTTATGGGTGTGTGCTCCGAGTCCGATAGACTCGGAATCCATCTGACACTCTACGGATCGAAATTTTATTAATATTTCGATAAAATGATGATCGTTTCTCACAAATGACATCCCGGAATTGTGAGTTAAGGTTATGAATTTTTTATTAGAATTTATTATTAGAAATTTTCACAAGATCGGTCGTAATTTGAGATATTGATTTAAGACATATATGTGTATTTGTATTTTCGAAGGACATATTATGCTTTCATTAAAATCGAGAAATTGACAGCGGGTGCCAAATTTTTGAAATGCTGTCATTATGTGAAATTTTATGCAAATCAAACTTACAGATTCAACTCCACTTAAATAAGGACTTCAAAAATAATAACTGTAGTTAATTCTACTTGTCTCGTCCGATTTCCTTTAAAATCCTTTGAAACTTCAAAGCAAAAAACCTATTTCTTTAATTTTTCACTACCTTATATCTCAATAACTGAATTTAGTGATTTCTCATAGATAACTCAAATAATAGTATAAACATTATTTTATAACAATCTTATCGTAAAGAATTATTACCTTTTTTCAATTTCTCGTGTCTTTGATAGCAGTTTTTTTATTTGTAAAATGTTACACGAGCATTCTTTTGAAATGTCAAGCCGGCGACGTACTGGTCCCAAACAATCAATACATCAATAGAACCAATATTTAAAAATCAATGTATATAAAAAATCAGAGGGACATAAAAAGTAATAAACGTTGACCTTCATTTTACTATATGAAATGCAACCCACAGATAAAAAATTAATATAAAATAAAAAAAACTAAACGTCCAACAAACAAATATCAATACGTTAGGAAAACGTTGCCGTCAACGTTTCTCTTTGTCTAAGTTTCAATTACGACAACAACAAAATCATGATCACATTTAAGTCTGGCTGACACCGCAGAGTGATAGCAAAAAAAAAAACAAGTTAGAAGTTAAAGTCCATTAAGTCCGACTATTAAATACCCTACACTACATTGTTGTTATAAACAAATCTTGAAAAGAATTTATTGAGTCTCAAAAGGATGTTTTTTTCTAGGGGTTTATGCGACTTAGAAGACATTTTAGAACCACACTGGCATAATTTCGCACATCGATTTTTTATTATTTTTATCTTAATTTAAATTGATATTTGGAAGAAATTTTGTATAGGATTTATGAGAAATAATGGAGCGATCCTCGTATACTTCGGCTCATCGCTTTAGAATATTATAAAAATTACTTTTAAAAAATTTCGTAAAAATCACTTTATATTAAAATGTTTTGGACCGAATATAGTCAATTTCAATCGTCCTTAAGTGAAAATAATGTCATACCAAATTTTATCAAGAAATCTCCAAAATTGCAACCTGTAGAGCGTTCACAACGTTTACATGGACATCCAATCTGCCAGACGGAAAGACAGAAGGACATCGTTAAGTCAACTTAGAAAGTGATTCCGAGTTAAACTTTATGCTTAAAAGTGGATGTAACACCATTTTTTTTCTGTATGTTACAAACAACAGCACAAACGCATAAACCTACGGTGGTGTAGGGTATACAAATCTTAACAAATTTTTATTGTAAACGAACGATTTTATTTTATTTTTATTGCAAAAATGCTCAACAGCTGACGTTTTGACCACTGCAAAAAATATAAACATACATATGAATGTAAGTGTGTATGTAAGTATGTATATGTGTGCATCCATTTAATAGTTTATGTTAACTGCATTTGTTTTTGTTGTGTCTTAAGTTGAACTTACGTAAGTGAGAACAACTTTAACAAGTTTGACTCTATAAAACAATTCCACTGAGAAATGAAACTGAACACTCGTATTTGTATAACTTGTACTTGAAGTGAATATTTGTTTAAACTTTTATTAACAAAAAATATAAAAAAAACTAATTTTTATATTTAGATACCAGAATTAGTGGCATTTTTTTTCTAAAAAGGCGGTAAAATGCATTTGATAAAATAATAATAACAATAAAAAAAAACTAATTGCGATGTGTTTTTGCCACATAAAAATTTATTGCAACATGACCAATTGTACAACAACATAGTGGTTGTTTGTTGTTATTTGTATTTGGCGTTCGTATGTTTATTATTTCACATTATTAACTGAATTCTATGATTTATTATCTTTTATTAGTGAAATTATGTAGTGATTCTTCCTTGTCTGTAATTTCTAATAAAAATTTCTTTCAGTGTCAATGATACCTCATACAGAGGTATCATCATCACAAGTGGTGATGAGGGTATTTTAACTTTGTTATTCCGTGTGTACCGGAATTATCTAGGACCCCATAAAGTTTATATATTATCGTACCAAATCAAAATCTGGGTAGATTTGGCTATAACAGTTTGTCTGGCTCGAATGTTTGTCTGAATTCCATTTAAATCGGTCACATTATTTGTTGTTATCCTAAGCTAAGTTATCTTTTTAAAACCAGCTATATCGGTCCAAAAGCAAAAAATTTATAGATCGATATCCGAGATAACCTCATAATAACGAAGAAAAGCTTTTCTTCATTTTTTTACAGTATTTGACCATAACATCGAGCAGATAAAAATTATAGGCTTCAATGAGAAAAAATTTTGATACACCCTTAAATCTGTGTGTCATATAGGTATCTCCAATATATATTTATTTCGATATATAATAACATGCCAAGATTGGTGCATGTTTTGTTTCAGCTCCCATATAAGTCCCTTTCCGAGAAAACGGTTTTAAGCTTATAAAATCTTCAAAATAGACCAATTTTATTGGCACAATTATTTATTTAAATTTCTTAGATAAATGTCGGTTTATATATAAAATGGTTTTGAACTTATAAAGTTCTTATATATGAAACAATTTTATTGAAAATCGTTTCGATTCAATTTGTAAGAGTCCTGAATATACATCGGTCTATATTTTACTATAGCTTCAACTTAAAGTTTCTTTCCTGAAAAGGGATTTAAACCGATAAGACTAAAAAATTCAAAAGTTGTAGATTTATTTTCAAAAAAACTCGATTCTGCTCCATTGTGTGTTGGTTTTAGTGAAAACAAACCCGATATGAAAACAATGGGAAGGAAGTATATATATTTTTTCATCTGTAGAATTGGCTATTGCACTTTGTAACTTAGCATACCTAATTACCTTTTATTTAGTAAGGAGTAAGATCGAAAAATTCTTAACACACATTTATCATTAAAACAAAACCTAACTTGGTCCCACGAAAAGTTGACAAATCATTCAATAAACGCTGTTAAAAAAGAGTACCGATAGAACTTCTCCATTGATAGAAAACCTAGTTGAGGTAGAAAGATTGGTCCAAATGTTTCTAAAATCAAAAATATAACATATTTTCAAAAGAGCTTCCAACACATTCTGTAGGAAATCAACATGGTTAGCTAAATGCTCGGACTATTTGGTGTGAAAAAGTTAAAGCTAATGCAGGACTAACAGTTCCATATAAAAACGATGCTAAACATTTATAGATCAAAAACAGAACACAAAAATTAGAGTCAAGTTTTCTTAAAAAAATATTTCTGCAGAATAATGGATGACGAAACAAATATTTGGTAAAACAAAAAGCAGCAAAGAGCACAAAAAAGGTGTCCAAAGATGTGGTAAAATTTAAACGGAGATTTATTATTCGACCAAAGTTACAGAAAACAGTATAAAAACAATAATGGAAGGGTTTCCGAAAAAGTTTCAAAATTGTATAACAAGTGATTAAAACTATAAAAATATGTTTTTAATAATAATTTCATTCATAAGCTTAGTGTTTCCGTTTTTATTATCATCTATGTATGTTAAGAAATTTTCGATCTCAATCTTTAATATATTTTTAAAATATTATTAAACATTTGGGTCCATTTCATTATAACAAAATAATGAAAATGACAGCATTATTTTATTGAAAAAATTATAAATAAAATTAAATAAATATGAATATGTAATAATCACAAATAAATAACATTTAACATTTACATACACATACACATAAACAGACACACACACTTACATGAAATATTACTCATATTAGTAGAAAAAACATATGTACAATAATACATTGACGCCATATAAATAAATATCCTGGCAATAACAATATTTTATATAGATTTCCAACAAATGTACTCTCTGATGTCGCTTCTCATTGTGATGTCGTTTTTGTATTTTGTGTCTTAATCCGCGAAATGATTTCAATGGCACGCGAATGTATAATACACTTAAGTGGTTGTTTGTCTCACTGTTTGTTTCTATCATTGATTCAATTGGTCACTCAACAGCTCAATCCATAGTAAAATATATTTTAACTACTGGCAGAGTAACAATTTCAAATGGTTGGCTCCGGGAAAAAAACACAACAAAAACAACAACAAGACATGAGCACAACAAAGTGTATTAGAAAATTGAGCTGTTAAATGGTTTCACAAAAAAAATGGTAAATAACTCTAAATGTTTGTGCCTAAAAAAAGCTTTTATAAGCTTTATAAAATATTACTATTAAATAATATTTAAAGCTAAAAAATTCTTTACTAAGTAGCAGAGCAGAGTGGAGTTGTAGTAATTGGCCATGATGGTTTTCCTAAAACCCGGTATTTAGAGGGATGTTTGGCGAAAAACGCAAAAATTAAAAATAAAAAAAAAACTTTAAAAGCAGCTGAAACTTTTACCACAAAATTGTTTAAATATTAAAACAAATGTTGACTCAAATTAAAAAATGATCAAAAATTGTAAACAGAAAAAATATTTGTATTTCAAAACAACCAGGGGTGCTCAACACACACACACACACATTCACGCACACCCATAGATCCCATATTTATTTACTTTCATTCGTTAAGTATGTGAAATTTAAAATGCGAAAGTGTGTGTTTAAATGTTTATAAAGGACATATTAAGGATAAAAGTAGTTTATTTAGTAGCGAAATTGTTTGCATTTTCACGCTTCAAACTTTAAACTAAGCGTTTAAGTAAATATTATTTTGAAAATATCTTAACCGCAATTTTCTTAGACGTTAAGATTTTTCCATTTTTCGTTTTGTTATCCCCTCCACCATATTAAGTAGTGATGAGGGTATATTATCTTCGTCATTTCGTATGTAATGACAAGATGACTTTATTTACGACCCCATGAAGTATATATATTCTTGCATCTAATCAAAATCTAAGTCCCTCTGTTGGAAACATTCTGACAGGATACCAGAGAAGCAGATTGACGGAGCAGGCTCTCTATATAAAAGAACCGGAAACAAATATATTTCTCCGACTACCGAACTCGCAGAGGAATGCACGATAAGGGAAGCCATAATCTGGGCCAAGTCGAATCAAGCAAACCTGCGATATAAAATTCAGAATTTTCATCAGCGAATACTTAAAGGTTGGAAGAGTACATATAATATGCGTACCTAGACACCATGGTGTTATTGGTAATAAGAAGGCAAATAATCAAGCAATCATTGCTAGAGGACACTTTATTAATTGCAGCAGCCGATTATAGTGATGATGCCAAAGCATGTGTGGAGGACATTGAAACGATATCATTGTCATTGTCTTTATGACCCAAAGATCCTATAATTTAATGGATGACACCTTGAGGGACATAACCTAGCTAAGGGGAATGAATTGTAGGATATTGAGAAAGTTCATACATCATACGAAATTGGGGCATAGGTTTATACCAAGAGGCATAAGACATCCTAATGGTTTTGGTTTCCTCTCTTCAAGCGAATCTAACTAATTTGATGAATTTCAATTACAATTCAATATCGGTCTGTATTTTGACAAAGCCCCAATTTAGGACCCCTTCCCCGAAAATGATTTTAAGTTTAAAAAACTCATTAATATAGACTGTTTTGAATACATGTAATTAATTTTGCTCCATATTTTCTTGTAGCTCCCATATAAGGTCCCTTGCTGGAAAACAGTTTTGAATTTATAAAACTGTATTCAATATATATGTCTAATTGCTCATAGCTCGGCCGAAAATGATTCCTAAATATTTGACCAATACCATTATACACTTTAGTTTTTATATGCACCCTTTTTCAGATTCAGCACAGCCGAATATAGCACTCTTACTTGTTTAAAAATAATTTGATCCTTAACGCGTTTAGCCTTCTCTGCTCTTATTTTGGGAGGTTTTTTCCTTCACTTTTAGTTTCTGTTACTTTTTTTTTAAGTTGAATAGATGATTTTGAGCTCCAAGTGTCAATTCAATTAGTTTATCATTGTGATACATAAAATTTGCTTACTTTGTGTCTTCATGTTTATTTTTTTCTATTTTTTCCTTCAACATTTTTGTTTTTGTTGTACTATTTTCTTTATTATGTATAGATGTTGTTGTTGGCTGTTTAGGTAAGTTGCCTTGTTGTTACCTTGTTCTACTGTCATCGTATGGATTTGTTATCATTGTTGTTATTATTGTCGTTGCTGTGGTTGTTGTTGCTGTTGTTTGCTGTTGCTATATAATCATGTCTACTATTTGAAGCTTCCCCTTTAAGGCATGAAACAAATTGTGGCGTCACTTGCTTGATTGGACGCCATATTTGTTTAGACATGTTAGCAGCACATTTTGCACAGAAATCTACCATCTATAGTTACTTTCTGTCATATATACATACATACATACATACATACATACATACATACATACATACATACATACATACTTACATATAAACTTACATACTTTTGTACATTAATATACATTCTAACTAACATTTACCTTCATACCCTACGTTTATTGTCATTTCCGTTACTTACAATCGTAAGTACCACTAGAGAGAGAGAAGAAGAAAATCAAATAGTTTTTAAAGGAATGGAGGTTTTTCTGAAGTAAAGGGTTTTTCTTTGCAAATTTGGAACAAGATTTTCTTTATGCTGAAGTGTTGAGAGACAAATAGACTGTACTTGCAAAGAATGTACATCCAGCGACCTGCGGAGTTTTCAAAACGTTAACACAGTCTGTCCAATGGAAAATAATTCTGTGACGCCCCTGACCACATAGACACTTTAACTCCTTTAGATCAACTCGAAAATATCTTACCTTTAGCCATGAGAAAATTCATTCAGATATCTCTAATGATTCAAAAGTTTCAGAATTATTAAAAAAATCGATTTGGACAAACTACGAGCCGTTTAAAAGATGCCTATTCATTTCCCAGATAATTCAATCACAAATTAAAGCCGTATAATCGATTCTTTAAAATCAAATCAGATTTCCTTTTATGAAGTGCCTCTTTTAGAACTCTGTCACAATATTTCTTTACATATACACATACATCTACAAACACACACATACATATATAAATTCATTCAAATACCATTGAACACTGCTAGGGAACGTATACATTTATTCGTACAGATACCTCCGTTTAAAATGTTGACATTATATTGTTGTAGTTGTTGTTGTTATATGCCAATAATGTAGGTGGAGAAAAGTATGTTTAAGCAGATTAGTTTGCATTACAGCCGAGGGCCTTTCTCCTGGATTCCCTAACTTGAACAATGAAACATTCCAAAACACACATACATTCACACACTTATAATCACACATGTACATATTTTAGCAACAAAAATCTAATCAACAGATACGAGTACAAGTATAACTATAGATTTAGCAATGAAAAGGTACAGATACTTACACACACATACACAAAGTCTTTCTGACTCTTAGAAACACTTTGAAGTGAAATTTCAACGAAATTTAATGAAATTTTGTTAAAAAATATTGTTGAAACCCACAGAGTTTTGAAAAATAACTATGAAGTTGTATTAAACAGAATTTGTTAGAAAAGACAGAATTGTGTAATGTTAAAAATACGAGGGTAAATTATGAATTTTATAACCAAAAAAACTCTATTTAACATCAGAATCCATGATAATCGATATGATGGTGGAGATTTAGAAAATACGATGAGAAGAGATTGACGGTTTATTGGCACAACACACCCCGGTTCCACTTTTTTTACAATAAAGCCGAACATATAGGTTAAACACTCAAAAAGTCTTTTATCCGGACGTCCCTTGTTCTGACAGGACGATTATTTAATCGAAAAAATTTAATTTTTAAACATGATTTTCGTAGATTGATTTTTTAGTATTTCCGTATGAAAAAGTTGGATCTTTTTTGATTCTTTGATTTATGGAGTAGATTATATACGTTACAAAAAGTAAGGAGTTATACTCAGTCAATCCAGACTTTTTAATACCCTACACCACATTTTTGGTTATATTTGGTAGCTACCAAAAATTAATTTACCACCCTCGTATAAAGTATTTTTTTATTTATGTATTATAATGGTACCAGCTTCGATGTGGGATTAATACGTTCTAAAAGGTTTTTCTTTGGGGGTTACATGGGAGCTAGAAGAAATTATGGACGCTTATATTTGTCTTGATTTGACTAATTCTTATTATTTTTATTCTTAGTATTTGTGAGATTTAAGCCCTTCAAACAGATATTTGAACGGTGTTTGTATGAGACCTATGAAAAATAATGGACCGATCCTCATATAATTTGGCATGTTGTTTTAGAATGTTACAAAACTAATTTGTGTCAAATTACATTAAAATTGCTTTACATTTAGGACTTTTGTGATCTTAAATACTTATTCTGGAATGAATATTTGTATGGAGCTAGATGAAATAATGGACCCATAATCCTTGGGGCAAAATAATGACATATGATAAATTTCATTAAGATATTTTGAAAATTGCGTCCTGCATTTTATTCAAAAGTTTACATGGACAACCAGCCCGCCAGACGGACGGAAAGTCAGTGTTAAATCGACTCAGAGAGTGATTCTGAGTCGAACGGTATACTTAAAATTGGTGGTAGTAATACTTTTCTGTACGTTACAAACTTAAGCACAAAAAAATTAGAAAAAATCGACATTTTAAGTTCTTTATAAATTTTTGACACCAAAAAACATTCTTATAAGAATTTTTCGATAAGAATTATGAATCTTTTAGTTTAAGCGTTTTTAGACATGTCAAATACTAGTTAAAATGGTTTATAACTTGATTGGAAATTTAGCCTTCGCTAGACTTTCTCTATCCAAATTTAGTTGTTTTACATACATTTCTTTGACCATGTAAAGTTTTATTTAAATGTTAGTTAAACTTCTAATATTTCTTGGAATAAACTATATTTCCAAGAAATATCGATGTTGAAATGCCGTTAGAGGCATTGACCAAAATGTAGTTTTCACTTCTTTAGTCGATATCACGCTGAGCAGTGGTCATAAATCGCTTTATTGGAAATAATTATGTAACTTTGGAACTAATTAATATTTGATAACGAAATTTGACATGGAAATTTCAGAGAAATTCCTTAAAAATTAACTGAAAATTGACCCCCTTCCTAAATTCTATGTATTAATTGAATTGTAATTTCATCATGTCTTTAAATAGTGTTGCTAAACCTTATTGTCATCATCATTCTCCCACATTTTGTATATAAATTTGGATTTGACCATTTTCGCGGGTACTCTGCCGACCCTGAGAAGATATATCTCTGTGAAATTTAGTATAAACGATTTTTGTGGAATAGTATGAAGCCTATTGAACAAAGTTGTTTCGAAGAAGGTATGCAGATGTGATTATGATTTGACGATTGTCATAATGATGTTGGTGGTGTAGTAAGTGGGTATGGAGTATGTGGAAACAAATGCAATATTGCAATTTTTCATTTGTAACCATAAACTTCCCAAAAGGGAAAAAGTGAAACATACATTTAATACAATTCAGTCACTTGGTCTGTTCATTCCGTCAATTCATCCATCCATCCCTCCATCTATTCGTTTAAAATTTGTGTCGATATTGTTGTTGTTGTCTGTTGGTTGCAATGGATATGGAAAATCCTTTCATACGTAAAATTACTTGAGACTCAACAAACAGACACAATATTTTACTTGGCCTCCTCTAACCGTATTAGGAATATAACAACAACAACAAAACAAAATTTAAAAAAAAATATATATAAAACATGCGTGTGTTTTTTTATACAGTCCTACGATCAAGTCAATATACAATATTTTGTTAAAATGCAGTGTATTTTTGTCTGTCCATTCGTCCATCTATTCAACCATCCATCTAACCAAGAAAGGACAGACAATTGCCAATATGCGTAATTCTTCATCATCAACATTGTCGTCATATTGATGTTTGTTCGTTCGTTTGTTTGTATGTATGAATGTTTACTATATGTATGATGTCACACCGTGTTTTCTGTATGTTTTTCATGTATTGTTGCAGTTTATATTGTTGTTGTTGTTGTTTTGGATTGCATGATGTTTGTTGTATGTTGTTATTTTACTGGTTGTCATCATCATTCACTGACCAACCAAACAAACAACCATATAGAAATAAAAACCCATCCATCCAGTAAACGAATCTACCATTCAAGTGACCAACCATCCAAACCTCCTCATCAACATCAAAATCATTCTATTCGTTACATATTCATACTCATCGTATTCGTACTACACGCAAAATACCTGCACGATTCGGGCCTCTGTCATTCATTGAATGCCAATGTAAAGTTTCAAAAATAATTCTGCATTTGTTCATTGTTTACCGTATAACTGTCTGTCCATTCGTCTGTTCGTCCGTCCGTCTATTTGTACATTTGTATGTTTGTTTATACGTTCATTTATTTAACTTTAAATATCATCCTTTAAGTTATATTAATGTGTATGTTGGCATTATATGATGGTTTTCGGATACAGATACATTTATACACACTCACATATACTTATACATACATTCATTTGTACATTGCTTCATCTCATCTATCCAGTAGTTATTTCCACTTTAACTCATTCGTATGAAAATAACAAAACATCCATCAGCCTCACTTAATATTGACGCCAAATATTCAAGAAATGCTGACAATCGATATTCATATATTTGATGAAACATATGGTCAATTCCATATTAAAATTAATTTTTATGATTTCGAATTGAAAACCGATTATTTTTGAATTGATAAAATTCAAGAAATATATTCGTACGATATAAGATTAAGAATTATTTTTCACTTTAGAATTTTGTTGAATACGGATCGAAATTGTTGAGCGTTCACACCTTAAGTTAGAGTTATAAACGCAATATTTCCTAAAGTTTTATTTAATATGTCATTGCATGTGTAACGCTAAGAATAAATTATCTAAGACCGCCACGCTCTCATCCACAAAATTTGAAAGAGCGCTATAAAATTTGATCTGATTATTTGTTCTAGTAAATATGTAATGGATAAACCTCTTATAACTGTAGAACGACTTATTTGATAAAAAAATAAAATTTTTGAAAAATTTCTCCGTATTGGAATTTTGGGTATTTCGATATAAAAATTTGGGAATCTGTTTACAGCCTTACATTACGAACAAATTTGTCCATATTAGTGCTTATTCAAAACAGCTTTATTAATATAGATTTTTTGAATTATTTTTTTGATCAATCAATTTTAAATTTCGTTTTCTTTTGTTGAAAAAATAATGGAAACACCCATATACTTCCCACAAGTTCTGTTATGATACAGCACTGATTTAAAGTCTCACAAAATAAAACTGAAATGCAAAAAAAAAAAAAAATTGCACCAACAAAACAGCAAATGATGATGCGTGTGCAAACTCTAAAAGAAAGAATGAAAATCAACGAAAAACTGACGACAACAACAACAACAAAACCAGCAACATCAACAACTTGAAAAAATATATGTGAACGATGCAACATGCGAAACATTCAAAAAATACACATTGCACAGTAGTCAAGTATTGTCATGTTTCTCTACATTCCTCTCCACATGAAGATGAAGACAAACTGCTACCACTTGATGATTTTGAAAGTCTCCTGATGATGATGATGACAACAACGACGATGAATACTAAGATGATGATGATGATGATGCTTTCACTTGTAAATAACAAAACAGCAGAGAAAGAGTGAAAAATTACAATGAAATAGAAGGAAGGAATCTTCTTCATTAGGAGGACCAACAAATAAAACAAACATACATACAATGATAATGATGAAAGTACTTGGTTACATAACTAATACTTATGAAAAAGTACACATACTTAAATAAACTTAAACGTAAAACAACAAAAACAACGAAATAAAAATAATATAGGAAAATAAAGATAATGATGATGAGAATGACGAAGACGATGAAAAGCAAGCAATTGTGCGACACTTTAAGCGCGTCTTAAATGTGATGTTGCGCGTGTAAACTGCGTTCCACACAAAAACGCTATGAACGCTAGGCATGCAACTTGGACATTCATTAATTATTTTATATGGCATTTGTGGAAATAGCCACGTACATTTTGGCGACAGTCAAAAGCGAATACAACATTCGCTTAGCAGACAAACTGAACTCAAATGACAGAGATACAGACATTTCGATGAATGGATGGGAAGACAAACAAACTGTGAGACGGACAGACATACAGACAGATAATATTAAAAAATGTTTATAATGTTGTTCACCATCAAATTATCTGCAAAATTTTGCCATATTAGCAGGTGTCTTTTAAGTTAAAATCTTTTTATGACATTTATTTGTAACTAATATCTACAATTAAGAACATTTTCAGATTCAAATGTAATAAAGGAAATAAAATAAAAATTCTTTTTCATTTAAAGCACTTTTTCAAGAAAATTGCCTGTTTAATTGTCTACCGAACACTTGAACTGAAAAAGGAATTGAAAAAGGCGTCTGTAATTCAATTATTAAATAAATAAATCAAATCAAACAAAAAATTGTTTAAGTTAAATACCAAAGTTGCTAAATAAACAATAAAATTATTATCATCATAAAGTAATAAAGAGAAGAAGCAATCATTTCAAGTGTTTTGAAATAAAAAAAGAGTCAAAATCCTTAAAACTGTTTAATATTTGATAAATGATTTTGTATTTTTTTGTTTTTCTATATTGAGTCATCATTATTTTTGGTGCATCTTTTGTTTTTTGGGTTCAAGAAAAAAATCCTCACTGTTCTTCAAACACTAAAGTGAAGTGTTCACTTTTTGTTGTTGTTGTTGTTGGCATTATTGTGTGTTGGAGTATCTTGAAGCTGCAGTTTTTAAGTGTTTATTTTGGAAAAATCAAAATCCAATCCAAGTCAATATGAAAACAAAAAAGGGTTAACAAATAGCAATAATAAGGAATAAAATGGGATTAATACAAAGAAATAGAGGAGAGAGAGAGAGATTCAGTTCAAATATACACTTAGAAAATTTTAACTTTATGTATATCTAACTTACATGCAGATACCATTCATGTTCTACTATTCGAATTCTTTTATAGGTTCTAAACGATCTCATCTTTAAGAAAAATTTAAAATAACAATATTTGATATAATTAAGTTTTATTTATTTTACTTCACCGAAATCCACAAAAGAGGTAAATATAATTTTAGGCTCCCTAGTAGATGGAATACAAATTTCGTTGTTTAACCAACAAAAGATTTTGACAGCGTATTTTATTAAAAATAATCCTAAGTTCATACCAATACAATCACTCATAAATTGATCTTCAAAGCTTTAGCCGACGATACTTAGGAAATGGACAAAGAAACTTTATTTGCTTCATATAAAACGATTACACAGTTTAAAGTTGCCAAAATGCAGCCTTTAGAACCATAACAGTCTGTATTTAAATGTTCTCAAGTCACCATCTACATATGGAATTGTTCATCTTTTTATTGAATGAAATGCTTAGCAAGTAGTTCCTTTTAGGCTGTCATCGTAGCAAGCATCCTATCTTTAATATTAAACTATTGAAGTCATCACTGAGGCTTGTAAGAAAGCCTATTCGTATATACGAATAAATAGTGCTAAGTTATGTTCATGGATAACCATTCCACGACACTTGTTTCCCATCCTAAACATATGTCCTGCATTGGCGAAGATCAAGATTATACACGACATTTGTTCAATTGCCAGTCTAGGTCCATGGACTCATTCAAATGTGGTTGCCCGATTTCTTGGCTTGGAGTTGAACCAATATAACTAACGAACTTGTTATTCTGCAACTGTTAGAAAAACATCAATTCTTCGGAAATCGATCAAAAATTTTCGAAACTGTCATATAGAATAATATAGGGTATTTAATGCCAGGACCGAATGACAGTATAACTTTCCTCTATAGTCACATATTAGTTAAATACCAGTTCGCCAAAATTCTACCTATTACGGATACATTTGAATGTTTGCACTCCAAAACGAGATGGAAGAAACCCTAGCAGTGTTTGGTGACTACCCTTACCTAGTGATGCGATAGTACAAAACGGATACCAATATTGAATTTACTTAGATCTCAAAGAGTCATTTTAATATAGACTGGTCCATTTATATTCCTTTCAGAGAAAGACACTTTTGCGAATATACTGACTCCCTACGATACACTTTATGGTTATTAAGTGGTATCATTGGAGGTATCACTTTATTTTAGTGGTGATAGAGATTGTGTAACGTCAATAATGAATCATTTAAGTTCACATTAAGTATATATATTCTTACATTCTTGAGCAATTGCTTTTGTATAAAGTCTTCTCTTTACCATATGCTTAGAGGGGTTTTTTACCCAATTCAATGAAAATTGTATTGCCATTTTAGGGTTTGTTTTTATCACTGTAGGGACTTGATCCATAATAAGCATTATGGTTACATTCAAGAACATATTATTTTTTTAAGTGCATTTTAGTTCCAAAAAAAGAGTTAAATTGTAAACACGCGTTAAATACTCTTACATTGGTCATGTCAACAATTTTGAAAATGATTCAGCTAAATAATTTTCAATATTTATTTCAAATAAAAAAAAACATTTAAAAAAACAAAAGAATGAAAATGAATTAACAAAAATTCATTTTTTTTATTAAAAAAAATCATTCAATAACATTCTGGCGATTGCCACCAAGAACACACTGGGTGGGCGTTTAATTCGTTCGTATCATCTTGGTCAACAAAATTTGTTGATGTTAAAAAAAGAAATAACAAAAATAAATACAACAACAAATACTAACCGATAACATTTAGTATCATTACACCTTTGAAAAAAAAATACGTTTAAAAAGAAAACGGACTAATTTGATTTCCTGCCATAAAGTTTCATGACCAACAAGTAGTATGATATTGTTATTGTTACAACTTGCAACTGGTTGTTGTAGTTGTCCAATGACCAGTGGAAAATAATTTGCTGTTATATTTTTTTCTGTATTTTATACCCTCCTAAATACTTGACATTTAACACATTGTAGTTATCTAAACATTATAAGGATTCAGCTCCCCTTTTAAATAACAACAACAACAACTACAACTATAATGTCTTAAAGTTACAATAAAATGTCCTGTAAATAAATAGGTTTGTTGTATATGTTATATCCGTTATTAGTAAATATGTGTGTGTGTGTGTGATGTGTGTGTTTTGTAGGTTTTATTATTTTATTAGCTTCTTTATCTTTAACAACGAATCTTTTAATATCAACAAAAACAATAATAAGAATGACAACAACAACATCAACAACAAAACTTTATTTGTCCCTTTTGAGTTGTTGTTGTTGTTGTTACCTTTGAAATAAAGTTGAGAGAGAAATAAGAATAAAAAATAAAAGTTTGATGTGGCAGCAAATATTACAAAAGGTTCATCAATACTATCAACATGATTTGAATTCCTATCAATTCTAATCATGTTACTTTAATACCAGAGGGGAAGTCATTACCTTCTACTCTTCCTTACTTACATTAATACACACATCCTCACATGTGTACATTCCTATAAAGATATTTAGGTCTATTAAAGGAAATATCTAAGTAGATTTTTTTCTTATATGCATGTATGAGTGAGTGTATGTGTTGGTAAGTGTCATGTGTGAGGGTTGTATTATATTTTTCGTATTTATTTAAGGACATTTGTCCCTTTATTATTTGCCTTGTCTTATTTTTCTTGAAATAACAAACAATCATGTGTCCATTCTATGTGTCCTTTGTTTGGAAAGAAATTCTCGTTATGTCATCAAAATACAAAAAATACAAAAAAATAAAAATTAATTCAAAAACAAAAAGTCTATATAATTTGTTTGATCAAAAGTAAAATGATTAAGAAACTTATTTGAGTTTTAATAAGAATGTCAGTTTAGATTTTTATAAATTGGAAATTTGTTGAAATTATACTGAAATTTCTAGAATTGGAATTATATGCATTATATTTTTATACTCTCCGCCATCACAATCCCGAAATTCGGAATAAGAACATTTGTAAATTTTCAACAAAATGTGGCAGGATTTTTACAGGATTCTACCATAACGTACATCAATATGTACTTCTTCATTGCGCAAAGTTCGCAATTTCTGAAATTTGTTACATATGTTATATATATACATATATACATACATACATACATACATACATACATACATACGTACATACATGCATACATAAATATTTATATAAAAAAACTCAAAAAGATTTGATTGTATTGGAGTCCTTATTTGACCTAAAACCCAAATAATGCTCATTTCCGGAATATAGCTTTAATCTTATAAAAGTCCTCAGTATTATACAACATGTGTCATGGTGCAGGATGTATAGTACATTTTCCTACTTATCTCACAATTACCAAAGTTAAGTATATTTATGGTCTTTTGCTCATCTGGGTCAGCCTTTCCTGGTTATCAATGCAAAGATAGGAATCATATTTTCTAAGCTCACAACGACCGGATTGCCATTGGCTGTCGGTAAAGATATAAAGATCTCTGTGTGTCAAAGCAACCAATTTCTTCCTGGATTATACACTTTATTATAGCACGTACTTCTGCTTGTATTACCGTATAACGTTAATATATAAAAAAGTATAAAAAACCTAAGAAAATATTTAAAATGCCACTGACATGAAAGCCACAGTGACACATATCACAATTTTGTGAAAAATAATTTCTAAAGAACATAACGATGAAATAAAGAACTATTCAACCGATGGTTTAAAATTTATTCAATTTGTTTAACTATCGACTATTTTAACATGGGCTTGACCTAAGTGTTAACCTATTGTCTCTTCTAGACTCCCATCTACTTCCGAATGATACACCTTGTGAAGATCAAGTAGTTGAATGCATTTTTATACCCTACACCACCATAGAGGGTTTGGGTATAATGCGTTTGTAAAGGGAAAAATAGTCCTATTTCCATTTTTAAAGATTATTTACAAAGCACAAGTTTTGAACAAGGTCACGCTTGGACCTTCTGTTGTACTATACATACTTTTTTCGGCATATAAATTGTCTTTTATTGAACCTCAAACTCAATTAGCGATTTGCTAAACATTTAGGCATAATTTCATTGAGTCCATTAGTTACGAAATATTAGTGCAAACAACGATTTTGCACTGATATTTCATAACTTGTATAAACTTTATGGAGTCTTAGATGATTCTTTTTTGGTGGTTCGCGTACATAAGTTACAACGTAAGACGAAAAGCGGACATAGTTAAATCGACCCAGATTTTGAGTTGACAACATTTCTGAACGAAGTATTTGTGATATTACAAAATATGGCAACTCCAATTTAGTAAAGATCAATTAAGTAGTAAAGTGATCTATTTAAACAGTGATCTATTGCGATCATTAATAACACTTTATATTCGATAAATATATTTTTTAAATTAAAAGGTTCCTCTTATTACAACATGTTACAATTAAAAATTGTTCAATGATCAAGACGATATTGAATAATAAACATTTTTGAAAGTATTTTCTCCGTTTGTGTTTCGGATGTTCCATAAACAATTATTGACTTTCAAACAAATTCTAGTTTTGAAAAATGTTTATAAACAATTTATTTTAACACGATCCCATTTGAAACTGCAAACCAACTGATCATCGCCACCATAGAAAAAAACATTCATATATACAACACTGTTGCCACAAAAATTAGACACCAACAAAAATTGTAAAAAGGAAACAAAAAACGATGCACCTGAGCGTGATTTAGTCGAATTCACGAACTTAATGAAGTTCTTTAAATCACGCAATGTTCTTAAGACACAAGTATCCAGTCGAATAAGAACAACAACAAAAACATCACACACGGATATACAAAATAAGGCTTAAACTTAATAGTTGTTATGCTCACACACAGCAGGAGCTAAATATTAAGAGCCAACTAAAGATCTCATTAACACCACTAGGATAATTAAAAGAGACTTTGACAACAAGATCTAGATTTGCAAGGAGTAAAACGACAACACAAAAACCTAAGCCGCCTTCTTGCAATCCCATCCCAGTCATTAGGTAGCATTCCTCTTTCGACAAAATGGACCAAACTGCTGAAGTAGCAAACGTAAAAAAACAGTAGTCAAATAAATGACAAAGATATTAGTGAAAAAAATGTTAAGCACGATTTGGTCTTTAAAGCATTTTCGCCACAAATACAGACAAGCAGCATAAACCAAAAAAAAAAACGCATATAAAACTAATGGCGCTTAATGCCAACTTTATACACACATTCACATGCACACATACACAAAATACAAACATGAGATGTGATTAAGTTTTAAGCAGGTATTTAAGCGTTAAATAATTAGGGGATTTTTTAAAAGTCATTTAACATACAACAACAACAACATACAAAACAACAATATAATACTTTTTTTCTGAAACCCAAAAAGTCGTAAGTAAACTTTGGTCCTAACAAAAAAAATTGAGAAAACTAAAAGATCTTGTTAACGGCTTAAAGCCAATTAAGCTGCTTTAAAGTGACTTAAAACTAAAGTTTTTATTTTTGGCTTCTCTTTTCCTCCAATTGTAGCAAAAATAATAGTTTGTATTGAATTTTGTGATTTTTGAAACATCATAACAATGTCAAAGTTAATGGTCACTTAGGAAACCTCTTCCCAAACAAACTTTTCGTCAGTTAAATTCTTTTGTTTTCGCCAAAATACTTTTTTTGCTGGTTTCATGGGACTTTTTTTTTTTTTGGAGTTTTTATCAATCAAAGTCTTTTGTACAGATTGTGATTGTTTTGTTGATATAAAAATTGTTGTTCTTTTTTCGATTTTTTTTAAGGAGAATGTATTTTTCTGTATCCCTTTGATTGATGTATCGTTTTCAAATCCACCATAAACATGTCTCTGACATTCTTTACCTTTTTATTGTGATCTCTGCTTGTCTTTTTATACATTTTAAGAGTGCACAATGGGTGGGAATAAAGAAATATAAGGAATAATTCTGTATTAATAATCACATAAATGTAAGACAAGAGTGGATTCCCTCGCTTCAATTTTATTTAAGAACTAAAATCAACGTTGAAAACATAGTGGATTTGAGATTGATTAAAATTCATAGCTCCGTTTCTAGAATAGAGGTGGAAGTTCATAACAGTAACTGATTATAAATTTAATTTGTGGTGTTTTTGTGAAAATTTTCACAGAGTGATTCCAATATCACTGGAATAAACATATTCTATAAATATATTTTATTAGCAAGTCCAGGGCGAAAGTAACCGACACAAAAATAATAACTTTTCTAATTAGAAATACGTGTAGTTGCTAGACCGAATATCTAAACAACAGACCTTACAGAAACGTTACACTGTAAAATGTATGATGAATAGCTGTGGGCCAATAGGACAGTGTAATGGGCATTTCCAAGTTAAATAAAAATATCCATGGATTTATTTCTTTAATTTTATTTTGTAATATTTTTTTGTTAATTAAAGTTTCTTATTAAAATCATTAGATTCTGACCCATTGTTAAATGTATAGATGTGTGTGTTTACAAGATATAGATAACGCATAAGATTGATTTTCTTTATCTGATAAATTGTGTCTACTGTTGATTTCTGTTTCAAAATTCTGTTGAATTTCGCGCTCTAATATTCTTTTTTGGAAAATTGTCAACTAAAAATGTTTCATTAAATAAGATACTTAGAGAGGAGAACACAGTGGTCCAAGATTTGTTATTTTGGGTAAGTGGATTTTTTTTAAATACGAGAAAAGTTCATTATTTAAAAAATATCAACCAAATCAATATCATATCTTTTAGTTTCAGAGATATTGAGGTCGAAGAGAAATTTCAAATACCCGGAATTAATATATCTACACTGAGAAAAAAAATAAAATAAAAAAATTGAAAGTGTCACATCCTGTTAGACTGTATCTAATACCCTACATCATCATGCATGCATGAAAATTTTATTGAGCTACGTTTATGTGCTTACCGATCTTCTTGAAATTTGACATGTGGACTAATTTTATTTGTATCATTTTTATTTTTTATTTATTTCTTTCCGAAGACTTGACTTTAATCTGCGATCCCCATGTTAGCCTCTGAATTTTTAGCAGTGCTCCTCTCAGGAACTTGTACGTTTTAATCATGCATTTGTTTTGACTATTCGTACCAAATGGTCCATTTGGTACGAGCTCTTATGATGTTATCCCAGTACTGTTTAAAACCAGTGGAAACAGTTTGATCCCAGATCTTTTAATCAGACTAACAATGTATTCATTCGTTTGACATTCAACATAATAACTGACATGTTTTACAGAGGTAACTTGATCAAATAGATCAAATAATACTCGTGTTAAAAATTTTATTGAAAAACTTGTTTTCAGAATTTTTCGATCTCTCTCCTTATGAATGAAATTTCTCGCTATTAGTGGTGATGTATGTGTGTGATTGAGTTAAAAGAAATTTTGTATACAAATAGTGTGTGTAAATCTGAATAAAAAAATAGGAATTTTAGTTCCCGCAAACTTCTATTGAAGTCGAAAATATTATTTTTAAGTTATCATGCTTAATTCCTAATTTCTTTTTAAATTTTAATTAAATTATTTTTGTCGGATTTCTTCCAAAAATGGTGGCAACATTTATACACTGATAAAAAGCTATTTTTTGAATTTTATATTTTAATTTAAAATGTGTTAGTTTTCAGATGTTTGAAGAAGTTTATCTAGAGATTTTAAATCAATATCATGGGCATTACAAGTTTCAGGACCAGCGAGTCCTGAAAATAATTTATCAGAATTTAGTGCTTAAAATTTCGAATGACTGATCATAGAGTATTTCTAAGTCCATAAGATTGGAAATTATAATTTTTGTAATTTTTTGCTTAAACAAAACAGACAACAACAAACTTCAACAACAAGTCAAACACATGTCGCAAAACAATGGAAACTACTTAATTACGTTTTAGTCTCAACGAATTGCTGAAATATAAGTTACCAACAGCAAGAACTGCTGGTGGGCCTACAACGATTCCCAATGACCATTTAATCTACTTCTGTTTGTTGTTGGTATTGTAGTTTGTTGCCGTACGTATTTTGGACTCAGATATTGTTGTAGTTTAAAAAATCATGTAACAAACTTACAAAAACATGAAATTAAAGTCAGTGGCTGAAATTAAATAAAAAATAAAGAAATAAAAAAATAAAATATATAATTTTTTCTTCTCTTGAAAAAAATCTTTAAAAACAATATTGAATATATTGACAATACTTTGGGCGTTGTCTGGTCTTTTGTTCGTTTGATGTTTAAATTTCAAACTGTGATTTTTTTCTTCCCTTTAGCAGCATTTTTACTTTTTCTTCATGAATTTTATATTTTTTTTCAAGACAAAAAGCAGCCAAAAAGCTTTGTAGGGTCTTAAAGCCAAGTACGCAAGAATCGAAATAATATACCGTTATCTTCATCTGTTTTAAAGACTCAAAATATAAAAGTGACTTTAAAATCAATTCACTGAATTAAAGTTCTTTTTCTGTTTTTTTCTCTTGTATTTCGCTTATATTTTTTTTTTCATTTTTTCATTTTTGCAATGAAAACAAAATTATTTGTTTTTATTCTTTGTATTTTTTATTGTTGTTGTTGTTGTTGTCGTTCGTTTGTTTTTTGCTGGATTTTTATTTTTTTTATTGTATGTGTGATGGTGTGTGAGTATGGCTTCCGGCAGAGAACAGAAACAGAAAGAACATCATGGCATCATGGTTGATACGAATGTAAAACAAAAATCCACCATCGCTACAAGTAGCCCAAGTTTTGTCAATCAATACTCATTGTTACACATCCTGCATATTAAGTAGATCCAAATACGAAATTCCTATAAACTTATAAACACACATACACTCACAAACATACACACACACAGAAATTCATACACTCTCTTATACAGAGTTCTTCTATACGACAATGGAAAACGTTGAAGACAACATACGAGGTTGGGGTTTCAAAGAAAGAGATATAAATTGAATTGAGTTTAGATTTAATTTTCATATAAAAGAATTTCAAATTTTGTAAAAATTATCTTAAATAAACCTTCTTTTGGTTAAAATTACAATATTTATGGAGATTTTAAATCTAAAATCCAACAAAAAAATTCTCTCAAATTTTTAAAGGGATTAAAAATTTATAATTTCTGGTCCAGAATAAATTTTTTTTCAAATAATTCAGTTAAGAAATATCTACCACCTCTTTAAGAATATTTTTCGACACAGAATAACCGATGTTCGTCCGTCCATCTGACTTGCCTTAAGAGCAAAGACATGTATTTCTATTTTGGCTTATTGAGATTGATGATGGTGGGTCCTATATTTCATCTAGCTTCCGTAAAATTGTATTCCCGGAATGGGGTTTTAAATTCATAAAATTCCTAAATAAAAATCCAATCCAAGCTTAAATAAAAAATGAATTTATACGAGGGTCGTTTTTAAACTTTTAGTAAGTTCCATTTATAACCAATAATATGGTGTAGGGAAATAAATAGTCGGGCTTGACCGACTTTAACTTCTTACTTGCTACCTAAAAATTTCAAATATAAATTTTTGAAGTTGTTTTAAAATTGATCACAAATTTAGTTCATTTGTTGTCATTTTTTTTTTAATTTTTAAAAATTATTTCAAAATGAATTTATTTCGGTCCAAAGAGGTATTAATTACTGAGTTATAATTCTTATATAGATTTTATTTCATTTCTGTAGACGTGTTCACTAATTTAGTTAAAATGAGCAATATTTATAAATATAATTTTTATAGATTTTCCTTTTTTTCTAGTGATCACATATTAAACAAAAAAGCAGCGTTTAAGTCATTACTTTAAGATTAATTTTAAATGTAAATTTCTAAATATTTTTAAATCAATTTTTGCTTTCTTTTAAGTGATCCCAGATTAATATTATTTTAGCAAAAACAAATAAAAATCGATTTCAGATATTTTGTCACAATAAAAGCTTATTTTGATTAAAAATACTGTTTGTTTAACTTAAAAATCCTTTTTGGAATTTATTTTTAAGTGATCACAAATAAAAGCTAAAATATCAAAACTTTCAAAATCATTTATTTTTGCCACTTTTAACTTTCTTTTTAGATTTTTTAGGTGATCATTAATAAGATTTATTTTGACTAAAAGACCCGTAATGATTCAGAATATAAGTTTTTTTTCTTTTAGCTAAAAGAGCGATATTAAATGAGTTTTATCAAGTGATCACAAAATACATTTATTTTGGTCGAAAGAGCAATACATAGATATTTTTATTTACAAAATTAATTTTAACACAGATTTTTCAATTTTTGTAAAAATGCTCGAAAATTAGGTGTATTTTCGGGAAAAGCGTTGTATTTATTAATTAATAAACGTTATAAACCCAGTTTCTCTCAATTATCATATTTAGAAGAAACAATATCAAAAAAGGAGTATTTCAGGAGTTATTAACGTTTAAAACTTCTACAGTCGATTTTTGAATTTTTATTAAAATGTTCACAAATTAAGCCTTAATTGTTAAATTAGGCTTAATTTATCAGCTTTAACATTTTTGTTATAGTGATCAATCATAATGCTTCTTTAGAAAATGCAGTAATTGCCGAATTTTAACTTTAATTATAGATTTTGAAATATTTTACACTTGACTTCAAATTATGTTTATTTCTGTAAAAAACGTTTCCAGTCAAATTAGAATATCGATTTTTGAACTTTTGCAAATGAGACAATAAATTAAACTTATTTCGACAAACAACGTAATTTATGTGAGACAATAAAAGTTTTTAAATTCAATACCTATTTTTATTTTTTCTTAGTTTTTTTAAAGTGATAACATATTGATGTCATTTTGCTAAAAACTAGGGTGCTGGTAGAGTTATAGTCCTTTTTATGTAAAAA
Organism: Cochliomyia hominivorax; assembly: GCA_004302925.2. NCBI lineage: Eukaryota > Metazoa > Arthropoda > Insecta > Diptera > Calliphoridae > Cochliomyia > Cochliomyia hominivorax. Next base: position 7,181,940 of record PYHX02000413.1, read on the forward strand.
GCGTTTTATGATTTTTTAAAAGTTATCACGAAACGGCTTTAAGTTAAAAATATTATAGACAGACTAAAATAGTTTTTGTCAATAAATATCATGTTTACATAATTTTTCTTATTGTGATCACTGATAATACTTATTTAGGGCAAAAATGGTTTTACTAAGTTTTTAACTTGAAATCGATTTTAGAATTTTTCGAAAATGGTCACAAATAACAAACAGTTTTTTGTAAATCTCTAAATCTACCCTCGTATCTTTAGTTACAATCTCAAATATTGTACTTATGTACTGCTGAAACATGAATAACATTGAAGACATGTTGTACGCGCATTCTTTTTAAGCGAAAGTTAAAATATAGAAATCGATATGTGACACAACCATCCTTTTTTTCACAAAACCAAAACATATGTATGTATGTGTGAGTATAACGCATATATTTAAATTTAGTTTATTTTGTATTACACCAAATACTTGTGTAATAATACAACAATAAGACGATTTTAACATATGGTTAGTTATACGTTCCTATAGAATCAATCGATGATTCCCTCCTTTAAATATCCTTCTTTTTCTCTTTCACCATAGTTGTAGTTGATACATGCCACCACACACACATACACACTCACTCACTCATGCATTCATGTTCGACATTAATAGAAAAAATTTAAAATAAAAAGTTGCTAACAACAAAAATATGTTGGAGGTGTTGGTGTTGTTGTTGCTGCTGTTTGCTGTTGATTTTAATACGACAGGACATAATAATGAAAATATTGGAAAATGAAAAACAAAGTTTTATAAGACTTTGGAATTTTTATCCTGTTTTTTTCTTTTCATTTTATTCTTAAATTTACAAAATTCCAGAGATTTTTCACAACTTGTGGGAATTTTTCTATATTTGAATGTTTATGTAATCTTTATGTTGTTGTTGTTGTATCTTGTATATGTATTGTCCAGTTTGTTTTCGTTTTCTTACTTATTTGTTGTTGTATGGAATATGACCTTTAGAAAAGGTTAAAATAGATTTTACATTCAACACAATATTGAACACATGCAAAAGTATGTTAATCGTGAAAATTAGCTTAATTTCAAAAAATGAGCTTTAAACCTTTGGAAAAATTAAAAAAGCTCCAGATAATCTTATAAGCCATTTTAGTTATTCTATTCAATGGTTTTTGTTTACCTGTTGTTTTATCAAATTTGCTTTTACTGCCAAGAAAAAAATTTGTTATAGACAACAAGTGAAGTTGGTAAAGATTTCATTAAATTCAAAATTACTAATTAGGCCATGAAATCGATACAGAATGAAATTTTGTCCAAGAATATAGGAAAGATTTTTTAAGATAAATATAAATAAGCTTAATTTTTGATCACTTAAAAACCACTATTTAACGTTTTGATACCTGTAACAATCTAAATGTTGTATTTTCGTCGAAATTTTTTTATAATGCATTTTTGGGTTGAAGTTGTAAAAAAACTTAATTCATTTTTTGCCTTTTTCAAATATGCAGCATTTTTACAAAAAGTCAAGAATAAGTAATCAAAATTAAAATCTTGTTATTGAAGATTAAAAATATTTAATTTATGATCTCTTTTTCTGACATTAAAAAATTTATATTGAAATAAAATAATCTTAAATGTGACTACAATTTTTAAATTTTTATGCACGAAATTACATTTTCTACATTTATGTCATTTTTAACACAAAAATATTGAAATTCTAATGTAATTTTTTTCTTTTTACACAAAATTTGATTTGTTTTACATTAATTACATAGAAGTGGATTTTATGTTAAAAATACATCTTAAGACAAAAATAGTTTGTATAAAAATTACAGTTTTTTACACGAAATGAAATTTTTAGTAAAATTACATTTAACGTAATCCTGTTACTTACACACAATTATACATAAATTACATAAAAGTTGATTTTATTTTCATTTGTTTGATTTATAAAATTACATTTTTATACAAAATTAAACTTTTCACAAATTTAGCTTTTTACATAAAATACATTTTCTTTATAAAAAATTGCACTTTTTATATAAAATGCAATTTTTTACTCGTAATGAAATGTTTGCTCAAAATTACGTTATTTTTTCAAAAATTAAATTTGTATGCAAAATACCTTTTACACACACTTTTTACACAAAATAACATTTTGTGATGAAATAACTTAATATTACGTGATTACACAAAATAATATTGTTTAGATTACATAAAAAAATAATTATAAATTTTTTCCTAAAATTACCTTTTTATAAAAAAATTACATTTTTTACAGAGCATCATATTCTATGTACAAAATTAAAATTTTCACACAACAACATAAGAGCTTTTACACATAATTACATTGTAAACATAAATTATATTTTTACAAAAGTTTTTACACAAAAAATAAATTTTTATGTCAAACTCGATTTTTTCACACAACTAAAATTTTACAAATTTTTGTTGCATACTTACATTTTTGCATATAATTCATTATTTTACACAAAATGTAAATATATAACTTTTATATATATATTTTTATATAGATTATTTTGACAAAATTTTATTATTGTACAAATTCTACTATTTGTACAAAAATGCATTTTTACGCACAAAAAGGTAAAATAATTAATGTAATTAATTATTTTACATTAAAGGTAAACATTTTACTTTTGTACAAAATATATATTTTTTACCCAAAATTATATTATAATATACAAATTTTACATTTTACAAAAAGTTACTTTTTGCACAAATTTTTCACAAAAATACAAAACTTTTTTTTTACATAAAATTACACGAAGTAAATTTTTGAACACAAAGTTTTTTTATTTTACAGAAGAGGAAAGAAATATCTTTACTATTTCCGACATTTTATAGATCAATTGAAGACATTTTGGATTTGGAATCTTAGAAAAAACTGCTCGTACATTTTATCGTACGTGAATCAGTTTACATGCATATCGGTTCAAATTCAAATGGACTTTAAATTTAAAATTTTTAAAAATTTATCCAAATTTATTTAATATCAGCAATATGGGTATTTGCGGTTAATTTGAACAATATCGGTCCAAATATTGTTTACTTCTATATAAGGTTTCTTCTCGGAAAATGTTTTAAATTCTATTGAAATTCGGCATAGTTATTGTTCTAACTGTCTTGAATATATATTTGAACAAAATTGGTTCATACTTCCCATATAGGGTCCATTTTCGGAATATAAGTTCCTTTTTATTAAAATTCGGAAAAATATTTATTCTAATTGTCTTGAATATTTGTTATAATTTGAATAATATAGGGACATTGTTTGCTACAATTCCTATTTAAAACCACCTACCGGAAAAGTGTTGTAAGCTAAAATTCTACTAAAATATATGTATCCTCTCCTATATACAATATATGAATCTTACTTGTCATTTACCCGGTATAGTATTTTCGGCTCCAAAAAAATAAAATGGAATTCTGACATCCATCTAAATGTTTTTAATATATGGTGCCAATATTTATAGGTAGTTCCAGAAATAAATTACCCTATTTCACTGTAACTGTAATAGAGGCCCTATTTTGGGAATCGGTGTTTAAGTTAATAAACGAATAATTCGTTTTCTGATGTATTATCTTTAACTCATGCGAATGTTTGCTAAAATGTAAATGATGGCTGCCTTTTAAGATTCGGCACAGTCGAGTAAAACATTCCTTCTTGTTTTACTATCAAAATTTTTTGAGTGTAACTTAATATTAACTAACCATCTAAACTCACACTAGTTTTAAGAAATAGTTAAACTGATTGTTTTGTAAAAGTTTTTTTCCTTCGTTCATCTGTCTGTTTATGTCAAAATCTTCTTAACATTTTCAGCAGATTTTTACAAGAAGATAAACCGTTAACTTATTCTATTTATCAGCTTTCAATAATCGCAAACTCATACACATACAGACACAATGAAATAAAAAGAGACGCATTTACGATTAATCCCATTGATGACAAGACAAGAGGGAAAGAGGTCATTTAAATGGTTGCGGGTTATATTCGAATTTATTTATTAAACGCCTCTTAAAAAGTCAAGAAAGTTACTACAACTTAAAAAAAAGTCTACAAAAAAAAATGATGTAATAAAAATAAATTTACTTATTTTGGTGTAACCTAAAAAAACAAAAAAAATGCTAAATTCGGCTAAGCCGAACCTTTAATACCCTCCACCATAAATGTGTATGAATTTTTATAAAACCTCAATTCTCTCAATAGCTAAAGCCTTTGCCAATCCAGACTTAATTTGCAATCACTTTTTGAAATTTTTTATGAAAACTCAATTTTCTCGATAACTAAGTCCTCTAGAGCCTAAATAAATTATGAAACCTCAATTTTCTCAATAACAAAGGCCTCTAGAACCTAAATATACAAAATAAAAATTTTGGCTATAACTGCTTTTATACTAAACTGATTTTGATAATTTTTCGAATGGCAATGAAGTACATTTGGCTTAATATTATGGCAAAAATGCATTCGACTGTGCCGATTTGTTATTAACAATATTACGAAAGTTTTTGCTTGAACTTACAGTTGCCTTAGATATCGGTCTATATCTTTTCATAAATTAACCGATTGTGCTGGTTTTAAATAGAAAACTTCCCAGGAGTATAACATATACTCAGACCAAATTTCATGGAGCTCTGTCAGTTACTGCACATGAAAGCACGCCAACAACAGACAGACGGACATAGCTAAATCGACTCAGATTTTAATTTGATAAAGGAATATATATATATACATTATGAGGTCTGAGATGATTCCTTCTTAGTGTTACACACGGAATGACAAAGTTTATTTACCCTCTTCACCACTTGTGATGGTGGAGGATATAAAAATAGTTAAACCAAATATTGCTAAAAACTAACATACATATACATATGTATTTATTTATTGTTTGTTGTTGTTGTATCTCTAATGTGAATTGTAGCGATGAGATCTAAACGCTTGTTAGATGTTTAGATGTTAAGATGTGTTGTTAATATGACTTTGTGATCTTTTTCATGGTTTTAACAAATAGTCAAATCATAAAAGCAACAACACTTTTTTTTCAAATAAAAATATCTGTTTATTTATTTTTGTTTTTGCTGTGTATGTGTGTGTGTTCGAATTTATTTTATTATTATTTTTTTAACGAAAAAATTTTTGTAGCAATTTTGATGATTCTGCAGCTTTTTCTCATATTATTTGTTGTTGTTGTTGGTATAAAAATTGCGTTTGTTAACAATAAAATTTACATTTTTTAAGGGAAAGAAATTTTTCTTCCAATTTTGGATTATTAATGACTTTAGAAGGGAATATTTCTGTAAATTACATAACATGATGAGAGTGTATTAAACATTGGTCAAATATTTAAGATCCAAATAACTGTTGTGAAAAATTACTAAATTTTGCAATAACAACAATAGTGGACTCATAATCAGCGATTTCAATAGGCCCCAGCAAAGGATAATTGACATTTGTAATTTCGAATATCGCTTGGAGAATTAGAAGAGGTTTCATTATAAACTGTTCCTCGCATAATTTTATTTAATATACTGGACCCACACATTTCTGTAAATTATTATTCTACTTCATGCATTAATTACACTTTAATTTTAATATCACAACATACTTGAAAGTGTTTTCCGGAACAGGGTGTTATATGAGAGTAGTAGGAAATTAAGGATCGATATCAGGCACAGTGTTCTATAATAATTTTAAAATGTAAGACAATTATTCAAAATGGCATCACGTTATGAGAGATTTATACACTATAAAGTGATTTCCAAATGTGAGTCTTGTGTGGAACCCAACTAACTTCTTCTCGACTTTTTTTAAATTTGGCACATTTATGGAGGATTACAGTTTTTTTAAATTTTTGCTGAAAATTTTGAAAATTTACCTTCATTTGAAGAAAGCAGCAGTTATCGAATAGAGCTTAAGGTTCAAAATATTCACTTCAAAAGCAAAGATTTTGTCCTTTTAAAATTGAAATATAAAATTCGATTCCCATATAAACTGAAGCCTAGAGACGTTGGAAGGCAATTTTAGATTTTGGAAATCCTTGAACTGTATTTCAGTATCCGTGGTCAACCAGAAAGATCGATGATGGATATACAAGACAGCAAAACGAATGGTTTTAATTTGATGCGATCAGAAGGCTGTGTTATTTTTGATTCCATTGGAATCGGATTAAACGAACACGGAAAATCTGTATTAAAGCCAATCGTTTTTATCTAAAGGCTAAATCTATTAAAATTAGTTATAATCGGATGGTTAATATTGGACACAACCAAATTAGCCGAAAAATTGATCCAAAATCGAAGTTCTTTTAACAAGACAACGTGTGGCCACATGTTAAAAGATCGTATAAAAATTACTTTTCAAATATTGGAAGGGAAATATTAAGTCAAATATATTTTTTGCCTAGACTTTGCTTCTTCTAATTTAATACGATCAATAAAAATTGCTTCAAAGCTTCAAATTTGAATTATTCCTTATTTACCTCGAAATCGGTGAAGTTCATGTATAGTAAGCCAGCTAATATGATATACCAGCCCTATGAGTAACGTCTATCAAAAATCATTAAAAAGGATTCATTATTTGATATTGGCCTAATGCAAATTAATATGGAACTATTTTAACAAAATTATACACAAATAAGCTTTTTTAATATTACTTAATAATGTTCGAAATCTTACAAAGATCGGTTCATTTTTTCTCATAGGCCCCATACGAAACCCACTTTGAATATTAATTTAATTTGTATGAATGTCACATATACTTTGGTACTCTGTTTGTATTTGATTAAAATATAACAAATTTTGATAGAAATCAATATTTAAAGCTTTACGAGGGTCGATCCATAATTTCTCATAGCTTCTATATAATACAGCAGAAAAAATCGTTTTTAAACATTAAATGTATTGAACACTTAAGCAGAAATCAGAATGTCAAATTTTACGAGGGTCGTTTCATAATCTTTTGTATGTTAAAATTATTATTGTAGGTACAATTATGTTTGTTTTTGTTTTAATCCACTAACGTTTTATAGAAAAAAATTAGAAAGTTTCTTTAGAAAATTTTTGAGGTTCACTCATTTGTATAACACTTTTTTTTAACTAAACCATTTTTGTTGATTTCCAATAGGATATTCTTCAGGATAATAACAAATAATTAGCATTAATTTCCCTTGGTTTTGATGCAAACACATAATTGACGCTAAATGATTATTTTTTTGGTGTTATCCTGGAACTCGAAGTTGGTTACCTCTCTTATACGAGTGGTGGTGGTGGTCTAATTCCTTATACATTTCATTCATTTTTTATAAACTTATTTAAAGTTTTTCAATATTTCACACCATCAACAATTTATTTCTTTTCCTGCACTCAATTAATTTTCTCATGTCCTTTACGAAATAAATATTTTAAATTTTAAATTGCAATAATCGATCTCTTTAAAAACCAAACATCTTAAACTTCTGTTCACATAAATTCGCTTATTCTTTTTTAATTTTTAATCTAAGAAATTATCCAAAAAAAAAGAACCCCAAGCAGATTGTATGGACTCTTCATTCAACATCATTAACTTCATATGGACCAAACTCCCTAATAAGAAGCATGAAACAATCATTCATTTATACATTCTTTCCTTGCTTGCCTGCCTGCATTCATTCATTCAGTCATTCATTCATACATTCATTCATTCATTGATTCATCATATGTAAGTATCATTGAATAATAGCCTCCAGGTATAGAAACGATTACCGCATACTATAACAATCATCTACCACACTCACTCACACAGATTCACATTCCTCCTGATACATTTACAAGTGCTGCAAATTGAAAATAACGAAATTGAGAGAAAAAAACATTGAAAAAGAAATAATAAATAAAATAATAAAAAACACTAAAGAGCCAATTACAGATCCAGGGATTATTGTTGCTTTAGTAGTTATTTTTTATTTTTTGCCTTCATATTCTTCTGTTTTAATGCCTCGAAAGTATATTGGAAAATTGTAGCCTCCGGCTAAAGCTACTAATAAGATGATTTTTCTCTTCTTGTTCTCTTTACATATTTTATTGTGACAGATGTGACATACATGTTCACTAAACTACATATGCAGGATTTAATAAATACAAATAAATGAATATTTTTTTGGGGAAAAAATGTCATACGAAAACTATCAGTTGTTGAATGTTCTGAAACAACTGAAATAATTTTATATTACAAAAATAAAAATATTTATTAACCGTTTCGATGATTAAAGTATAATTTTTTATATCCCTCCTTTTAATTCGAGAACTGAAGTAAGGGGCATGTTAGGTTTGTCATTGCAGGTGCAACACTAAATGGAATTACTATATGGTCCATAAAAAATCTGATTTCTCCGGACAATTCACTATGACAAGAGTTCTATTCTACGGTGATCTAGTGAAGTGACATTTTGGATGACCCTCCTTACACTAGTACGTTAATAGGTTTGGAATTAATCCCCTAATATGGGTACTTATTTCATTTAATAAAATAAAGTTCCAGTAATTGGGAACCAATTAGAAATTAAATAACTCTTTAAATTTGGGGAAATAATAAAACTTGTTATTTCGAATAAAGTTGGGTTTTCTATATGACATGGACGGGGGGACTAAGAACATTCACCTGATTGGTAATTAAAAAGTAGGCTTCGCTTTTGTAACATTTTGTTCATTTTGATTTATTATTCAGAAAAACTTATTTTAAGAAAGACGGAATTTCTGGGTTTTGCGGTTCTAAAATATAAAATTAGACCCAATAGAATTTCGGAGCTTTTGAGTACTCTTAACTACCAATTAAACCACCTCTGTTCGAAAAGAACGTTGAAACTTTGAGTTCTAAACTTATTGAAAGTAATAACTTTGGCTTCGGCAGAGCTCGGCAAGCTATCACATGTAACAATTTCGACCCCAAGGATTTAGTGGCTTTGAGAAAAAATGTTGCGGCCATATATTCGATTAACTTCGAAGAGAAAATCTATTGGACCAAAAATATATAAAACTAACCAAAGGTATTGAGGCAGATGTTGACCTCTGATAGAAAGCGCTCCCAAACTGCTGATAGCGTAGAATTTATGAGTTTTTAAATTAATTTTTTTCAGGTGGGTTATATGGGAGCTATTATGAACCGACTCTACTATAATTTTACTTAAATTTGCCTCAATGTAAGATTTATGCCCTTAAAAGTAATATTTGGAAGGGAGTTTATATAGGGGACCTATGAGAAATTATGATCAGACGCTCGTATATTTTTGTACATCATTTCACTTAATCGTAAATTGACTTAGAAAGTGATTCATCTTTTCTGCATGTTACAAACATTTGCACAAACGCATAATACCCTAACCGACTACAGTGGTGTATGTTATTATAAAAATGGAAACTATCGGAACATTATAAAGTTCGGTGGACGGCGGAATGACACCATTAGCCATGGTGATATACTCGCTAGTTACGCACCATCGCCATCCCTCGATCGTAAGGTAAACTAAAGAGGATAAACAGGTGATAATCCCGAATACAGTTCATCAGACGAAAGTAAAAACAATAATAAAAAATAATAAATAAATAATACCGTTATTTGAGAAACTGCAAACAAGAGGTCAACAAAACGATTTTGAAGGTTATTATGAGCGTTATAAAATTGAAGACTAAGAAGAAACGGTTATCATTAGAACAACGACTAAAATTAGCGAAAAAGAAATGAAATTCAATATCTAACACAACCTTTAATTCTAAAGGTTGTGTCAGATATTGATCGGTTTATTTCTAAATCAATGGGCTCTAATATAACATCTTGATCCGACATAAGGACCTGAAAAAAGATTTTTTTTAAGAAAACTAAATAATACAGCAGAAATCAAATGTATATTCGACCATAGGTCTTATGTATGGCCCCTTTCCGAAATTCATTTAGTATGTTCCATGCAATACTTTTATATCTTGCAATCGTTACCGAAATTAAATTGATGGAGGGTATTTAATATTCGCCTATGCCAAATGCGTTTACCTTACTTTTTCCCTGCATCTGTTTATTTTCGCTTTATTTGGTTTTGTTGCTATAATTATTTTTCATTTATAAGGTAAATTATAATTTTTCATACATTATAATCTATAAATTTCATATTACAAACCTTCAATCCATAAATACATGTATATATGTATGTGTGTATGTGTATATAATCAATCTTTATTATTTATGAAAAAAATGAATATTCTGCTCTACACCCTCTATAAAGAGTTTATTGGGAAAATAAAAAAGGGGTAGTCCAGGGGATTCTGTTTTCTGTTGGTATTAAAAGACGTTTTTAATGAAAATTCCATAAAGAATTCTTGTGTGATTTGACAAAAAAGAAAATAAATAAAATAAAATTGAAGTTAAATTATATAGAGGACAACTGTTAGACGTGGTTGAATGTTTATCAAATTAACTTTAGATTAACTTTATGCACATATGTATTTGTGTATGTGTGTGTGTATATATATAAGCAATTATACTCGTATTTACCGGCAAAAACTGTCAATCTTAAAAAGATATTGAATATGTTATACATATTAGGGAGATTCATTAAATGTGGAGTGATTATTGCAAAAATTACTTAAATGACCGCTTAGTTGTCCTAAAGCGAATTTTCTAGGTCGACTCGTTTTTATTATAGAGCCTGTCAAATATGGAGCTACAAAGAAAAATATTTTTGGGGAGTAAATTTTTTATGTGAATTAAAAAATAATTTTAATAAATTACAACGATTCTTGTCTTTCATGTTTATTTTAAAAACCGGTTAACCGGTTTTGTTTGATTATTATAAATTTATAGAAAAAAATGATTATCTAGTTCCATATATCGTGTATTGATGTTGATAAAATGAATTAAAAATAATGGTTCCTTATCAAAATAACCATTCGTAGAAAACTTCATCAAATAATCCTTACACTGTATAATGCCCTAAATGAGTGGAATATAAAATTGTTTTTGTTAGTGTTTTTCGGAATTGTATTTAAAATAATATATCGAGATACCATGATTTTATTTCAATCCATTATTTTTGCTTTACAGAAACTTTTTCTTTAATTTCTGAATATGTCTTAAATAGAGATCTTTATCTCTTTACCTTAAAAATGTATATTGCTGAACAAAGAAATCTTGCGGAATCGTATTTAATAATTTTTATTGACGTGATTATGTCGAAAACTTTGTTCATGTGACACACGGAATTAAAAATTTTTATAAATTATTCAGTTATGACGGAATATATAAAAATGGAGCTAAATATATTATTGAAAAGTTATATTAAAACCGGTTAATGGACTGAAAAAAACCGGCATGTCGAATAATTTAAAAATAGAAATTATTCGAAATCGGTCGGTTTTGTGAAATACAAAAAAAAAACGGTTAACCGGTTTCCGATATCGGTTTTTGAATACACTACATCTGATACTAACACAACAATTAATATTTATGTTTTTAGGAAAGTCCACTTAAAGTAAAATTTGATTCACTGAAATACAAAAGTCTCGAATTTAATTTCTATAGCGACCGCTTTTTAAATATCATTTTCCTCTACGATTAATTTGAACACCCTTAATATTTATAACAACAGACATCGATTATCTATCGTTTGTTTAATAAGTTTCCTTTCAAGCGATGACCGTTTAAATCCTTTGATTTCTATTATGTTTTCTACTCTTTATAATTTTCAAAATAGTTTTCTTCGTTTTTGTTTCAACATTCAACGCTTTTGTTGTTTTTGTTATTGTCAATATCAGTTTTTTTTCCTAACAACCCTTTTGACATGCGTGTTGCCGGGAGATGTATGTATGAATGAATGAATGAATGACACAGGCTTAGTTTGACTGTCATGCATGACAAACAGATTTTCAACTTAAATTGTTTGTTTTTGTTTTTTGCAGCACAATGAAAAAATAAAAGACTATAAAAATTAAAAAACTAGAATTGCAATAGTCTACTGCTAAAAGGACACCCACATATGGAATAAAAGGATAAGTCTAGGGGAGGTTTTTCAGTGCCAATTTAAGCGTACTGACAATAGTTTAAGTAACCACATGAGTAAACAAAAAAAAAATGGAAAAAAATATCATGTAAAAAATAAGATTAGTTGTTGCAAATAACAAAAACAAAATATATATACGAATACAGGCTCTGTGTTAAGAAAAAATGTCTCCGCACGATTGCCCGAAGTGTTGGAGTTTGTTAAGAAAGATTCAACTAAAAATGTAGCAGTGGAAATAATATGAATGACAAGTCTTTGCCAGATTCATATGGATGGATGTATCTAAAGAAATGTTAACTGTGTGTTTGTGTGTGTGTATATTAAAGGCCTAAAACAGGGCAGATGTCACAATTGAAATTGAATTAAACTCAAAGTAAGATTGATTGTCATCATTCCTTTCACTACTTATACTCTAACTAACACACACAAACACTTTTAGTATCTGTAGAAGAAGAAAAAAGAATCATGTCCTTCCTCATGACTAAATTTTCTATAATTGCAAGAAAATTCTGTTAGAATCAACAGCATTTGACAGAGTCTTGTAATACAAGTTAAATGAACCAAAATTCAAGTAACTGAATTCATTTAAAACAAAATAAAAACAAAATTCCTCTTGTTTTGCCATTTAAAGGAGAATTTAATGTTAATTTTAACAATTTAAATAAATTGAATCATTTTGTTAAATTATTTTCATTTTTGTTTTTGCAATTTTATTTTCAACACTCTTTCTATACTCTCTCTTAACACTTATACTCACATACCAACATACATATATGTTTTAAAGGAGTGAGTTCGAAATATTCTTAACACATGTTTTTCATTAAAAATTTTAACCCAAATATTTTTTGAAATTTTTCTAATCAAGTTACCTTTTTAAAATATATCAGTCATTAAGTTTAATGTCAAACAAATGAATAAAATGCTTATTTGATTAAAATGAGTGATCAGAAATCCCTACTTGGTCGTAGAAAAAGTTAGTCAATTATTCAGAAACTGGTTCAAGTAGAAGGAATGGTCCAGATGATGTTTTTAAAGTCAATAAAACGAAAAATATTTACAAAAGAGCTCCCTACACAGCTTATAGAAAAGCAGTCCGGTTAGCACAGTGCTCGGGCTATTTGGTACGAACGGTGCTAAAAAAATGGAAAAAAATATCATGTAAAAAATAAGATTAGTTGTTGCAAATAACAAAAACAAAATATATATACGAATACAGGCTCTGTGTTAAGAAAAAATGTCTCCGCACGATTGCCCGAAGTGTTGGAGTTTGTTAAGAAAGATTCAACTAAAAATGAAGCAGTGGAAATAATATGAATGACAAGTCTTTGCCAGATTCATATGGATGGATGTATCTAAAGAAATGTTAACTGTGTGTTTGTGTGTGTGTATATTAAAGGCCTAAAACAGGGCAGATGTCACAATTGAAATTGAATTAAACTCAAAGTAAGATTGATTGTCATCATTCCTTTCACTACTTATACTCTAACTAACACACACAAACACTTTTAGTATCTGTAGAAGAAGAAAAAAGAATCATGTCCTTCCTCATGACTAAATTTTCTATAATTGCAAGAAAATTCTGTTAGGATCAACAGCATTTGAAAGAGTGTTGTAATACAAGTTAAATGAACCAAAATTCAAGTAACTGAATTCATTTAAAACAAAATAAAAACAAAATTCTTCTTGTTTTGCCATTTAAAGGAGAATTTAATGTTAATTTTAACAATTTAAATAAATTGAATCATTTTGTTAAATTATTTTCATTTTTGTTTTTGCAATTTTATTTTCAATACTCTTTCTGTACTCTCTTTTAACACTTATACACTCATACCAACATACATGTATGTATTATAAAGAGTGAGATCGAAATATTCTTAACACATGTTTTTCATTAAAAATTTTAACCCAAATATTTTTTTTAATTTTTCTAATCAAGTTACATTTGTAAAATATATCAGTCATTCAAGTTTAATGTCAAACAAATGAAAAAATGGCTTATTGATTGAAATGTAGTGATAGAAATCCTTTCTTGTCGTTACAAAAAGTTAGTCAAGTATTCAGAAACTGGTCAAGTGGGAAGGAATGGTCCAGATGATGTTTTAAAGTCAACAAAAGAAAAACATTTCAATCCGATAGAGAAAGCAGTCCGGTTAGCTCATTACTCGGTCTATGGTACGAACCCCGGGTGACTTAAAATTTAGAGGGCCAAAAACAGAGCAACGAAATTTGAAGTCAAATTTTCTTAACCAAAATTTTTTGCTGCATAAATGTGATAAAGGAACGTGGTGTTCTGGTAGATTTTCGCAACTTCCTGGTCAAACATTTTATGTTGCTGATGCTCGAGGGTATGTTGGGCAAAAGCTTAGACCCAAAATCAGTAGAAAATTTCCTTAAAAGTTCTTGGAATGCAAGCAATATTCAGTTGTGGCAGGAAAGCCTTTCATTTTTTACAAATTCTAAAAATACCGAAATTAACGTCAAGTAGTGTTTACAAAAAAGACTGATTCCATTCATAAGACTTCACAATGTGCGACTTATTATTGGCCTGACTTGGTATCCTGTCAGTATCATAAATAATCTTCTCAGTGGCACAATGAGGTGTTTGTACTAAAAGTGACAAATCCTCCAAACTGTCCGGAACTAAGGCCAGTGGAGAGATTTAAGGTTCTTGTTAAAAGAGAATTAAAGAGCACAGAAAAGGTATATAAAAGAGTGGTAGACTTAAAACGGAGATGAACTACCCATTCGAGCAAAATGACACAAGTTACTATACAAACTTAAATGGAAGGGTTTCCGAAATAAAAAAATTAAAACTGTAAGTTAAATGGTTTCATTTCAATAACATATATGTATGTTAAGAATTTTTCGATCTCACTCTTTAATACAACAATAACAACAATTTCATTTAAATGATTTCAAATTTATTATTTAATTTTTCTTTCGTTTTGCTTTGAATGTGTTTAATCAGGATTTTTAGCACTACAACAACAACAACAATAAAATAGCAACAACAAAAAACAATAACAACTCTAATAATATTAATATTAAAATAGAAGAAGAAATTTTACGCTTTTTTTTTAGTTGGAGTTTAGTACATAGTATAAGTCTGTCTTCTAGACAGCCTGCCTTCCTAGCTGCCACTCTATAAATGCCTGATTGTTTGTTTGCCTTTGGTTTTTTTTGTGTGTTCTTAACAAGCTCCACCACTCTTGCAGAGCCTTTAGGTATTGTTTATGGAATCTTTTGCTAGAAATTAACATTGTCTATATTAGAAGAGCTACCAGAAGATAAAATAACATAAGAATAAGCTAATAATAATCCTCAAGAGGCTTGCAGTAAATTGTCTACAATTGTAATCCATACCCATACAATTTTTACTTTCATTCATTTCATTTCATGCCATTTTTATTAGGGGTATTCATTTCTTACAGAAAAAAGTATTTATATGTGTTATATTTTCATAGTTAAGTGTTTTTAGATTCTAAAGTTGTTTAACTTGTTATAAAATCTCAATTGGATAGGAAAAAGTACTTGATTAATATGGAGGAGCAAGCACTCTCAGTAGCCCTATCAGTCCTTCTTTTTCCCAGTCAATAATTTTTTTAAAAAGCGTTTAAGTCTAAATTATTGATTGATGTCTGCCTTATGTGGAGGAAACTAAAAATGTACGTCTCCGATCCTCCTACATTTTTTTCCAATAAAGCAGTTAAGACTAAATTTTTTTTCCGAAAAATCGGTTCTTAAAGAAACTGATTGGTGCCAAATTTTATGTGTTACATGTTCGTTATTATATATAATCGATAATAAAAATTCAGGAGTGTAGAAACCGAACATGGTGCGATAATTGGATACATATATTAAAAGTAATTAAAACGAAACGGGTGGAGGTATCTCCTATAAAAGTAATATTTTTAAAATCGCATATCTTTTCAACGGGAGAAAGTTTTAATACCTCTGAAATCGTTAAGATAAATTTTATGGAATTCTAGACATTAAAGGGTCTCTATTAGAAAATGTTATAGATTTCAAAATTTTCATGTTGGTCATATTGGAGTCGTTCTTCCAATTAGACGAGTAGTTCTTGCAAACAGACGAATAAGAATTGTTGCTTGCTTTTCATACAGTTTGTTTACGATTTTAACCGTTAAATAAATTCCTATGAAATATTACATCTGGAACATCCATATTTATTTAATTCACTGAATATCCTTAATATTCTTCCTAACGAATATAATCTTAACATTTCCGCGTTTTTATTTCATTTGCTTTTAATTTTTTTCTCTTATTTCATGGCAAAAGTACGTGGCATTACTACTCGCTACTCGTGCTTGATATTATTTCGAATAAAAACTCTAGTCTAAAAGACTTTTATAGCTTTGTAATAAGGATAATTGCTAGAGTCATGTTCCATACTTTTACTTTTTATGGCCATAAACATAATTTACTTTACAATAACAATAACAAAAGCAACAACAAGAAAAAGTGCGTTACGCAGTTCAACATACAAAAACCTCCAAAAAAACAAAATAAAACACCAAGTCCAACTAGCGAACTAACACAAGTGAGAGATCTGTGAAAAACAATCTTCCCAAAAACAATTTAAGTAGATAAAAAGAAGGAAATAAATGCTGTATTTGAATGCCAGACAAAAAGTTAGATAAAGTTAAGTTAAGGTCATTTTATTGTTTAGTATTTATTTCCAAAAAAAAAACATGTAAGGATGCTTTATTCGGCTATGCGGGATCTTCAATACCCTCCACCAGAAATGTCTAAGAAATAAATATATAAAAAATCGTACATTATACTTACACACACTCACAAATGCATACAATTTATGAAAGTTTTTCTTATATAACAAAGAAATCTTAATGGTCATAAAATTAGTTATATAAGTTTTTTTACTGAACCGATTTTAAAGAATGGTAATAAAAAAATTTCATACTAATTTCTTGATACATAATTAACAATTTTTCGAAAGTTCTTCGCTTGAGTTTTGAGCCTGTATCAGATATCGGTCTATATCTTTTAATATATTGAACTGATTTTGCTGGTTTCAAATTGGAAACTTCTCAGGACTATAAGAAATACTCAAGAAGTAATTCTCAAGGCAAATTTCCTTGAGCTTATTTTTATGGATCTGAGTGTGCCAACAACGGACAGACGGACGGATATAGCTAAATCGACTCAGATTTTCATTTAATACAAGAATACGTATTCACTATGGGATCTAAGTGTTACACATGGTATGACAATATTAATATACCCAACTTCACCACCAACAAAGAACAGAAGACAACATCAAAATAGAAGAGAAATAAATAAATAAAAACGATACAAGAAAAATCTCTAAATCATCTTCGATGTAATATTTGTAATTGCTTTAACGGCACGAATTTGCTGTAATACAACTTCCTTTTTAACTGCTTTGCATATTCATGTGGGAATAGAGCACAAACGCACACTAATACGCACACACTCACATACACGTATACACAATAATACAATGAAATATAACATAAAAGATAGCAACACCCACTGAACATCCTCAACATCCTCCGTTTGTATTTTTCTTATATTTTCCTAACTATCCTACATTTCCCTCCTTTTCTATATTAAAACAGGGGTTTCATGTTGTTCCTAAATAAGACTCATAATAAACTTATGACATAATAACAATTTAGTACTGGTTCCATTATTTTATAACCTTTAACTATGTAAATGGACTTATTTTGTTGTTATTGTATATTTTAATAAATTTCTAACCAAATACAAGATCCTTTTCTACTAATAATTGTCTTTATTGTAAAAGTGGAGTTTTTTTCCATTTACTCCTGTTACTCATCGTCCACTAAGTCAATTGAAAGAAATGGCCAGTAGTGGATGTTAGAAGGCGTCATTTTTACTAACTCACTTATTTTCATGTTGTTAGTTTTGTTGTTATTTTTATGGGTTTTTTGTTTTGTGCCATTTTCCATGGAATATTGTTGTGATTGTCTAATAGAAAATAATGTTTATTAGTTTATTCCTGTAAAAGAGGGAAGATTTTGTGAAACTACACGCGCCTCTGTATTTTAATATTAATAATTTCTATATTTCGCTTATGGGCAAAATAGTTGTCTTCTACCTACATTATGAGTCCCTAGAGTGGATTGATAGATATTAATTAAGAAATATAATGTACTGTCTTCAGTTTGAAAAGGTGAATCTTTTAATTTAAGCTTCAGTCATTTATCCGTTACACGTTCCGAAGTTTTACGTTGAAAAAATAATTATTGTTTTCAAAACAATTTTTTTAATAATCAAGTAATTTTTGAAATGTATTCCAAAAATTGATACTGTAATAGTTGAAATAGTCCTAAGGAATTAAAATATGTCCACCTTCCAACTTATTTCAAAATTATTCTATTTTCATTGAATCATTTACCTTTAATATGGAGATATATAATTAGTATAAATCGAAGCAATAAAAGAACTTTTAAAAATATTTCTGATTGTTTGATTAGGTTGACTCGGTTTGAATGGGAATTTAAGGTGGACTTTTGCCCCAGTCTCCTACATTTTCAGTTGACACGAATTTTCATTGAGATTTTTTCTAAAATAAAAATGAATATTGCCAACCTTTTGGAAAAGAGATTAAAACAAGCACTATCTTAACACCCTCCACCATCACGAATGGTATATTGTCATACCTTGTCATTCCGAGATTTAGCCAATTCGTCTATCTGATTGCAACATTCTCACAGTCACCACAATAATTGGAATTCAATAAAATAATGTCAGTTTGTTTGCAATTGGTCCACAAAGTTTGGTATTAAAAACCAGTAATATCAGTGAAGTAACAAAGAAGTATTAGACCGATATCACTGAGACAACATCGAAATTCACACAAAAAACTTTTGCTAATTATGAAATTAATATTCCAATAATCATCAAAATTAGTTGAGTAGAAAGTTATAGTCAGAAATATATCAAACTTTATGATTCCTTATACACACGAATGTGAAATTTCAATATGATTAAGGTGTGTTAGTGTCAATTTTAGCCATATTGAGTCCGCTATATTTAAATTTAAATCTAAGAGCCTATTAAAATGAGATATACATGTCGATCTTTTTTCAATTGTATTTTTGTCAAAATTTTAAAATGTCTACAACATTGGAGCATCACCCACTAACCCTGCATCAGGTTGGAGTTTCCTAAAAACCACTAAAGCTGTAAGCCGTTTAAATGTTTCTGCCTCTTTTAACAGAGCAATTAGTTATGATCTTTTTATCTTGATTATTGAGTACCACAATTATTCCATACCACATGTACCATACATACAGAAATAACACCGACAATACAAATATTTTCAATTCTATAGCCATTGAGACAATTGCTCCATCTCAAGCTCTTTTGCGGAAGAACTACGATTGTATACATTCTTACGATATCTTAAAGTCTCAGAATGTGTAAAGTCTTGTAATATCGTTCAAAGCTGCTATATATAAGGACTTATTCAAAGGAATCCATTATTTAAGTACATTTTGCCCGTATGTGGGACTAAATCGTTCCATATCTAAGAAAACTTTCCAACTATGTAATTTTAAAATTAAATTAGGGTCAATTTCAGGAGAAATTGTTTGATTAATCTGTTAAGTTGCTGAACATCTGAATACAGCGTGATACATTTTAATATCTCTACACTGCCTCAGCCAAAAGACTCTACTCTTGAGAAGCATAATTGAGAAGTTAAATCTTATTTTTGCAGATTTTGTACGCAATAATTGATATTATAGGCCTAACTAAGCATGCTACCAATCCAGAATATTCGTTGTGATATAGAAAATTATCAACACCGATTTTTTTATATTTATGCATAAATAAAACAACGTAATGTAAATTCGTAGAACAATCGATATTCAAGGAATAGGTATATTACGTAAGTATTCATCGTCGTTCTTGAATTAAATAGGAATTATTTACGTATTATTACGGGCGCAGCATTTGAATTTATATATTTGTTTCATAAGGATAACATAAACAAGCATTCAGATGGACGGATGGACGGACATGGTTAAATAGTTTTAGAGTGTTACTTTGAGTATACCGTTTGGCCCTTTGGCGGTGTCATTATTTTTCTGCCAATTACAAAAATATTTAAAAAAATGTTTAAGGCCAATAGGCAGACAAAGTTTTCCAAAAGGTTCTTGGTGTAGTGACCAATATGAAGTTGCCGTAAAAGAACCCAATAATTTTTTACAACAGGCTCTATAAATACCGAAATTTATAGTAAGAAATGGTTACAAAAAGGCTGCTTCCAGTAATAAGACTTCCTAATAATATGTAACTTATTTTTGATCTGTCACTCTGATAAACAAGCCCTTGAGTAGTACAAGAGCAATAACATGATATTTGTACCAAGAGAGGCAAATCCTCCAAACTGTCCAGTGCAAATGGCAAAGGAGAGATACTGAGCTTTTGTTAAAAGAGAATTAAAGAATTAACTGACTGAAAGCATTGCAAAAATGTTAATGGAAGTTAATGGGTTTCCGTAAAAAGTTCAAAATTTCCTCACTTTTTGTAATACAATTTACTCACAAAAAATTAAAACTGAAAGTTTAGTGTCTTCAACTTTATTAACATATATGTATGTTAAGAATTTTTCAATCTTACTCCTAATGTATGTGTATAAATGTCTGCACTTATGTCACATACATATATTTGCTGACGGTTGTTGAATATTCAGAACAGCCGAATATAGCGTTACATGTCTTTGTTGTTATCCTTGATTAATATTTTAAACTCTTATTTGATACCGATATGAATATTATCTTTATAGTTGGAATCCTATATCTTTAAAATCCTCTCAAAATCTATGAAAAACTTAAACTAAAGTTTTAATTGATAAATTCAGTCATTTATATACTAAACATTAATATGAATATTTTTGTAAATTATTATTATTAAAATTATTTTTAATTCCAATTGAATGATCTGATATATATTTTTATAATGAATCGTTCCACCAGATATCTAATTTCAAATATTCATTTCTAATTTTCATATTTCCACTCAAAATTACAACAATAAAATTGTTAACAATTTAAAATTCCATCATTATTTTACAACATTAACATTATTATTGGCGTTACCTTCTTTTGCGCTAGAATTTCTTTCTTAAGGATTTTAATATAATTTAAAGATCTTTTTTTCTTAAAAAAGGATTTTCAGCAATGTGTCTGGATTTAATAATTTCCTTAAGGTTCATTTGGTTGAAGCTGGTGTCACTTCGTATGATAAAGTGCCACGAATTAACCTAGAAATTTTGAATGTTTGGCAGCTTTTATTTCATAAAATACATAACAGAGATATAAGTATGCGAGTGTATCTCAATTTTAGAGATTAGTTAAAAAGTCTACAATTGGCCTAATGGCAACATTAAAGGCATAAAGACAGACACAGCTACAGATACACACAGACGTTCGTGCAAACGTTCGCTGTCATAATATTAACGGAGGCATGAATGTGATGATGATAAATTTTGTTAGTTAAAACAACAACAACACCAACATAGACAGCAACATAAGTAACAATAATGATAACAAATACTTTTGTTGGTACTTTTTTTTTTTGGTATTTTAACCCTTTTTAATAAGATGCCAACATGCCAAATGACTTGTCTTATTTGGAGTACATTTCATATTGTCGCCATATTCATTTGAATGTTGCCAATTTAGCAAAGTTGTTTTCACTGTTACTGTGGAAAGACGACATTGTTGCAAGATGAACAGGAACGGGAAACGTTAAATAAAAGCATTTCTCTAATCACGTGGAAAGGCGAGAAATAGTGGCAGCTTTTTAAAGGATTTTAAAAAGGATTTTCGGTATTAAAACGCTTAAAGGGTTGTTACTATTTTCTACACTGCTTCTGCTGCTGGTTCTGCTTCTTACTCTATATTATTGTTGTATTTAAGTGCGTAAAGCAGTTTGTCTTTTAGATGTTTTTTTTATACACAAATCTCTTTATCATTAATCATTTATAATGGTTTTATATGCGTATGAATGTTTGTATGTTTTGCATTTATTTCTAAAACGTTAAAAAATATTTGTTGTTTTTTCGAAATAAGAAAAAAATATAATAAGTTACGCACCAAATGCTGGTATTAAAGTATACAATTATGGTCACATGTAAACTTTTAATTTAACCATTCAAAAAAAAAAATCAAATAAAAAAATTCCTCTTCCTCTTTGTGGGACGAAGAGAAGGGTTGTTCAGTTCAGAATAAGTGTTAATAACTGTTTGTGCCTTTGGTTATGTATGTATATGTGCGTAATAATGAGACATTCAAGTACCTGTTAATGGTACTTGAAGTACACTCTTATACACTCACACTTACTGACTCACTCACTCAGTTATTCATTCATTCAATCGTTCGTTTGTTCGTTCGTTCGTTCATTTACAATTGTCTATAACATTTATTAAGTGTGAAATTTGACCCGGGGCTATAAGTTACAAAACACTTGAGCTAATAAAACAATTCAGATATATTTGGAGAATAAATCGGGCCACTTGAATTAAATGTCATTCTAATGAATGAAACAGAATAAAATAATTCACAGTGTGAATAAAAATTAGTTCATTTATGCACACTTCAGCAAAATTGCAAATAAATACAAATTTATTGAATATTATTCGATTGTTTGAGAATTCTCGATGAAAGGACTTTGATTAAAGTGAAATATATAAATTTAAATCAATTCACTATCAAAATCACGTGTATATTGACTAATTTTAAAATCCATATATTAAAACTAGTTTGTGTTTGTTGCTGTGTTTGGGACTTAGACACACTAAAAACATTTTACAGATTTTCTTAATATTTCCATAGGTCCCGGAAGAGAGGTACCTCCCTATATATTTTCAATTTTCCGTAAAACTATTACCAGAATTTTAATATTTCGTCCTTGAACCGAAAAAGTAATACGATTACATGGACAGCAAGCCGGGTAGTTAGATAGGCATACAGATAGACAGACCGATGAATAAACTTAAGTCAACTCAGATAGAGATTCTGAATAGAACGATATACTTAAAGGTGTGTGTAACATCATTTTTTCCTTACAAATACGATTTATCTATAATGGGTTTATAAGTTCAAAACTTCAAGGACAGTTAGAAAAATACTTGGTCCCGGAAAGGGAACTTTGTAACATGATTTTTGTTTTGGTTGAATCTTGCAAATAATAAATACATTTCAAAAAAAATATCTTCGAAATTTCGGTCTGTATGGCCCATTGCATATATTAACCTGTTACTATTTTCTGACTAATCCAATTTCGATGGCTTTTATAACGATTATAGAAGAACTAAAAGCTACATGTTATGTGCAAATTCTGTTTAAATCCAATTACTTTTTATAGTAAATTTCAGAAATAAATTTCGTCGGAATTTTGAGATTATTTCACATATAACATTTCACGATTTTGCCGGCTTAAAAATTAAACTGAAAGCTCTATAATAAACTTCCAGATCAAATGGACTTGAAAATGTTTCTAAGAGTTCTTGATATTTTTAGTGAAAATATTTTTAATGACAAATTTCGTGATTAGGAAAAATTTAATTTTCTTTTTTTGAAAATTTTTATTTCTCATGAAAAATTAGAATTTTAATAAAAATTAGACTTTAAAGTGAAAAATTGAAACTTTTAGTAAAAGATTTGAAATTTTTGAGAAACCGGTTAAGCAACAATTTAACGAAATGTAAACAGATTGTACATTCGACTTTGTCCAGATCTCTGTATCTATGGTTTCAGAAAAGACAAACCTGGTGTACCTGAGCATACTTTGATTTCGTACTCCAATATTATCGAATAATTGAAATATAATAAACTTTGGTTACAGTTACCTTCTGCTGCACTTTAATTATTTATACTCAATTTTATTTTCATTAAAACAGTAAGAATGTTTTTTTCGGGTAGGTCGAATTTTCAATACCTTCCACTACAAACGTTATATTTCGTATATTAACACTCACACACATACTCACAAACGTACAAAATACACTAAAAAAATTAAAAAATTGTAAAATAATTATACTTTTGGTTATAACTTTTTCTTTCTACTGAATCGATTTTTATAATTTTTGGAACGGTGATGAAGTTTGTATAGCTTACAATTATGGCAAAATGTCATTTTAATTTTTCGATTTATAATTGTCAATTTTACGAAAGGTTTTTGCTTGAACTAAAAGATTACGTCAGATATCGCTCCATATCTTTTAATACATTGAACCCATTTTGTTGGTTTTAAATGGGAACTTCTCATGACTATAACAAATACCCAGGCCATTGAGCTCTGACAGTTATTGTGGATGTGAGCGTGCCAACACCAGACAGACAGCCGGACTTAGCTAAATCGACTCAGATATTGATTTATGCAAGGATATATATTCATTATGGGGTTTCAGATGATTTTTTCTAAGCAGTACACACGTAATGTCAAGTTAATATACCCTCTCCACCACTTGTGGAGGTGAAGGGTATAAATATTTTGATTTTAAAATAACAATGATAACATTCAGTCGTTGTACATGTTAAAACAAAGTTGTACATATTTAAACATCATTTACTATAATACCAATAATTATATGGAACAATAGGATATAGCAGATTTCCAAAAATAGCTAAATTGACATTACTGTTATCAAAAGTATTTTTATATAAAAGTTTTAACAACTATAAAGTGTTTCAAATTCGTTTCCAACTCTTAATTTCTTTCTAATTTTGTTGTTTTTCTCTTTTTTGATGTTGTTGTTGTTGTTTTTGATTTCCTGCGTTGAATAAAAGCTGTTTATTAAATTAATTCTATATGAAAGGAATTCTTAAAACAAAAAAGTCCTGCGGGAATTTTGTTTTTCAAAAGAGAAAAAAAAAAACAACAAAAAGAGCTCTCTACTCAAGCAATTTCTTTGCAACAAAAAAACTTTAAAATAAAATAAAAAAAAACAAAATCATTTTAAATCAACATGTTTCAGAATGATTCGTTTCTTGGATAAAATAACTTTCTGTCATATTTTTTTCCTTTTAAACACTCTTCACTTTAATGACAAACGGAGATGATGATGTTGTTGTTGTAGTTGTTGATAATGATGATTGTGATGTTGATGTGATATGAGTATGACGTATTTTCATCAACAACACTTAAATATTATACATCCAACCATTCTACACTTTTCATACCTCTCATATGGTCTTGGTAAGAACCAAATGGTGGTTGATTATTGTTGCCAATTGTTAGCTGAGTTCAGTTGACTGATGCTTTTATTGTTGTTGTTGCTGTTGTTGTATTGCACGGTATGATGCTTTTTCTGTTTAGTATATGTGTCTGTGTGTGTGTGTGTGTGTATTTGTTTGAATGTATGGGTATATATATTTGTTTCAAGAGGTGCTAGACCAGAAAATTCAATTTAGCATTTTTAAGTGCGTTTTCCTTTGATCGTTAAAATCGAATTTCCAGCAATAATATACACCGATGACAGGCTTGATAGCTGGCTTTCTCCACTTTTTTGTTGTTGTTTTTTTTTTTTTGGGTTGCAAAAACTTCAACGTTTAAATTACTCTACAACACTTGTATTTACGGTTATATTTGGTTTATATGACCATCATTGCCATCGTCATCATCATCATCAGCATCATCTATCATTGCCACGCGTTTTAAGGGAGTCCAGATGAAACATACTTTATTATATAAAATAAGAAAAAAGAGATGGAAAATAACAACATAAAACTTATTTTATTTTCTGTTTGATCTGGAAAAACTTTTCTCACTTTTTTTAAAACAATTAACTTTAATATAGTTTGGCATTCAACTGGCTTGCGATAGAATAAATGTTCATTATATACAGGAATATCTGCTACAGTGTTTCATCCGAAATATGTTGAAATGGGAATTAATGGAATTTCAGAATTTTTGAAATGATGTCAATAAAATCTGCTACCAAAGAAAGTTCTAACTACCAACTAAACTATACATTATGGTGCTGTCTGGTTCGACTTTCAAAAAATTTAATTGTGTGTTATATGAGGGCTATAGGAAATTATTGTATTGAAGAGTTACGGTCATTTGTACACCGATCTTTTTGAGTAACTTGTAGTGATACAGAATATATTTGTACTGAATTTTTTTTAATATTTTGAAATCAATGAGTTTTATGAACTCCGGTTTAAGACTTTGGAAAAGGAGCTACCAGAAATTTTGGACTAGTTATCAATAATTTCGATCAATAGTTTCTTCCTTGGCTTAAAAAAAAGTGTAATTCGTTACAATTTTGAAAAACAGACTGCCAATCTCTCAGGAGGTCTTGTAGATAGACGGACTTAATTATATCAACTCCGAAAGTGATTCTGTTTCGAATTATAGCTGGGATTAGTACAAATTTGTGCCTTACAGACATCAACACAACAAATAATGCTCCGACCACCTTTAGGAGTTTAGTGTATGAAGGTGATTTTGGGGAATTTTGATAATTTAATATTTCTAAAAGTTAGAAGGTCAATATACACCAACTCAAGCAACTTGTGATTGATGTTTTATGCGAAACCAGAAACCTGCACAGATGAAGATAAGAGATTGGAGGCATAACTGGATGAATATTTCAGTAGCATAAGTTATTGCATTGTCATTGGAAGTCATAAAACAAGCTTGCTCATGTTTAAAATCAATTAAAAAACACTGAAAGGCGAGTTAACATGTCGGAAATGATGCTGAAAGGCTCAAATAAGTTATTTGTTCCTGGTGTTTTTACTGGTGATGGAAAATAATACCTGCTACATTAACGCCAAATCCGAATATCTAGCTCTGATGATTAGAGTTGTATTCGAGGTAAAACCCTTCCTCTGCGATTGCTTCGCTTATATGTTGCAGTGATATCTTCTCATAACTGATGTTGGTTGAATGTTCACGTATTACCGATGTTTATGTATTCCTTGTTTCAATATTTTGGAGTTAAAGTAGGAAAAGCAGATAGTTGGAATATGAAAAGTTGTTGTCCATCATGTGTTTTGAATAAAAATGTCAAATAAGAAGAGCTATTGGTCACTTCCGATATCTGCGTATCTCTATATCTCAATAAGAGTAGTTGTTACTTAAGTGTATAATTTATTCTCTTCAGTATCCTCTGCATCTTTCATTGCTGTATAGCACAGTACCGTGGTAACATGTCTCATCTCATCTTGAATTAAGCTACTATAGCCCTATCTGATATGGGTTTCTATGATGAAGGAATTTAACTCCACTTCCGTTTCCTTTATAGCTTCCAAGTTCTAGACGATAATCTATTTATTTTTATAGTCTCTTTATGATGCACTTTTTTACACATTTACTGTCTTCATATTTACTGGCAACAAAACTTGTGGAGAGTTTTGTTACCGACACCATACGATTCACCTGGTAGCAATGAAGACAATAATTATTTTTTAAATTGTTGCAGACTAGTTTCAGGTATGTATGATATTTGGAGATCTACGAACTGTTTATTTCTGACAGTAAATATGTCTCCAGAAGTATTTATTTCAAATTATGTTGGAAATATAAACTAAAATTTTACAAATGTTATTAAAAACTTACGACATTCTTTCTATCAATAAAAATGAAATACTTAAAACGCGTCTTGGCCCCCGCCATTCTAAAGCGAAAGTATCCTTTTAAAGAATATTAAATGATAACAAGATTCTTTTTATCAGATGAATAAAAGTATGAAAAAGCTCTAAGAATGATAACAAAAACAATAATTTTAAAAATACACTAAGAAAATAAACAAAATAAGCAAGCACGCATTCACACACCTTCATATACACATATACACCCTTACATAGAGATACTTTTCCCTTCATTCCTAAAGGATGTGTTTTTTTAAACTATTAAACAAATGTTTGGTTGTTTGTTGGTAGATTTTTGTTTTTGAAAAAAATCTGAAAATCCTCGTGGAAATTTTTTAAAATATTTGCAGCTGATTGCACTTTTTTTCATCTGTAAAACAAAAACAATACACACACACATACACACATAACATCCAATAAAATAAAAGTTTTTTATTTTATTTTAAAATAGATATTTTTTGGGCCGTTCCAATGGTTTGTTTATATAGCGGATCAATGGGAATGTTCAGAGAAAGAGAGAGAGAACAAAAAGGATGTTCTAGGGCACCGATTTAATGTTAAGATACTTACCAACACCCTCACATATTTTTTTATTATGTTGCTTGTTGGAAGAGTTGTTCTTGTTGTTGTTGTTAATACTATTTTTATTTTTTAGAACAAAAAAAAACGCATTCGCTCTTACTCACGTTCGTATTTTGACTATCAACAAACAAATACCTTTAATCTTTTGAAACGTTAAAATAGCACGAAGCAAAATGATTTACGCATTCAAAATATGCGAGGATCGTAATTGTCAACTGAATTCCATAAAAATGTAGAACTGAAATTAAAAAGACTGAAAAACAGTTTTGAAAAATTTATTTACAAATTAATTAATTTTATTTTACAACCCTCGTATTTTTTAGCAAAAATATTACAAATGTTGAAGCATATATTTCCTATACATTGACAAAAAGAGGCAAACGGAAACAGTGTCATCATTCTCATCTTCAGCAATACCAGTAAAAGAAACTTCGACTTCACAAAGTGGACTCAAATGGAAATAATTCTACAAGTTTGAACTAATGAATAAATTAAATTATATATGGACATTTTCGAGATATTTACCCATTGGAAAAACAGATTATATTCGTGGGTCCTGGGGACGGTGCATGGGCTCCTATAACAGGCGATTTAGGGTACTGTAATTAAAAAAAAATCATAAATAGTTCATATTATTCTCTATGAAAAAGCCTACAGTTATGCGATGCCTTTTATAGTTGATGAGATATTTTAACTAAATTAAAATTTTTAATTTACTTAAGACATGATTTTTGTATGGACTCAATTTGGGTTCAAATGAATTTTCACATTTTTAGTCTTGTCTCTTTACAAAATTCTTAATAATTTCCGGTCAAAGTATCGGAAATTATTATGAATGACTTTAATGTTCTGTTTTTTGGACTCTAAATTTTTAGCAACAGTCCGGTCGGGAATTTTAAGTCTTGAATATTTTTACATTTGTGTAACAACTGAGCTGCTTTCTTACCGTATGTGTTGGGAGCTCTTTCGAAAATGTTTTTCCATTTTTTGCAGCTCATCTCAAGAAATGGAAATTTTTTCCTTTGAACCCTTAAATATATTTAAATAAAATTCCACACATTTATTGCTAAAGTAATTTTCGACTGGTGTAGATAATTAAAAATGTTTAGTTCTATTAAAAATTATTCAGTACCACTGTTCTTCATTAGTTGCTATTTTAAGTCTTTGCTACTTCTAAGTCTTTGAATAAGTGGACTGTTTGCATATTAATAACTTAAATATTTTTAGTATTGACGACTCAATTTGTTCAAATAATCACACAAACACTATATGTTATTTAAAAATTTTTAATAAGAATTTATGTTAACTTTTTTATTCCTTTTTACATACAAACACTTAATATTGAATATTTTTACAAAAATTTCTTAAACTGAGCTATTTTTTATCCGATTCAAAACAAATTTCTCCACTCTTCTTAAAAAAAAAAATCATTTTAGCTCAAAAAGAAATGAAAATTTTTGTCCTTTTCTTAAAAAAAAAAACTTTCAATTTTATTTAAAGTAATTTTATGTAGATCATGTAGTTCTCAATTAAAAATTAAGTGGACTGTTTTCATTGAGTTGCTTTTATAATCTTTGCGAACTCTTTTAGAAAATAAGTGACAGTAGAAACCTCTCTGTACGATTTCAAAGGTTGTCACATACACATGTCTTAAAACTGTAGAGAAATAACAGACCATAATATGTACATACTTTAGTTTTTTTTTATTAAACAAAAACAAAGAAATTATTGCTTGCAAATTTACTAAAATGCCAACAAACATGTGTCATTGCAGGATTTATATACAATTTCCGGATTAATATTTGTACATAAAGCGAGAGAGGGATAATTGACGCCTGTTAACAAAGTTATTCACATATTCACATATACATACACACATACACTATATTAATGTAAGAATATTAGAATTAAAAAAATTGCTTGTTAAAGCAAAAATTTCCTTTTTCTGTTATTTTCTCTTTTTATATCCTTTTTCATCAGTAATAAACACTTATAATAACTTTCATGCCCTCCACTCTATTCATTCACATACAAAAAATACTTAAATTATCTATTTTCGAGATCTTCAAAAAAAAAATGAAAATTTCTTGTCCACAATCTTTTCTTAAAAAAAAAACTCTTCAATTTTATTTCATTTTATGAACAGTTCCTTATCAGGTTCAATCAATCTTTTTGTAAGTGGATTTTTGTGATTTTTTATCGCAACAAAATGACACAACGACATGAACGAACTTGTAACATTTAGAAAATATTTTGAAGCCTCCACAGGTTGTCTGATTGTCTGCACTAATACAAATGTACATATGTAGAGAAATAAGAACAGACCCAAATAATACAACTGTCATATGGAATTTGATCACTTGGAAATAATTTTTTTACATAAAAAAAATCCAAGAAACCAAATTTTATGTATTTTTTGTTTGCGGATTTCTTTTTGCGGGAATAGTTTCCTTTTTTGCGGAAGAGTCTTTCTAGGATTTTCGAAAAATACACTCGAAAAAAATGTAATTATAAAAAAATGAATGTAAACTGTAACAATCCAATCCCTCCATCACTCCCAGTACCGTCACCTAAATTGTTTTTGAGTTATTTTCAGTTACAAGAAGTGCAAACTTTACATGCTCATAACACCGCTCTTGGGCCTTCTAAGAGCTCCAAATCCATGCAAGTCCATCCAGCCAATCAAAAGTTACAGATCTGCTTCAAAAAAATTGTAAAATAACTTTCGAGTTTAAAACCATAAAATTGCATTGTTGTTTGTATATGTGTAGACATTTATGTATATGTACATGTTGTCAAGTTTATATATTTTACATTTACTTATGAAGGCGTTTTCATTTCGTTTCTCTATTCTTATTTTTTACTTTCTATACACAAATGTGTTGTCATAAAAGGATTCACTTGATATTCATCATCATCAGTGTCAGTCATTTTCAGTCACTCAGTCAGTCACTTATGTCTAGTTCTACAAATTTTTATTGCAATTTCCACTCTTCATATGAATATTTTGTTTTCCATTCCAGTTTATTTCAATTCTTCTTTTCTTCTTCTTATACCCTTCAACACCACAGGTGGTGTAGAGGGTATAATAATTTTGTCAGTCCATGTGTAACCCCAAATGTATATATATTGCATCAATAAAAACTGAATCAATTTAGCTTTGTCCATCTGTTTGGCACGCAGTCAGAGCTCAATAAAATTTAACATACGTTTTTGTCGTAGTCCTAAGAAGTTTCCTACTTAAAACCTGATAAACCGATATCTGAGATAAGTTCAAGCAAAGAATTTTCGTAAATTTCGTTAAGATTATAAATCGGCATTTCAAAAATTATCAAAATCGGTTCAGTTATCGCCAAAAATATATTTAATTTTATGACTCATAAAATGTTCTGTGTTATGTTTAAGAAAAACTTCTATGAGTGTAAGTGTGAATTTATATGTACGAAACATAACGTATTTACCTCACACACATTTGTGGTGGAGGGTATTGGAGATTCGGCATAGCCGAATTGTGTATTCTTACTTGTTACTTTTACAGTGGCAACATAATTTTTGTGGGTGGAAATTTTGCATTTCCTTGTTTTGTCTACAACAAACTTTTTTCGACTTTTTTTGTATTTATGTCTACAATTGCAATATGATGTGTTTTTTTTTTGTAGGATTTTATTTCTAGTTTTATTTCTTTAGATTCGTATGCGTTTTTTGTGAACCGATACTAATCTGATTAGCGTCAAAAATTCAGACGATAGAAGAAATTGAAAAAAAATTATAACAGAGAGAATTGATATGCAATTGTAGTTGTTGTAGTAAACACTTTAAGAAATCGAAATTGAAATTTATAGATACTAAAAGGAATTAGTTTTCAATATCGGCTTTAATAGGTGAATGCATTTAAATTAAAATTAAAAAATGTTCTTAAGGAAAAAGAAATTTTCTATATTTTACAGAATAATTAAAGCATGTGTGTGGTAGCTAATTTGATCCTGGCAGGTCTTTAAGTGAACTCTTAATATATGCCAATTTAAATAATATATTCCCTCCTTTAATAACTTCATTTCTAATGTTAACATTTGTGTTGCAAAGTCAGAACACTTGTTCTCTATTTGCTACAACAAAATTTGTTTACTTGTTAAAGTCAATTTATTTATTGCAACCATTTAATTGTTTATCATGCTAATATTTAAATATAAATGGTTGACATAACCTAATGACTGCAAGCAACTAAAGACATAAGAGTAAATCATAACCACCCTAAAAAAAATTCAACTGCAATAGAGGTCTCATAGAAATAGTTCGGTATTCTTACCACTAAACGCTGAACAAAAAATTAATAACACTAAAAGCAACGTAATGAAAATGTATGGGCAAAAAGATAAGGAATTGTGGATTATGAAAAAAAGAAATTATTACACAAGATCTTTCCGAAATCTTGTCCAGAAAGAAAGGCAATATAACAAAAGTAAGAACGCTATATTCGGCTATGCGGAGTATTTAAAAGCTCCTATCAAAATCAATTAAGAAATAATTCCAGGAACATGTGTCCTTTTCTATTAAGAAATATGAGATATTAAACCTAAATGCGAAAACCGCTCCTCCGTGCCCTGTCAAAAAATTTTATTGTCTAATTGACTGTGTTGTCAAGGGGCTTTTCATGTGCAAAAATCATAAGATCTCTAATATTAGTCACGGTAATATGGGATATAAAAGCTTCATTTCTATTGTACATTTTCCCCATGCCCTGTCCGAAAATTTTATAGTGGTTTTTGCAGATATCGTTCTATAACTTTCTTTCTACTCAACCAATTTTGACAATAGCAAATACTTGGACCAAATTTCAATGGACTCTATCAATTATTGTAGGTGGTGAGCATGCCAACAACAAACAGACGGACACAACAAAATCGATTTTAATCTAATACAAAGGTTTTTCCTTCTTGGTGTTACAAACGGAGTAACAAATTTTTATACCCTCATAACCACTTTTGATGGTTTGAGGGTAAAACAGGTAAGAAAGTTATAGTCGCCAAGCCCTTTTATGGCTTTGAACTCCATAGATTTCGTCCGAAATTGTGTACATCATATTTTTGTTCATAAATGGTAGCTGTATGGATGAATAATTATGGAACGACCATCGCATAATTTGGTTTTCTAATTCTGCTGCAATATAGAATATAATATGATCCTAACATTTATGTTACACTTAAGATAAGTTTCTCGATAGGAGGGTTATATGGGAGCTAATGGAAATTATGTGTCGAACCAAGTAAAAATTCCCAAAACTACTTTGGCTTATATTTATATCAATTAAAAGATCTTCACTCCATAATATTATATTCAGAAGTGAGTTTTGTATGGATCCATTTCCCATGAAATATGGGTGATCGGTTTAATATATTCTGTCTTATTGTGCATAATTTTCTTAAAATCTTTCTACACTTAAGATTTCTATGAATTGAAAATACCATTTAATCATGATCAATTTCTGTAACGTTTATTTCATTTTAAAAAATTCGCCTGAAATTCATTTCAGACATTAAGCTCGCTATCTCAGGTGTATTTCGACGTTAAGAGATAAATTTTTACCTATAAATACACTTTCACTTGATTTTATTTCTTCGCATTTTATGAGTCTAATCTCATTTTTTTCCCACTTACTCTTTTCGCCCATACCTTTAGATTAAACTACAGTTAAGTCATATTCTAAGTCTACTAAACGCTTAAACAAAATCGATGACAAATTGCGAACACGTTACGCTTAGTTATGTTTCAACAAACGTTATGCGAGTCAATGAAAGTGGAAACGTTTTGAAATTTACATACCAACTCCATTCCGGCTATACGTAACCCTCCCCTCTTCCAAAAAATAATCTTAGAAAATAAATAAGACTGAAGAAACGCAATTTAACTATTTTGCATGTGAACTATAAAATAATGTTTCCAAAAACGAAATCTACTAAAACAATCAAATACAAGGAAGAGAAGACTTGCAGAGTTTGGATTTGGCTTGTTAGCAAAAGCTTTGTTATTTTTGTTGCAAAGACAAAGGGAACAATGACACCCCACAATAGCAAGAAGGGAATATACAATGACGACAACAATAACAATCTATCGAGGAACATTAGTATCAATGAGCAAATTAAAAATAACAACCTAATCATCGTTTTAAGACCGACAACGTTGGTCGATCAGACTGCCTTAATAACAACAACAACAACAACGACGTACACATCACTTGATGAGACATAAAATCCAAAACAGAGGGGGATTCATCAGTTGAAGGCAAAAAAACACCCTAAATTTCTTACGCTCAGTTTAGTTTGAATGAGAAGTGATTGTTTAGCTGACGTTGTAGCTGCTACTTTCCTTCTCTTTTCATATTCAGCTTCAATTAAAGGCGTTTGTATGTCTGTCTATCCATTTGTATATACGCCCGTGTATGCGTAACTTTATTTTCCGGCTTTTGTGTTCCGCCCTCCGTTTTCAAACAAAATACATTCATTCTTCTCATACAATTGCCTGCCTGCAAGTGTTTAAAGTCAAGCGTTAACTTTACTTTTAGTAACGTCTTCAACAGTCAGCAGCCAGTAAGGCAAACAAGCAGACAGGCAGTCAGTCAGTCAGTAATACCGTTTAAGTCATCACAAGGCCACAAATGAACCAACATTCAACACCATCAACATCATCACTAGCGCTACCACCACAACCACCATTCTACCCAAAAAGAAATTCATACTAGAACTGCTGCTGTTGCCTTCGTTGCATTAAAAAATACACCCTTTATAAAAGGGAATTGTACAACAATTACAAAGAGTGCGAAACGTCAACCACCATTACAATCGGTGACACCATCAACATTCCGCATTCTGTCATCCAAACCAAACCAGCAGTAGATCACATAAGCAGACAGAAGGACGGATGGACGGACGGACAGATATAACGCCAAACTAAGAGACAGTTATTGTAATATACAAATACAACCAGCATACAGTCTGTACAGTGAGGATACATTATGACACTTTGTCGTAACTCTAGTTTAGATCAAAAGCACATTATAACAAGATATGAAATGATGCTTTTCTTGTTAAAATCACACATAAAACAAAATGTTAAAAAACAAGAACAACAACAACAACGACAACAGCAACTAAACGAAAGTGATTCCATGTTGCAAGACGAAAAACGAAAAGAGATGAGCATCAAGCTTTTGTTAGTAAATTGGAATTGGTCCCTTGTGGCCATACAATAGAACGCTCAGCAGGGTGCTTTGGCAATAAAACGATTGCAATAACAGATTGTCTAACTCATATCAGGTTGCAACGCGGCGGTTATGATGGATTGCCTTAAATACCTTTAAATTAAAATGGATCAATGTATGAATGAATGAATATTCTACACTTCTCAATTCCCCATACCATAACATTCCATACCATTCCATTCCAATTCATCTCACTCACCCCATCACCTTTGTAATCATATCAAATAAAACGCATCTTTGAAATAACATCGACAAAATTATGTCCTTTTTGATTGTTTTATGCACACACACACACATACACATATATACATAAGGGATGAATTGTTAACTTGTTTTTGTTTCCTGAATTATATTTCGTGTTAGAAGTTGCATGAAGGCAAGAAGGCAAGAAGGAAGGAAGGTGGAAATTTAAATGCGATTTAATTGAATATTATCTTATTAAAAAAGGCTCGTTTTTAGCTGTAGCTGCCAGCGATATGAATTATTTAAATTACTGTTATTATTGGAGAACAAAATGCCAGGAAGGTTTTGTGGATATGACTTAATTTCATTAAAAAAAATAGTGACACATGTTATGATATTTCTTGAGTTTAGCAGATTAAGGAAATGTTATCGTAATACCTCAATTGGTTTAAGTGACCAATAGAATATATAAAGATTATAATTCAAAGTCCAATTACTAAAAAGCGACTTAAACGTGGTGTATGTATGTTGGATTATTATAATAATACAGACTATAATAACAGATTATATAGATCTTAGTTGCCGCGTCTATGTCTTTCACTCTCAACTGTAGAGCTATAACTCACATAATTCAATAATTCATAACTAAATCAATCAATTAGGAATTCAATACATCCTCTATTATCCTAATTATTACGAACCTTTTTCAACACATATTTCTCAAGGGAACCAGGAATTTCAGTTATGTGCACTTAATTATGACTAATTTACGGACTTCTTACACGATTTCAGGAATTCTCTTTTTATCACAATTTAAAGTTTCTCAAATTCAAGTTTCCTAATATTTAAATAGGGAACTAAGATCTTTATTGTTACTAATTCAACGACTTATTTTCTCTTTGATTCTCTTATTATAATGTTGAATACGCATAATATTCTCCATAGCAACTTATCAACGCAGTGATTTTCGTTCATGTATCGGGCAGCAATCTTGCGAGATTATCAAATTCAACCATAAAAGCTTCGAGAAAGTATCGATAACTAATAAATTATAATTGTTTTGTTTATAGGAAGTCTCTATGGAACCCATATGGTACAAATTATACGTCACAAAGTGCTTGTCCAACAAAAAGTACTTGATTATCGAACACAAAATACAGCTGCGCCGAATCTTAAACACCGTCCACCACTAATATTATGCAGATATTAGCATGAGTTAAAGATATTGCGCCAAGAACTTATTATTCGTTTATCAGCTTAAACATTAATTACGGAAAATGGCCTTTATATGGGAGGCATACCAAAATATAGACCGATATTGGTAATATAATTATCGTATTTTTTGGATAATTTGAAAAATAATTTTGCCAAATTTCAATAAAATTGATCTTTATTGACCAGTTTTATATGCTAAAAACTTTTTTCCGGGAGAGGATCAGATATAGGAGCTACAGCAAAATATAGACGGCAATCTTTCATATTAATAATGAACAGTAAGGATCGTTGGAAAAATCATTGTGTTGAATTTCAGTGGAATTAATCTTTAGTTACAAGTTTTATAAGCTCTAATCTTTTTTGAGTGAAGGGACACCATATGGGAGCTATATCAAAATATGAACCGATATTAATAAAATTATTAACATATATTTAAGTCAGTCAGAAAATCAATTATGCCAAATTTCAATAGAATTGATTCATAAAAAAAGAATTTGAAAGCTATAGACTATATTCGGGGAAGTGGCGTTGTATTGGAGCTACCACAAATATTGACTCGAGCATAGTCTAGTTTATTGGGTTTATTATTGTCTCAAAATAAATTTATGCTGCAAATTAAAAAAAAATAAAAATTTGCGATCCATATTGCACACAGACTTCGGAGCGAATCAAAATTTGGTGACTTTTTTGTACGAAGATAAAGTTACATGTTAACTGTGTTCTATAACAAATTCCTGTTAAAGCCAGTTACCTTTTGTTTAAAAAAAAATTAAAAAAAGTTCTGTTTAGGAATTTTGAGATCGTTTTAGATATTTGTCTATATATTTTTTCCAATGAATAGATATAGCTGGATATAGAAATAGAAAACTGCTTAGGACCATAAAAAATAATATGGCCAAATTTCATACAGGAACATATATACTGTATGGGGTCTGAGATGATTCCTTCTTAGCGTTACATACGAAATGACAAAGTTATTATACCCCCATCAATACATGTAGTGGTGGAGGGTATTAAAAAATTGCATGCGTTTATAGGAAAATGCATCAGTGTATATTAAAGAAATATCATTCAGTAAATATTTCGAAATTCTCAAAACCAACAATCGATTTATAATTTCTTTTAACTTCTTCTTATAACTTCATTAAAACAATCGTTCGCAAATAGATGAAATCCTCAAGAGAACCAACTTTCGAAACTAAAAAGTTTTCAAATTTAAAATCCAAAAATATTATTCCAACATCAAAATGAACGGAAAATTTTGAAAATTCTAAAAATGATGTCTGCGCGAAAATGATTCCCTGTCTAAGAGCAAATATCCTAATGTATGTGTGAGTGTGTGTATGTGTGTAAAATAAACTTTAAGCTTTAATCACTTTTAAATGAAGACATTCAAATACAACAACAGCCGCAACAACAACAACAACAAAAACATTTCTAGTTATTTTTTTTTGTATGGGTTGCCACACATTTTATTTAAATTTATTTTAATGAACACGAACGAGTTAAAACGCGAGGGAATTTTATTCGAATTCATTTAATGAACAATAACAACAACAACAATGAAAGAGTTAAGCAAAAAGTGAAAGGGGTTAACAACAACAGCACCAACAACAACAGTTCATAACTTAAAAAAGGATGAGTTTAGAGAAAGACAATAATGATGAGGACGAGGACAACAACAAGGATGATGACGATGATGATGACACAACACAATTTAAGCATTTGAAAGGGTTGTTTCGTTCAGTTTTGTTGGCGGTTTCATTGTGTGTTACGGTGTTAATTTCACTACAGACAAGTGAACGAGAGCGAGAATTTGAATTGTGGCTACGGAAGACTAAATTAAATGATTAACATTTTTCTTGTTGTATTTTGTTATTGTCTGCAAGAGAATTTGTAAATTTCAAAATATTTTCATCTTTTTCCGTTTCCGTGTTTTCGTTTTTGCTGAATTGTATTCTCATTAAAGTGAAACGAAACGTATCGTATCGAATCCAATGGAATGAAATGAAATTTAAATATTTACCTCAGTCTGGGTTATAATTAGAATTAAGAAATTTTTACTGAAAGGAGTAATTAAATGTATTTATGTTTGTGTGAGTTCAAGTGTGTATTTATTGATGTGTGTGTGTGTATTTGTTGTTATTGTTTGATATGCTAATAGATATGATTTGTTAAACAATTCGTTATGGATTTTCAACAGTTAATCAGGTGTTGAAAAATTAAGACAAGAATCTAAAAGACCTCTTAATTACACGCTTCAATGAGTTCTTCTATTTAAGAGTCAAATAATTTAAGGGAAAATTAAGAACGAATTATATGATGAATTATGAATATCGGGTGACTTTTTATTCAAGTGATTTGAAAATTGATCAGTGTCATTGCAACACTTAGTCAGTTGTTGAACGATCTAATGGAAAATTAGTATGTTAATGAGGACTAATAAAAGATTTATAAGGGCGATTATTTATGAACTAAAATTTGCTTTCCAAAAGAAAATTTCAACCGATTATGTCCGAATTTACTAGACTTTCTCTGTGGACCAAATGAATGTTATATGCCAAATTGTTACTACATTTATATTCTAAGGCATAAGCGTTTTGGAGCCACCCTTTGATTTTAAACTTCAAGTAAAATTTATTTCTTTGTAGTTCTTCCAATGCAATTAAGTATTCAAATCTCGTTTATATTTACTTTTAGTTGAAAATCTACGAGATTTTTGTAAAAAAAATATTTTTAGTGTCCAAATCGTTTATCTTGGAGCAAAATAAAATGTTCAAAATTGCATTTTTTATGCAAAATTCTTCTTTTATTCAAATTTATATTTTTTAGCAAAAATCGTAGCCAAGAACGTAAAAAGTCGAATTTTTAGTGAAAATATTGTATTCGTTATGAAAATATCGTTTTTCAGTAAAATACAATCATTTTAGTGAAAATATCGTCTTATTATTGGATAAAAAGAAAAAATTATCGTTTTTAGTGAAAATCACATTAAGTTAATTTTTTTAGTGCAAAATATAATTTTTAGTCTTACATTTTTGTGAAAAGTGCTATTTAATAGAGAAAATTGCGTTTTAGCTAAAATCGTAATTAATTAAAAAAATTATTTTTTTTTTTTCAAAAAAAAATTTTTGATGAAAATAATAATGAAAAATCGTGTTTATAAAAAAGTCGCAATTTTCAGTATAAAGAACGTATTTTAAGTTTCTATTGAGAAATCTAAAAATTTAGTATTTAAGTGAAATTTTTATTAAATTTGTGTTAAACTTTTGAATAAAATCTAATTTTCAATGAAAAAAACTTATTTTTAATAAAAAATCGTATTTTTATTTAAAATCGTACTTTTAGTGAAAATTCGTTTTTATTTTGAAAGGATAAAAACTCATAGTAAAAACTTGTATTTCTAGAAAAAATCTATTTTTGAGAGAAAAGTTGTAATTTTGAGATCAATTCTTGCTTAAATTGAAAAATCACATTTTTAGTTAAAAATCTTAATTTTCACTAAAAAATCATGATTTTTAGTGAAACTCGTTTTAAAGTGTATTTTCATATCTTTGAAAATATATTTAGAAATCTTATTTTAATTGAAAAATCGTACTTTTGCAAAATAAATCTAATTTTTAGCGAAAAAATCGTTAAATAACGTATTATTAGTGAAAGTCTCAGCTTTAGTGAAAATCTTAAATTAGGGAAAAATCTAAATTTAAAAAAAATCGTTTTTATTAGCAAAAATCGTAGTTTTTAGTGAAAAATTATATCTTTTGGCAAAATTTTTCTTTTTTGTCAAAAAATCGAATTTTTTAATAAAAAATCAATTTCTAGCAAAAAAGTCGTAGTTTTCACAAAAAAACAAAAATAGGAAATTTTAATTTTCAGTAAAAAACCTTAAAAATTTTAATTAAACGAGAAATCGCATTTTTAGAGAAAAAATCTTATTTCACCAACTGGGAGTGGGAAGAATCGCTTAAATAAAAATCAAGTTTTAAGTGTTCTCCCCAGTCAATTCCTTTTAAATTTACTTTAAAACTATAAAGGATATGTGATTTTCAGAAAAAAGTTCAATAGAAAATGTGTGATCGCGTTATGAACGCAAAATAAAAGTTAAGAATTTTAATAAATAAAAAAATATGTTTATAAAATTTCCAGGACACAAAAAAGATAAAAACATCCTTTAAAAAAATTTTACCTTCCTTTCACTAGATAAATTCACTTCAAACTTTTCAAATATTTAATATTTACTTAGACTTTTTAGAAATATAAATAAATAAAAGGACATTTTTTATATTGTTATCCTGGATAATTGTCACTAATAATTTTGAGAGTTTTATCTGGGTTTTGAAATCCATAATGATTTTCCTTTAATGATTTTATGATCTTTAAAAAGATTTTGAACCGATATGGTCAAACTAAAAACATAGATTTATTGGGTAAAATCCTTAGTATTGTGAGTACAACGACTTTTGCAAAAAGGATATTTTTAAAATTAAAAAACTATTAACAGATACAAATAATTCTTAAAGTCTTTAGAGACGGAAATGAAATTAGTCGCTCTTCCTTCAAAATTTTTTACAAAAAACTCCAAAAATCTTTAAGATTAAATTCAAAATAAGAAAAAGAAAAGAAAAAAGTTATTTAGGTAAAGTGAATTTATATTGAACTTTTCTTCTTCTTCTTTATGTTATTTA
Organism: Cochliomyia hominivorax; assembly: GCA_004302925.2. Classification (NCBI taxonomy): domain Eukaryota; kingdom Metazoa; phylum Arthropoda; class Insecta; order Diptera; family Calliphoridae; genus Cochliomyia; species Cochliomyia hominivorax. The sequence continues at coordinate 7,223,533 of PYHX02000413.1, forward strand.
TTATTTTGGTTCATTTTAATCATTCATCATTCATTTTGAAAAACATAGCAATACATACACAATCCAACATACATACTTATAAAGAAAAAATATCCTGCAAAAAAAAGGACTATGACGCGCAATTCACAAATACCATAAAAATCATAATATCTACGTAACTCATACTGATACACACATACATACAGTTATACACATAATAATGTAGTGGTTGGTAGTTATTGTTGTTGTAGTAGTAGTAGTAGTACACCAGAAGTTGAATACGAGCATCTAATTTGTATTCCAGACGAGTTGTGACAGAACACAACATGTCTTGCATTTTAACGATGGTTTGTTTGTTTATTTGTTCAACGAACCAAAAACTGGGGAAAGAGACTAGAGCCGAAAGGCCGAAAGAATGTTTATTAAAGAACAGGAACAATTTTTGGGTTTTTAAATTTTTAAGAAAAATTTTAAGATTTTTTTGTAGGAAAATTTAACCAAAAAGACTAAAATTATTTAATAAAAAATATTTTTTAATAAAAAATTACAAAAAAAAAAAAATAAAAAAGTTAGACAAGTAAACAAATATGTATACAAGGGGGTGGTTATGTTGGTAATACTTATACACACACTAACATAAGTATTTTATTTTATACTTTCCTTTATTAAGCGTAAAAATGGGGAAAGGAATATATATTTTTAAGAAAGGGGGGAATTATTTAACGCAGGCGCTGTAAAGGACTTTAAAGGAAATAAAAAAATTTACAAAAATACCTTTGAGTATTTTTTCAATATGAATTTGATTTTATTTGTTATTAAAAAAATAATAATTTATATGAATTAATAAATTGATTATAATATTTATGCAAAAATATGGCAACCCTGCCATAAACGCCATTTACAATCAGCTGTTTGTTATTTCCCCAAAATAGCAACAGAGAAAAAGCGGTTATATTTGAAATGCAAACCTCGTACTCAGTGTCATGTTTTGTTATGGTATATTTATATGTAGTTGTGTGTGTGTGTGTGACTGTGTGTATATGTATAAGTAAATTGGAGTTTTGTTACATGCAACAACATCAACAAAAGAATTTCCATAGTAAGAGTGACAATTTGTTGTCTACCATACTTTCATACACCAACACATTTACATTTATATATGTGTATGTTTATGTTTATAATGTGTGTCTGTATTTGTGTTAACCATCCTTCCTTGATTTGTAATTCAAACAACAAACTCTTTTCATTTACTGAATTTCAAATCAATTTTTTTCCATCTTCCACATTCATTTCATTTTCCTTTAACAACTAACACAAATATGGAATTGTTTGTTGGCGTATGTGTATGTAAGGGTATGTGTGAGTAGCTGTATGCACTTGTTTGAGTGTATTGATATTATAAACAAAAAAAAACAACTTTATTTTTATAATTTTTTATAAAGAATTCTTCTTTTCCTTTTGTTACACACAAAAAAAACCGCCTTCTCTTGTAGTAAAATGTATATGTATTTTTGTGTTTATGTGTGTGTGTGTGTAAGTATTTGTAATTTTAGCATTTTATGCATGCAGCAGCCGTAAAATTTATACTCAACAAACAAGGGCAAGGTTAAACTTTCAAAAAATAATCATAAAAAAATACAACAACAAAAAAATCCCAACAAAAATTCAACTCACACATAAACACAAACAAACACTCATACACATACATAAGGAAAATAAAATATAAAAGAGAGACTGTGAACTTCATGAACTAATTTATGATTATGACTCGTAATCATCAAGATATAACCAAACAAAATGAGACTAACAACAACAACAACAACTAAATGAAAAAATTGAAATATATTCATACAACAACATCAACAACAAACAAAAACCTCACAATTTATTATAAAATTCTTTCTTATTTGTTGTGATATTTTTGTTTGTGTGGCTGGTTACGGCTGAAGCAGAGTAGAGGAAAAGGAAGGAAGTGAGGAATTCCATTCCAATTGCCAAATGAATAAAAGCAGAAACGGAAAATCATCAAAATGCAACCTGTGTTGTATAAAATTTCATTTTTATTTCATTTACTCCGGTTATTTTTATTGCGAAAATCAACAAAACAACACGAAACAATACTTTCGTTGAGGTAGATCGTGGTTTTTTATTATCTTTATTTTATATTTATTTTAATTTTTCATCTCTCTTTTAAAGAAAGTGTTTTATAACTTAAATAAAAAAAGGAATTTAAGCTAAAAATAACTTTTAAATAAAATATATATTTTTTTAACTTAACGCATAATGTCTTGGCCAAGCATTATGGGGCAGAATGAGGAAAAACAGATGATTGATTTGTATAAATTTTTACTCATATCTAATGGAAAAGGGAGACATTATGAACATAAACAAAGGAACTTATTAGGGACAAAGCTATTAGTCTTCAAAGTCCGGTACCTCTAAATGAAAAGCTTTTAATCGCAAGCGGAAATCCAGTTTTTATCCCATAATAATATAAATATATGATGATTATTTTCGGAAAGGAGGGTTATGTCAGAGCTATTAGAATTGAACTGAGAGCTGGTCTAGGAATTGGATTTAGTATTGACATAGAAACTTAACTAGAACTAAACAAAGAACTGAGAAATGAATTCACTTAAGAACTGAACGCGTTGAAGTGGCATGAAAATAAAAAGTGGATAAGAAACTGAACCAGAGTCTGAAGAAATAAAACTAAAAACTGAACAACGAACTAAATTAGGAAATGAAATAGGGATTGAATTGAAATTGAAATACGAAATGGACGAAGAAGAACTAGAACGAAACAAAGAATTGAATCGAGATTCGAATTAGGGAACTGAACTGGGAAATGAACTAGAAAATTAACTGAAAACCGAAAAAGGAAGAGAACTGAAACTGAACTTAATCTGAATAAAGAATTTAACAACAAACTAAATTAGGAACTGAAATATAAACTGCACTAAGAAGTGAACAAGGAATTGTATCGAGAAGTGAAGTAGTTCCTACTTCAGTGGGATCTAAACTAGGAATTGAACTAAGAACTGAACTTGTAATTAAATTTAGAATTTAATTTGTAACCGAACTGGGATATGAACAAATTAAATGGGAATTAAACTAGGAACTGAATCAAAATTGAATGAAAATCTCTACTAGGAACCGAAAAAGGAAAAAACTGAATTAGAAATTAAACTGAAAACTGAGATTTTTAATGGTTGTATTGTGAGATTAATGCACTTAAAAGTGAGATTAACAGAATTTGATTAAATGACGCAAGCTGAACAGACGGATTAATGGGTACTGTGAAGTCAACTCAGAAAAGATTTCGAGAAGACCGATGACTTAAAAGTAAGCATAATGCCATTTAAAAATATTAGAAACGTATAATATCGAAACATCTATGATGTTGTTGTTAAAAAAGAAATATCTATCCACGTTTAAATTGATTTTTCTCACTTGTTTGAAATTTATGCTCGTGACATGATGTTCGAATGACGTTTTTTTATGACAGACTCAGATATATGACACAATTATTCCTCAAATCCTTTTATACTGTGGAAACTATCTTTTAAAATCTGAGTCAATTAAGCTACGTTGGTCGCAGTAACAATTCGAATTGAAATTTTCTGTATAAAATCTCTTATTGGTTCAGTAGAATACAAGTTATACGCAGATATGTGAGAATTGCTTTTTATATGTGTGATTGTGAAATGGTTGTATATATTGTAAGTGCTTTAAATTTTTGAGATATTAAGTTCTAAAAACCTTTCTCGCATATTTAAACCCAAAAAAAGAACTATTTGCTGCAACCAACATTAAATCACCTCCAAAATTTCATTTAAGCTTTTAAGGAAACTAATAAATTGAAACTTTCAATAAAATTTTATTGAAGGCAAAATTTGCTAACATTGTTTTAGCTTTTATTCTTTTCTTCTTCCTCTCTTCTTTACATTCCTTCTACATGCCACAAATTGTAGTAAGTAAAACGGTTACATTAATCATACACTCTCTCTGTGGCAGTACATTTCCCTAACAAACAGTTGATTTCTTTTGACGACAACTCAGCATTTATGCAAATTTACAAAGAAATTTACACAAGCAACAGCAGCAACAATACTAACGACAACAACAACAATAACAGCAACAAATTGTAAAGTTTACAGCAAAAAATTATTGAAACATGAAAAAATTTCTAGCAGCAACCAAAAAAAAAGCCAAAATGTATAGTTTCATACTTCACTCCTACATTTTTGGAAAAAAATATAACTTGCCTCTATTATAAGAATGTGTAAGTGCCTGAGTTAAAGTTTTTTTCTATTACCAAACCAAATAAAAAGAGAAAACTCGGAAAAAAAACACTATAAAAAAGTTTGAAATAAGCAGACTTTTACTGTCAGTTTTATGTTGCCACTAACTAAACTCTACTTGCCACATGCAATCATATGACATAATTTACGCCATTAGGCGAAAAGACTTTAAAAAGATTTCACAAAAATACATAAACACACACACATACAGTAACATATAGTTCTACACTTGGAATAGAAGACAAAGAAGTGGCAAATAAAACCAAAGATTTGCAACGATTTGTGCAGATGATTTTAAAGATTTTTTTCTGTCTCTCTTAAGTTTTATACTTTAAAAAGTTTATTTTCTTAAAAGTTTATGTGTGTGTGTGTGTGATAGCAAAAGAAAATATGATTTATGGGACCAAGAAAAAAGAAACAAAGATAAAGTGGTACTTTTTCTACAAAATGTTTGAAAAGACCCAACAGGTAGTTTAAACAAGTAATAATGTCCATATTCGGCCATGCGGAGTCATATACACTCTCCACCATATTTACATATTAGAAAATTTTATACAAAAAAATTAAATTTAATTTCTTAACTATTTTTCGGAAATAAGTCCTATTTTGGAACAAATGCCAAAAAGAAAAGATATTTGTGGTGAATTTGGTTGGAATTAGTCCATAATTTAAACTCATCCCGCGAAGGTTTTAAACGAGAACTACGCCTAAATATGAATTCCAGACATATGTTTAGAGTGTTGCTGAATTTCTACAGATACCAATACAATACCACATATGTCCGAGGTATCATACAAAGTATAATGCTACTCCCATCTGAACATCTGAATATATCTTCTATAGTCGTCAACACATAGATCTGAATTTCATTTGTCCATACAACATTGTGAGCACTCTGCAGGAACCTTTAGATATTAAGATATTTTAATTAAATGTACAAAAAATAAATTTGGATCAGTCCAAATCCACATGCCAAGATTGGTCCACAAATTGCCACAATTGACATACAGGCTGAAGTCATAAAATGGGTAAAAAATTTATAAATCTCAAAAAAATTTCCATTAAAAAATATTGCTCCAGATTGATCTATAATTCACTAATTCCGGAAAGACCTTACATGATATAAATCACATATAAATGTGAGTATTATGATAATATTTCAAATAAGCATGACATATAAAAGCATTGATCCGAATTGTACAGGGATGGACCCAAAAATTGTTCATGGTTGTGTGACGGTCCTGGGTATTTATTGCCGATCTTTACTGGCTTCCACTTTTACTTATTGTACCCTGCACTAATATAGCTAATTAAAGTCTAAAGCGTTAACATTGCGTTCAGCTTAGAATCATTTCCTGCATCGATTTAATCCTGTCCGTCCGTCCGTCTGTCTGCTAGCTGTCCAAATAAAGAGTGTGATACAACGCCCAATTCTGATTAACACGTTAAAGTGTATAAATTTCATATATATTGGTGTTATATTTTTATTTGTTATGAATAAGTACAAGTGAACAAGAATCGATATTCGAATTTTTTCGAGGGTCAGTCTTTTCATACTTATAGCTTCCATATAACTCCCCCAAGAAAAAATCGTTTTAAAACGTATAAATATCACAGAAAAGTTTGTATCTCAACAATGTAGAAATCAGAGAATCAACTTATACGAGGGCTCGGTAATGTTTCGAGAGTATTATGTACAACCAATAACATTCTGTAGGGTATTTTCTAGTAGACCTTGAGCGACAATAACTTTTTTACTTGTTTTTTTGAATTTTTATATGATTATTAAGGATGTAAAGGACAGACATTTGGACAGTTGTGGATTCAGTCATTCAAACTGATTATAAATAATAAAATAACAACAAAAACAATGTCTATGTATGTATGTGTGTATATAATTTATATTCTTTGTTTTATTTTTATTTTATTTATGTGATGATGAATAATATTATTTGTAACTGTATTTTCTTTTGATTAAATATAAAATAAATATTCAATATTTGCATTTGTGGTTGTATGTGTATGTGAATATGTTTGTTTGTTAGTCGTATTCGATTATAGGTATGCACATACACATATGTATGTACGTGTGTATGTATGTAAATGTATTATTTATAATATTTTTACTACAATCAAAGTACAAGTAGAAAAAAAAGAATCAACCACAATGGAAAAATATTTGTTATCTGTGCATGAGATTGAAATTCAATTTAATTTTTAATTTCGTAATACAGTAGAAAAAAAATCAACTATATACATATATGTATAAATACATATATGTTTACATATACATATATGTATAAATAGATATAAAACACAACAATAACAAAAACAAATAAAATAAACCAAAAAACCAAAACATTCAATTCAATCTTTTCTACTCCAACTGCCCCTACAAAACATATACAGGTTCAATAATATTCACACACACTCAAACATTTATACATATTTAGATGTACGCATTGCTATACAGGAAGTGTAATTTTAACACATACACATAAACATTTATGGAAATATATACAAGCAAACATTTATATAAAATATCATACAAACAAAGGCCATACGTTTAACATACATAGATTTTTACATATATTGGAACTAATGCACTATGGGTGGATGAAAAATTTAGTGCAATTAATATAAACACAACAAGAGGTGAGTTTGCTTTTAAATTCGGTAAAATCAATTCCCAAGAAAAACACCTATAAACCAGTTTTTGAGACCATTTAAAAACAAAAATCGGTTTCAATTTTTTATTTTAATAGCATGTAAGAAAATTAGAGCGTTAAGGCCGACTGTTAAATACTCTACACCATTATATTTGCTAATAGTAGTACTTACAAATACTTGTGGAAGAATTCTTTTTTCAATTTCAATTTTCAATTTTAAAGTGAATTATAGGTCGATCTTCCGAAAAGTTTCGAACATCAATTTTTGATTGTATTTACCTCTATAATAGAAATATAGTACAAATACAATAACAACATATGTGAGGGACTTATGCACTTTAACGAGCAATTAGGAATTTGGTTTGTATAGGAGCTACAAGAAATAATGGATCGATCTTCATAAAATTTGGCACATTTTTTTAAGAATCATACAAAAGGTTTAACCTTATTCTGGACATCCAGACAGGGGAGCAGACATCAACTCAGTAAGTATTTCTTTTCTGCACAAACGCACATTATTCCAACTACTAATACTGATGTAGTGTATAAGACAAATAAATTTTCAATACCAGAGAAAACTTCAAATAATAATGGCGATTAAAAGAATTGTTTGTGCCAATAATTGTTCCATATTTAAGAGTTGTTTATGCTTAGTACTCTATTACAGGAAAAGAGTTTTATAGGTCTTGATCAGAAAATGGTTTCAGTATAACGCAATTTTTGGTTTAATTCCTATAATTAATTTTGGGAGGTATCAAGATTTTCGTATTTTCTATAACTTCTTTGCTGAATCGATTTTGATAATTGTTGGTACATTGATGAAGTATGTCACAGTTAACTTTTGATTATTTTTGAGTTGAACCAGTTATTGGTCTATAACTTTTTTGTCATTGGACTAATATTTTTAATTTAACCCTGCGGCACTTTATGTGGTTGGGGTTTTATGCTTTAGTGTAGGTGATTGTAACATGCAGAAAAAAGTATACCGTTCGATATCAAATCATTATCTAAGGTATTTTTAATAACCAACAATGTGGTGTAGAGTTTTTAATAGTCGGGCTTGACTGACAAGTAACTTTCTTACTTATTTCAAAAAGAAAGACATTTAGAAGGGAGAAGTAGTCTGGTCATCAGAATATTTCCGATAACAGAAGGACGGATAGAAGGGATTTAGAAAATATTGCTGTGTATTTTTTATAGATCATTTGACAATAACAAATAATTGTGTAATTCGAACAATATTTCTGGCCGGCAGATTGGTTCCAATAGACGGACGGAATATAGAATATTTTGTTATACTGTGAAACACTGATAACCTTGGAAAATTTCGTTGAATCCAGACAATTGATCTGATCTGTTTCCAACGTAATTAAGAGACTGACAAAGCTTTTCTTCATCTTTTCTACTTTTTACGAATTGAGTGAATCTAAAAAAATAATTTATATTTGCCCCATAGTGTTTTAAGCCCTGAACTCATTTTCATTCGGTTAGAATGACTTTTTTGTTTTTGCAATTTTATACACCTACAATAACTGCCATTGATAATATAACTACTGGATGCCCCTTCCGGCTACAGTTTACACACATACCTTCACATACATAAATACAACTCTTTTTTGAATAGTCCCATACACACATGTACTCTCGTACAATAAAACCACAAATGTCTATGTATACAAATACAAATAAAAATACAAAAAATATATATTTAAAATGTGTGTGTGTAAAAATAAATATCTACATATTCATAAATATATTTATGTACTTTTATACATATAGAAAGATAGTTAAACATATTTACTTATAAATAAATATATACTTGTTTGTATGTAAATATGTTTATATAACTAAATATCTATGGATACATTTGTATCAGGGAAGTATTTTAGATCTGAAGTAAAAATCCCTCTTTTTCAGAACCAAATAAATTATTATAAAATATTTGCCTATGAATGATTAAAATCATGTTTTGAAAACTTCCGGGCGTATGAGTGATATCAAAATTATCGTACACTTTGAAAACATCAAGACGTATGATTGATATTATGAACATAAATTTTTGAAAACGATTTATTTAAAAATGTGCCTTTTGAAAGGCCCTCAATATGTTCCTTTTCCCTTTATCTATTTTTATATCGTTATTACTTTTTTGTTGTTGCTTGTTGTTGTTCATGGTGTTCATATCAATTCATCATAAAATGAGATTTATGACAAAAACAAATGCTTATCGCAGACAATATTTATGTATGTGCTATATGAACAATTGTTGTAAAAACATTTTTTTTGCAATTGTTGTTGTTATTGTTGTAAATATACATTTAATATTTTTTACCTCCAGCAGCCTGTCTGTGGTAAATTGTAACTGTTTGTACAATATCATTTTGCAGTGTTTCCATGATGCTTTCAGGATAAAAAAACCAAGAAAATAATTTAAATTTATTTAAATTTTTACATAAAATTTAAATTTAAGTGGATTTTATGAAAATAACCAAAATCAATGAAACACTACAAATTTTTATTTAAAAAAATATAATTTTATTTTAATAATTAATCGCGCCTTAAAGGGATACCAAGGCGTATGAACTATAAAAAATTAATAAAAGTATTTTTTATTTATAGGCGTATGAGTGTTTTCATAAAATGGTACTCTTGAAAAACTTCTGGGCGTATGATTGATATTTAATATTGAGTATACGCGATATTATATTTTTTGGAAAACTAAAAAATTGAAAATCAACCTCGAAACAAGTAAAAGTGTAATAGTATATTAAGTCCGACTATCAAATCCCCTACACCGTATTTTTGATACAAAGTTATATACGAAAATTATGGACAACTATAATTTGGATTTAAGATTTTTGCTTAAGAGTTCAATAAAAATTATGATATCAATATTTATGATGCTTCGGGGTAACATACTAACATATTTGTGAGATTTATTCACTTTCAAGTGATATACAGAGGTAGATCATGTATGGAAGCTATAAGAAATAATGCATCAACCCTTACGAAATGATTCTTGCAAGAATATCAAAAGACCTATTTTTGTAAAATGTGGTTTAAATCGCGCCAAAATTTCATCAAGAAATCTTTAGAACTGCGACCTGTACTTTGATCAAGGGTAAGCAGCCGAAAGAACTGACATCAATAAATTTATTCAGGTTTTTATTTTGAGTAAATCGGTATAGTGATTCTAACACCATTTTTTCTATTGCAAATATCTTCTGATGTTTTTGACATATTAATGCCTCATTTCGAGATATAAGGGCTTTAGGTAGGAGTTATGTGAACTAATATTTTTAAAATTTGTTACACATATTCATACTTAGTAAAAAATTATTGCTGGTTAATTTGATTGAAATATTATAATATTTAATCATTTTATAGGTTTTCTCTATTCCAGGAAAAGGGGTCTTATATGGGAACAATTCTGGAAAAAATTGTGCCAAATTTGAGTAAAAGAAATCAACATAAATGTTTTACAAGCTTTAATTTACACCCCGAGAAGGAGTATATTGAAGGATATTCCGATATAATTGGTCCATATTTAAGAACCTCATATGCTTTTTATTGTTTTCCGAAATAGAATTTTATATGTGAGTTAGGTCAAATAGTGTTCTTAGAATAATTTAATATTATTGGATTCATCACTACATGTGACAAATTTCAGCGTTGACAATGTACATGGTTGGGCCATCCAGAATTATGTTTTCAAATAAGTGGTTGGGTTTTATACTGACGTTTGCAACGAATAGGAAGATGATCCTAGATGCTCTCTTGAGTGTACCAAACAGTTTAGTCACGCTTGGTTATCCGTTTGTCCTACCAGCTGGCTCACAAAGGTAACTTTGTGAGTACTCTACAAACCGCATCTTAAGGTATCAAGGAAAAGGTAATTTTTTCAATATTTTAGGTTCCTCCAATACATTCTGCCGGAACATAAGACTGAAAATATTTTATTTCAATTTGTATCAATTCAAATCAAAAACTTTCGGTATGATTGTTCAGTTCTTGGATATAGCTTCCATATATATTTTAGCGAAACTCCCTTTAAAGAGCATAAATTTAATATTTAAGCTTTATTATAATATTTCATCCATCTAAGATTTATGTATGAGGATCCGTTCAATATTATTCATGCTTATGTCATGGTGTAGGCTATTATGTAGTCGGTTATGCTTTCACTTGTTACTTCTAATTACATGCAATTTTAAAAAAATTAACATTGTACCATTTTAATTTAACTATAACAAATGTTAATTTCTTAAAATTCCAAAATTTCATTTTATTCTTTTATCTGTGTCTTCAAAAGAAATAAATTTAAATTTGAAACACATGACGCATTTAAAAATTTAAGTTTAAATATTTTTCAATAAAACCTTTAATAACTGAATTTACCTTCAACACCTCCCCCCACCGCCCAAAGACCAACACAAGCACAATCGGAATTTTCAACTGTAATTATCTTCAACTGATTATTATAAATTTCTTTTTTCTTGTAGTTTTTCATTAACTTTTCCTGTTTCTTAGCAAAAATATTTGTTTTCATTTTTTGTTTTGTTCATTGTTTTTGTTATTATAAAATACACTTACACACATACAACAACAGCACACGCATACGAAGAAACATTGTTTACACGCGGAAGACATTGTCGTCATCGTCATTGTTGTTGTTGTTTTTAATATTTGTTTGTGTTCAGCAATGTTTTCGTTTTTAAAACAAAAAAAAACTAAAAAAGTATTTATTTGTATGAATGTGTGTGTATGTGTGTGCTGTTGTATAAACATGCGCCTGCGTTAATTCCTGTTGCTGAGGCAACCCTGTCTGATTGCCATACGCATTAAAAACGAGTTCGAGTTATCAAAAGGACCTCCAACTGCTGCTTGATTGTTAATTTTTGTTTGTTTGTATATTAAACACATATATGTGTAAGAGTGTGTGTAGGAGTTTTGTATATTATTTTTTTCCTTTAATACACAAACACAAGCACACATATTTTCATAACAAATCAACGCCATACTTGGCGTTTCAACTAATTGGGGAGTGAAAATAACATGTTCTCCAAATACTAACAAAAATATAAAATCCTGAAAAAAATAACAATTTCATACGCACACATACACACATACATACACCTACAACAAATAGATTCCATTTTGTTGTTTGTGTCTGTGTGCTGTCATTAATATTGTATTATTGACCAGCCTCCACCCAAATTTACATGTTTTTTTTTTGTTTCCTTTTATATTTTTATTTCACTACAACTGATTTTTGTCAGGCAAACATTAAATAATAAAATTAAAGGTAAAATTAAATCTACACACACACACACATATATATAAATTTACATACATGCAAAAACATAAATCATACATTGTTTTTGTTGTTACCATTAAAATTGTATAAAACAACAACTTTAATGCAAATTTTATTTGTTAGTTATTTTTGTTGTTGATGTTACCTGATATTCTCACACAAACACATGAACACATGTATGCATTTAACATATGTTTGCAGTTGTGTTGAGATTCGTGCAACAATAATGTAAAAATTAAAACAACAACGACAACAAAAGTAATCATTGACAAACAAACGCAAATTGTAAATAATAGAAAATAAAATGTAGAAATAATTTTAAATAAAATAAAAGAAGCAGGAGTATGAAATTCTGTAGAACCGAATTTTCAATACCCTACACCACATAAAATAACAACATACACATTCCAACATATCCATATATATTGTTACCCATTACGCAGTCAGTGTATAAAATCAGATTTTAATTTTTTTATTTTTTACTATAACTTTTCAGATCATTATATCTCTCACCATTATGAACCAGAAGAGATGTCTTAAGGAAATTTTACATGGTTAAAGACGATTTGATTTGATGGAGTACAGACCTCTATCTGATTAGAGACGATAAATCTGGCCACAAAAATCATTTGTGAATTGATACTAAAAACATTTTGTATATAAATAGGCCCTGTTAATCTGAAATTAAAGCCTGTAATTTAAGCTGAATGAGAAATAAATTAGATAAATCAACTACGTTCAATGTTGATTTAATTCAAGTGTTTTCTGTGTTTAATTCAAAAATTGACGTAATAAGTATTCAAATGTATGAATCTGTTTTAAAGTTATAATAATCTACAATTGGAACTTTGAACTTTGAAAAAATAATTGATTTTTTTAGGTTCCTTCCAGAAAGGTGGCAACATTTATCCACTAATAATTTTTCAAGAAAATAAGCAAATAAGTCAGATAGATATAGAAAATCTACAAAAATTTTTATTTGGTCCTGGTATATACTTTGTGAAGACTTTACTAATTCCTACTTGATGTTTCAAATAAATTGATGAAATTAATATACTTGTGGTGGTGTAGAGGATAATAAAAATATACCCTGTGAATTTAGGTAAAACATCAATTTTTCATTAATTTTTAAAGCAATAAACACACAGTATAACAAAAAAGTATTATTTAAAAAAAAACTAAATTTCTAAATTAAATCGTACAGATCTTACAATTCAACAATTTGTTATATTTACAGGAAAAAACAAAATTTAAATTTCCCATTTTGTGTTAAAACTATTGTTGCTCAGTGTAATTCAAGAAATAGAAAAAATCATTAATAAAAGAAATAACAAAAAATCAACCAGCCAAATGGTTACAAATAATATTTAATGTCAAGGATTTATTAATTGTTTCAATTAACCTTGAATTAATTCTCAGGTTTAGATATGAAAAATTATTAATTCCAAAAGGGTTTCTAAAACAACAAAAACATGCAACCTTTTGTTATACCCAACACCACCAAAGGTATTATGGGTTTGTGCAGATATTTGTAACGAACAGAAAAAATAGTCACTACCACTTTAAGTACACCGTTCGACTCAGAATCACTTCCTGAGTCTATTAAAACATGTCCTTCCGGCTGGCTGTCTATGTAAAGCTTGTTCGCAAAGATCAGATCGCAGTTTTGATGATATCTAAATGAAATTTCGCACGTACTTTTATTTTGGCCTAAGGACGATGCCTATTGAAATTGGTTATGATCGGTCCATTATTTCATATAGATACCATACAAATGCCCCCCCCCCCCGGAATCGGACCTTTTGCCAATAAAATTTCTAAAGATAAAACGATTTTAACCAAGTTTTGTAAAACTAAGTCTTATTATATTTTAAAACGATGTACCAAATTATAAGAGGATCAGCCCGTTGTTTCTTATAAGTCCCATACAACCCTTCCAAATATCACTGTGAAACTTATAAATCGCATATATGTGTAGGTATTGTAAAAATATTTATTCAAATAAAAGATCAATATAAGCCAAAACCGCTGTGCGAAATTAAACGAGGGTCGATCCAAATTTATACAATCAACAATGTGGTGTAGGGTATTAAATATTCGGACTATAATGTTTTTGTTGTCCGTATTAGATTTATGTATTCTTTTTGAAATCGCAAATAATAAATGTGAATGGATATTGTGAAGACATGTGAACTTAAAGAAATAATAAATAAATTATTTTGATCCAATTTTCATTACAAATTTTATTTTTCACTAAAAATCAGAATTTTCACTAAAAATCACAATTTTCACTAAAAATCATAATTTTCAGTAAAAATCAGAATTTTCACTAAAAATCACAATTTTCACTAAAAATCACAATTTTCACTAAAAATCACAATTTTCACTAAAAGTCACAATTTTCACTAAAAATCATAATTTTCAGTAAAAATCAGAATTTTCACTAAAAATCACAATTTTCACTAAAAATCACAATTTTCACTAAAATCACTATTTTCACTAAAAATCACAATTTTTACTAGAAATCACAATTTTCACTAGAAATCACAATTTTCACTACAAATCACAATTTTCACTAAAAATCACAATTTTCACTAAAAATCACAATTTTCACTAAAAATCACAATTTTCACTAAAAATCAAAATTTTCACTTAAAATCACAATTTCACAAAAAATCACAATTTCACAAAAATCACAATTTTCACCTAAAAGTCACAATTTCACTAAAAATCACAATTTTCACTAAAAATCACAATTTTCACTAAAACACAATTGTTCCATTAAAAAATCACAATTTTCCACTAAAAATCACAATTTCACTAAAAGGCACAATTTTCACTTAGAAAATCAGCAATTTTCACTTAAAAATCACATTTCCACTAAAAAATCACAATTTCACTAAAATCACAATTTTCACTAAAAATCACAATTTTCATATAAATCACAATTTTTCACTAAAGTCAATTTCACTAAAGTCACAATTTCACTTAAAAGTCACAAGTTTCATCTAAAAGTCACAATTTTCACTAAAAGTCACCAATTTTCACTAAAAGTCACAATTTTCACTAAAATCCACAATTTTCACTAAAAGTCACAATTTTCACTAAAAATCCCAATATTTTCACTAAAAATCACAATTTTCAGCTAAAAATCACAATTTTCACTAAAAATCACAATTTTCACTAAATCACAATTTTCACTAAAATCACAATTTTCACTAAAAATCACAATTTTCACTAAAAATCACAATTTTCAGCTAAAATCACAATTTCACTAAAAATCAACAATTTTCACCTAAAAATCAGCAATTTTCACTAAAAAATCAACATTTTCACTAAAAAAGCACAAGTTTCACTAAAAAGCACAATTTCACTAAAAATCACAATTCTTCACTAAAAGCCACAAATTTCACTAAAAATCACAATTTTCACTAAAAATCACCAATTTTAAACTAAAAGTCACAATTTTCACTAAAAAGGCACAAATTTCACTAAAAATGCACAATTTTCACTAAAAAATCACAATTTTCACTAAAAATCAAAGATTTCACTAAAATCAAAATTTCACTAAAAATCAAAATTTCACTAAAAATCAAAATTTCACTAAACAATCAAAAATTTTCACTAAAAATCACAATTTTCACTAAAAATCAAAATTTCACTAAAAAATCAAAAATTTTTCCACTAAAAATCAGCAATTTCACTAAAACACAATTTCACAAAACATCATTTTCACTAAAAATCACAATTTCACTGACAAAATCACATTTTCACTAAAAATCACCAATTTTCACTAAAAATCACAAATTTCACTAAATCACAAATTTTCACTAAATAATCAACAATTTTCACTAAAAATCACAATTTTCACTAAAATCACAATTTTCACTAAAAATCACAATTTTCACTAAAAATAATTTTACTAAAAATCACAATTTTTCCAAAATCACAATTTTCTAAAAATCACAATTTTTAAAAATCAAATTTTCACGAAATACAATTTTACAACCTAAAATCGATTTTTAGAAATCAAATTTTAATCCAATTTTCTAAAATCAAATTTTCACATCAAATTTTCCATCAATTTTCACATACAATTTTACTTCTTCGAAACTTTTCCATTTTCAAATCTAATTTTAGTCGTCCAATTTTTTTGATTTTTTCTGTGTTATAACGCAACAAATCGTTTGCCGATATAATAAAATATAAAAACTCCTCAATGACAAGAAAAATCCATTTTTTGTCAAAATAACAACAACCACCGTCAGTCAGTTATAAAAATTAATGTGACTTCTATTAAAATAAACCACTAAACTAGTTTTAAAGGATTTTAATCTACAGAAAATATAGAAATAAAACTTAGAGAATAAAACTTTTCACTCCTTCAAAAAGAATACAAAAACAACTACAATAAAGAAAATGTGACAAACAACAATTTAAATCAATGAGCTAAAAAGGCAAAAAGGAAAAAAATAAAACAGGAATGAAATAAAGTCAATGGAATGTTTTTTAGCTGTTTTCAAATGTATTCCGGCAATAAAAACGAAAACAAATGTCTGGCAGGCACAAACTCCAATACCCCCCACAAATAACAAAAACCAAAAAAAGAAGAAATAATAAGAAGTGAGAATGATATATTCGACTATGCCGAATCTTCAATACCCTCCACCACAAATCGGGTGAAATTAATACGTTATATTCCATTCATATACACTCAACCATACACTCACAAACGTATACAATAAATTTCTGAAATATAGGACGTGACACTGAATGAGGCTATAACTTTTTTCTTCTGAATCGATTTCTATCATTTTCGGAAAAAAAATTTATTCCAATTTGTCGATGTATAATTGACAATTTTAAGAAAGTTCTTCGTTTGTAATATACTGAACCGATTATGTTTTAAATAGGAAACTTTAAAGCACTATAGCAAATACTCGGACCAAATTTCATTGAGCTCTGTCAATTCATGTGGATGTGAGCCTGCCAATAACAGAAAGACGGACAAATGGGCATAGCTAAATCGACTCAGATATTGATTTTATGTAAGAATATATACGTTATGGAGTCTGAGAAGATTCCTTCTCATCGTTACACACGGAATGACTAAGTTAATACACCCAGTTCATCACTTCTGTTAGTGGAGGGTATAAAAAAACACGCATTTAAAAAAAAATATTTTCATACGCAAAATTGTGAAAAGAGAGAAAATTAAAGAAGGAATTGAGAAAAAGGGGTTGACATTATTTGAAACATTTGAATTTTATAGTTTGTCCTGATTTCAGTTTCAGAGTTGATGGCCCTAATAACTCGCTTTAATGACTATAATAATAGAGTTGTAGTGGAAAAATAAAATTGTAGTTACACAAGTTTCATGTTACTTTAAAAAGGTGGAAGGGGGGTATACTTTCATCTACTACTGAGTTTAGTTAAGTTCTCTTCTATGTGTATATAAGTAGTGTAGTGAATACCACTACCAAGACAATCGCATATTTGGTAATAAATATTGTTTTCTTTGTTTTTTAAGGTAGAAAATCTTATGGCCTTGTTTAGGTTAGAACTAATGGCACAATTGAACTTGAACACGCGACATAAACAAACGCACACACTCTAATAAATATACGCACACAATTATAATAAATTAAATTAAATAAAATTTACTAAAACATAAAATAAAATATATATGATTTTTTATGAATAAAATTAATTATTTTTTTAACAAAAATAAAATAAAATAAAATTTGAAAGGGACAAAATTATAAACACATATACAAACACATACATATATAGTTTATTGTCTTTATAAAGCACAATCTTATTTATGACATTATATTCAGGATTTTTTTATTACTTACTCGAACTACTCATCCAACAGCCTAAAAAGCGACACTACTATTCACTATAATAAGCTCCTCACTAATCGTAATAATTTACACAAGGAAATAATCCTGTGACTTTTGAACCTTTATAAATTTCTTATTAAAATTCACACATTTAGAGCTGATATTTTTAAGGAGTTCAGTGGTGGAGTATATATCGCAGAAATGTACAGAAACTACTAAATTTTATTAGAGGAAGTCTAATTTAGGATGAATTTACAACAGAACTTAAAGAATCATACTTTTTAAGTAAAATATAATTTGATGTCAAAACTTTATGCAAAACTTTAAAGTTCGATTTTTGTAGTTTTATTCACTTGTGATGACAATTTGAACGTTTTTCGGAAACCCTTCCATATATATGCAGTGCTTTCAGTCACTTTGCTCGATCAGGTTACATCTACCACACTTAAAATGAAGGATAAAAATGGTTTAACTATAATAGATGGATGTATAAGGACTCCTCATATATAAAAAATTTATTTTAAAAAGGCTTCCTCGAGGTTGCTTACTTTGAAGGGACACCGACTATAACTCTGGGAAGATAAGCGTGTATAATTTTTGCATCAATTAAAAAATATATCAGCTCTAAACTATGAATTTTTATCAAGATACATTTAGCAGTAAGAAAACAACTGAATTATATTTAAAAAATAACTACCTGAGTCCCTACGATACACCTTGCTGCGCTGAAGGGATCGAACGCAATATATCTTATCACTTTACTACTATTTTGCGATCGACGGGACGACTTCTTGCATACACATTGAAACTTTACTTTCTCCCTTCGAAACACAGATGACGATAGATGAAAAGTATGTGGAACGCATTACAAGTGCGTTCTTTGTCTTTACCCTTCAAGAACTTTATTTCAGGATCTATTGACATCTAAAAAAACTAAAGGGTGATATGAAGTTTATTCACCCCCTCTGCAGTGTGAGTTTCCATATATGTGTACTATTTTAAAACAACAAAACATGTATTTGTTTACTACACAAAATAAATTTGTCTATGAGATTCTTTATCCTGGAAAAAAGTCCTTAATAAAAATTAAGTTTAAACATTTTGGAAAATATTCTTGAATGTCCATTCCTTGTAGCTTTTGCTAGAATCTTTCTCTATTTTGTTTGTATACAAGTCGTTTGGTTATATAAGTATACTTGTATGTGTGTTGTGTTGTGTGTGTTGAGGAGTTGTATAAAATTCACAGTCAAATTATGCAAATTTCATTACGCAAACTTTTGCATTAACATACACAAATAAACACAATACAATGATAGACAGACAGACCATTCCATTCACTCACACTCTCACTCAAAATAACCCAGTAAACATACAGATTCAATTTCAAGTGACGCATAATAAAGAAAAATAAAAAATAATGGATTTTATACAAAAATTAAAGTGTTAATTCAGGAAATAAAGCATCAGATTTAAATATAAATTGTTTCCTGGGATGTCTGTCTATCTTGTTGCTAAACTTTCATTGTGTTGAATTCTTTCAAAAATATTAATATAATATTCCGTCAAAATGACCATTTTTATGTTTCAAAAGTAAAAACTTACAAAATCGTTGAAATTTGTGATTGAAAACTTAATTTAGTTTAGGACTACATTCACATAAAGTGAATTAAAATTTTATAGGTCAAAAAGAAGCGTCATAGAGTTGTAACTCTATAGAATAGCAAGCACGAAAGTGCAACCCGAGCAATTTTCTTCTTGGTCGATGCTTAATCATGTTTTGTAACCACAAGATTTGGAAAGAATGAAATATATAAATATAATATCAACAAATAACAATGTTGTTGACCGACTTTAAAGCACCCTACGCCTTTTTGTGGGCTTTATATGGCGACAATGAAAAGTATTGCTACCAGCACTTTTCTTGGACAATTGGATGTGGAATTGTAAACTCAGTACAACGATAGCAACCGGAAGTTCCTTTCTTAGAGAAGAACAGTGAAAGTTACAACAACATACTTCGATTAACATTAATCCATAATTTCTTAATATCCTCATTTCATTATAGTAAACTGTTATCCGTTAACACAAAAAATAATTAAAAACATTTTAATATCATCAGATTTGGTTAACTCAAGCTGATTTTTCTCCTGTGTGCATTTAAAGGAGTCTGCTTTGTTATTTTAAAGGATATTGGAACTACAAATGAAGAGCAAAGCTTTCATTAATATAACAAAGTTTAAATTATTGTCTTCATCATCTCAGCAAGTTTAAATATTTGCAAACAAACACACAATTTTGTCATATCGTCAGCTAAAATTTAAATTCTATTAAAATTATTATAACTATAACTGAATTCGAATTGAGCCGGAACTGTGATTGGAACTAAACTAAAACTGAAATAGAACTGAAATAGAACTGAACTTGAACTAAACTTGAACTAATAATGAATAGAATTGAATTAGAAGTAAATTAGTTTAAGAAATTTTTCAAAATAAATGATATTTTATCGAATTAATTATTTTATGAAAAATGTTTAATACGATTAAGGATCTTTCCGTTTCATTTGACAATATTTAAATAAGTATGAATGTATTGAAGTCTTATACTAATACAGACAAATAAATAAGTAAACAAACAAGTAAATAACACACAAAATGTAATTTGACTTTTCTCTCTTCTCCTTTTCAACGCAAAAGAATTTTTTAACTTTAAAAAGACTTAAAATTTAAAAAATATTTCGAAAAAAGTGAAACATAAAAATCATAGAAATATTGTTGTTGCTGTTATCTTAAAAAAATGTAGATATATAAAAAAGATATGGCATCTCTAGTTTTTTAGCAAACATTTTTTATGGAAAAATTAGTTTTTATTTTACGAGTTTTTTATACTCTCCAACACCACTACAAATGAAAATGAAGTCATGTTAAATTTATCATTCTGTATAAAACATTAAGAAGAAAAAAAGCTGTAGCGATATAGCTATGTCTGTCCATCTGTCTATATGTCTACATGGTTTTTGTTCCCGATATCTAAATTGTCTGAATTTAAAGAAATTTCGCCAGATTTACAAAATCAATTTGACACGTTAACAGTTTTATACCGCAATTCAGGATTTTATTTAAAAATAGACAATGACTGGATTTAATGAAAAATCTATGAAAAAGTTAAAATTTGGGATCTTTGAATATCATATCTTAGATGGACAAGTTTGGATGGTCACCAACTAAGCTTCTGACCATATTGAGGACTGTATTCTTCTTATCAAGTTGAAGACACATCAGCCCTTAACGTGAAATTTATTAAGATGTTTTTAAGCTTTAAACATTACAGAATTATTTGCAAAAAAAGAAATCGATTTGTGTCAAAGTCCTTGGTGGCATTCGTCAATAAAATAGGCCTTGTGGTATTCAAGAGATTGGACGCTGTCACTTTTCGCTAAACTGTTTATATCTGATCATAGGGCATAATCGTTTAAGAAAGTCTTTTACTGTTTCCCTACTTCAGTAGGGTGCGCCCAATTTGAGAATATCCAGATGAAATTTGATTAAGTTGAACATCTAATTATACAGAATCCTTGAAGTTTTCGGAATGCGTCCGAACTGCTTCACAGGATTCAATTTATTGTTTCTTTTTCAAAATAGAAACATATATACGTACTAACTGTCACCAGACAATGCAGACTGTGGGTAGAACACTTTACATCTATTATTTCACTTCATAATTTGTGTTCGTGAAAAAGGAAAGTCTTCACTGTCTCCCGCCTATATATTTTATGGCGATAACATGTTTCGAAGTCTTTATTGGCTTTAGGGAACACTTTTGGTACATTGTCCATGCACATAGTGTAGGGTATTAAAAAATCAGTTTAGTCGAATACAAAATTGTTCCTTTTTTCTTATTGTTGTATTTCCTGGTTACTTTTTTGTGTGTGCATTTTTTTGTTATTGTTTTTTATTGTTTTTATCATTTCGCTTTTGTTGCTTAAAAAAAAAAAATATGGACTCTTTGTATGCATGCATATTCATGCCCTAAAGTCAACTTAAAGGTTTTTTCTTTATGTAGTTGTTGTTATTTATTTTTGTCATACCATTTCTATAGCAAAATATAGTGATTTCTAACGAGCATTAAAGTATAAAAATGCAAATGTGTATGTGTATGTATGTTTTAGTTTATGTAAATGTGTTAGTGTGTGTAGTTGTGTTTAACAACGAGGTGGTTGTTAATAAATTTTGTGGTATTGTCTGTTCTTAAGCTTTTTTATCTATTTTGTTGTTGTTGTTGTTGTTTTTGTTTGTATCTGGGGACAATTACTTTAAAACCTTCTAAAACTTAAGAAAGATTCGCCTGATTTTTTTGTTTTTTTTTTTATTATTCTTTTTTATGGTTTATCCCAAGATTTCGTTGTTTTTCTCTCTTGTGGTACGTAGTGTGTGTGTGTGTGTGGCAGCTAAATATTAAAAGTGTTGCAAGGCTGCTTAAGTTTATTTCTTCTATTTATTGTTATTGTTGTTATTTTTGTTATGATTTCGAAAATTTGTTTAATCCATGCAACTTATAAAATTTGAAATATTGTAACAAATTTTTGTTTTAAAAGTTTTTCTTGGAAACGTATATAAAATGTGGTAAATTGTCATTGTAAGAAGATCTGTATATAATTTATTAGTGGTGGTTGAGCGATATTTATATATTCGCTATTATATGTATTTTTTAGGGGGCCGACCATAAGCAAATAATTTATGTCCTTTTTTAAAGTTAAAGTCTTAAGTAAATCTGATAATGGTTATTGCAAATTAAAATTATATACTTCATTTCCGGGATCCTTATTTGGCATACAGAAGTAAATAACAAGTAAAGAAAATCATTTAAATATTACACCATGCAACTGTGTATTCTAGTGTTTTCTTATCGGGTCAGATTTCCTTATAAATTGACTTCATAACATAAAAAATATGAATCTTCGATTTCTAACGTTTTCGTAGATATGAAATACTTGTATGTGAATTTATACTTTTGCTGGAATTGTGGCAAAATTATTCCCAAACAAAAACTATTTGGATTTTTTCTCGTTTTTTTTTTGTTCATTTTACCTTTTACATAAAACACTGTGCACTTAAAGCTTAATTTCATTTTTAATTAAAATACCAAAAATTTCTCCTTTGAAATTCTTCCGGCCCAAAAACTAAAATTCCTTAAAATCGCTTAAACGCCTTCTGACCAACAATTTTACAAAAAAATGTTCACAAATTCCATTTTTTATTTCTCATTTCTTTTGAAATTACACCTGTATTAAAACGAAATAATTATGACTTATCCTTACTAATCGCTTAACATATAATCAACAACAACAACAACTACAACTACTGCCGCATTTAATAACAGCAGCTACAGGAACTACTGACAGCAACACTAACAACAACAATAAAATGGAATTGTAGAACTTTTATATAAGAAAAGGAAAAATACAAAACGAAGAACACAAGTGCACATTGTATTCCTTGATTTTGGAATTCAGTGATATTTAAACGCCCAAGGCGGTCAAAAAGACATAAACAATGACCAACAACTACAACTACAACAAAGTAAAGAGAAGAGGAACAAGAAAAAAAATGTACACAAATTTGTAACTGAAAGATATAAAATGAAATACAGAAATGAATGGAAAAGGAAGTATAAAAAGATTTGCAAACAGTGTTAAACAGTGATGTATTATTAAAGATTATTCGTTTTGGTTTTCAAGCATTTTTTTAACATAAAAAACAAAAATATTGTAAACTTTATGAAATCGTATATAATTAAAAAATATTTCCATTATCTTTTTATCATAGTTAATTCAACATTGTTTTATAATAAATGAAATTTCACATTTCATTAAGTTAACAAATGAAAAATGTAAAATTAATATTTTAATTAATAATAATGTTGCTTTAAAAATGTTCTTAACCTAAAGTAGCGTGCACACAGGAAATAATCGATATAAAATCAAAAAATTAATAAATAAATAATTTTTTGTTCCTGCTCTAAACCATTTTTGCTCTCAAAAGCTCTTTAAAATTGAGCTTAAATTTAGTTGGAATACTTATGCCGAATATTTTTGGTAGTGTTTTCATTTTAAACTGAAAAAGTTTTAAATATATGGGTCCAAGAAAAAACAAGTGTGTATATGGAATGAAAGAAAATACTTTGTACTTTTATGCGGTACTTTAGTCTCTTGACTGTCAGAAAATATATTCTACCAAACTTCAAAATGTTATATAAATTTGAATCAATATCTTTCAATGTTGATTTTAATGGTGGCTTTAATTAACTTGACCGTACAACACGATTGGTAGTTGAGGTATTATATCAGTTGATTTAACGTAAAGATAAAGTTATGCTACCTGAACACTCTTCTGAGATATATACCTATAGATTTAAATAATCAGAAACATTGAACTAATTTCTTCAATAATTGGTCAATATTTTTCAGCCTTAATGATATTCTCATCAAAAACATAAGTCTCTCATAAACATTAGTATCATGAAAATACTTTAATTAAATATATTTTATCAAATCAAATTCTTCTAGAGTCCAATTTATCATGGATGGTTAAGGGAATTATATAGTCACTAGGGAATTAGTGAATTATATAGTTACGTGTTTTTTATATCAAAAATAAAACTTTTAATTTCTTCAACTTCATTCCGTTCTTGGAAGGAATAATCGGTTACTTGCCAAACATACAAATTTTCTAGACTCATTATTAAGAAGACTGTAATCAAATGACTCTAAAGCGAGCATGAAATAAATGCTTACAGGACATGCTAACACCAACAAATATATAGAAAAGGCAGTTATACTACAACCGAAAAGGAAATTTTAAACATACTCACACACAAACACATTTACATACATGCAAACATAATCAAACACACACACACACATACAGAGAAGAGATAAATAAGTAAAAAAACAAATCGAAAAAATACTTTAGAGAATAAAATACAGTAAATCAGCCAAAGGAATCGTTTTTTTTTTGTCTTTTTTTGTTATCGTATTTTTTTATAACATTACGAAGAAAAAAGGATGCGCGCATTAAAGCGATTTAAAGCGGAAATAAAAAATTTGCTAGAAAAAACATTGAACGCAAACAATAATTTCAATGAATTGAGATTGAAGATGATGAAAAGCAAAATTTAAAGTGATTTTTAAAATTCTGGGTAAAAATAGAACCTTTTTACTTTTAATAGAACATTAAAATTTCGTTATTTTTATAAAAAATTAATATAATTCATAACTTCACATTTTGGAAATAATTGAAATATCTAAACAATATTGAAGGATCTTGGAGAACCCACAATGTTAACAATGTTAAAATCACGAAAAAATGGGTTTAAAAATTATTTTACTTTAATACATCTAAAATGTACTCAAGTTGAGATTAAAAGATAGACAAAGACATTTCTTTTATCTCATGCCTTAAAGGATTTTTTGACTAATTTGAAAAATTAACATAACCGATATGGAGAAATTTCCTACCCTCAAGCCTCCTAACTAGCTGGGGAACTGTAATACTTCCAATACGCTCTAAAAGACTTCAGACACAACATTTTCTTAAGATATCGCCATCGGTTCATGAAATTGGATACTTCACAGAAAAACTACTAACGAGTCAGATTTAATTCTGAATTGACTTTAAAAAAATCTTTTAAATTTTTACGAAAAATATGTGATTAGAATATGGGTTCCAGGTTTAAGCAGAAAGTGTAAAATCCTCCGGGATATAAACAGGAAAATGTCCTTTAGAAATATTTTTTTCAACACAAATTTCATTAAAATCTTTAAATGGGATTTTTAAAAAGTTGTATAAAATTAATGCGGGAAATATATGACCCTGATATGGGTTTTACATAAAAGCTGAAACGGTGAAATATTGATTAAAATTTTTTTGTTAAATTCTCCAGGAAGTAAACAGGAAAAATGCGTAAATTTTTTAACACAATTTTCAATCAAATATTTCATTTGAAATTTACAAATTAAAAAAATAAACAAATTTCAAAGGACACAACTCTATATTATTATCCTGAATGGTTCAACAAATTTTTCGAAATCTTAATATATTTCAGAAATATGCATAATATGTTGTATTATTTGAAAATTTTATCTGAACCGATTTTGAAAAATTTGAAATCTAAATATCCAAATAATTTTCCAAACGTTCATTTTTTAAAAATTATTTATTTCTTATTATTTTCACCGCTCTTTTTTAAAAATCACTTAAAGCTTTTTTTCTTCAGCTGTAAACACCTTTCGTTGCAAATAAAAATAAACCCGCTAAAATGTATTCCTTCCTTGTGCTCTAAGAATGTTTCAAAATTCTTTTAAAAGTCGCTGGCAAAACTTTACAACACATCTGGCGCCATCTATTGTTAGCCGGCTGATGATAGCAGCCATTTTGTTTTATAGCCATCTCTTTCTTTTACACTCCAATGATTCGGCGCTTTTTTCATTATTACCTCACAATTCTCATTCAGGCCATTATTTTCGTTATAATACATTTAACTCATTCTATTATACGCTGTTCTGTGTCACAAAGTATACTCTTGCTTAACTCTTCATTCCAGTGTTGAAAAGGGAAAATAAACTTGATCATGCGCGCTCTATTGGAAATGAGAGTGGTTATTTAGAAACGCCCACTTTTTATTGGAGCATACGCTCTGGCTTTGAAATTCCATTAAGAGTAAATACGCGATAACAAAGAGTTGAAATGAAAAGCTGAGCATGTGTTCCTTTATTTGATTGTGGATTTTTGAAAGATGTTAAAAATGCTTGAAACATTATGAGAAAAAAAGCGGCAAAATGACGAAAATTTTTGGCATAAGTAAATGTCAAAAAAATATTATCATCACCAAATGACTTTTCTGTATCACAACTAACAGCGTTGTGTGCAGAAAATACAAAAATTTGACGTTTCTTTAGGAGCAACTCAGAGAAGAACAGAGTTGTATTAATTAGAAAAAAATTATTTAAAGTGGAATTTTAAAACACCGAAACTTTCGCCTATTAAGCGATTATACTAGTGAAAAATTATAGTCGTTTAAGCCCGATTATTTAACACCCTAGACCACATTGTTGGTTACAAGTGGAATTGCTTTAGAGTGCTACTGCATACTTATTCCTACTGATACCAACATCCATGTGGGATTAGTGGATTCTAAAAGAACTTTTTCTGTTGGTGTTATATGGGAATTAAAGGAAATTGTGGACCAAGCCTCTTAAATTTTCGCACATTCATTTTTGTTTTTTATTTGTCTTGATTTGACCAATTCTTATTACAATGCCAAAGTAAATGTGAGATTTAAGCCCTTCAAAGTGATATTTGGAATAGAGGTTGTATGGGACCTGTGAGAAATAATGAACCGATTATCGCATAAATTGACACATCGCTTTAAGATATCGTTAAATTAATTTTTGTCAAATTTCATTAGAATTACTTTAAATTTAGTACCTTTTTGGTCTTAAATTCCCATTCCGGCGGGAACATATGTATGAGAGCTAATTGAAATCATCACCAATTTCAATAAGCATTGTCCATGGGTCAAAATATTGACAAAAGACAAATTCCATTAAGTTCAGTAGGTTTACAAGAATAGCCAGTCAGCCGGCCAGACGGACAGACGGACATTGTTAAATCGACTCAGAAAGTGATCCTGAGTCGTACGGTATAAGTGATTTCAACCAAATATGTAGATCACTTTTTTATTTATTCTCTTTTATTTTCTTCTCTTTTAAGTGTAAAAAGAACTCGTCATAGATTACATTTGCAAATCAGCAAAAATGTTTATGTGTGTGAGTGCAAGTGAATTTTTAATTTCCTTCCTGTGAGCATGAAGATGATCATGTTTGTTTAAAACTCCTCGTTTATTCGTCTGTCAATGTTCATTTCATTTAAAATTCTCATTTATTCATTTTTTTAATCGAATAAAAAAGCCGGCTTCATTTGCATGTCTTCTTCAATTTGTTTGTTTTTTTTGTTTCTTTCTTTTTGTTGTTTTTGTTGATGTTGTGTTATAAAGATTGTTTTATTATTTTGTTGTTGCTGCTGTTGTTTTATTGTAATTTAACTTTAAGTTATTTCATTCTATATTTATTTCATTTTCTCTCTCTCTCTCTTATTTTTGTTGTTATGTAAATTGTGTTGTTGTTGTATAAAAATATATAGAAAAAAATGAAGAATTCATTATTATAATTTGTTCAGATATCCATAATAAATAAACAGTTTTTTGTTGTTGTTGTTATTTGTTTAAGTTGTTGTTGTAAATTTTATTAACATAATTTCATTCATTAAAATAATTTTTTGTTTGTTTGTTTGTTTTTATTATTTTAATTCAATTGTTTTTTTCTTATAAACTTTTACTTTTTATTATGATTTTGAGTTATTTCTTCTTCTATTTTCTTTCCTTTTTTCATAATTATACTTTTATTGTAATTATTTTTAATTTTTTTATACTTTTTAAAATTTTATAACTCTTTTTGGATCATGTTTTTATCTTCTGTAGTTTGACATACAATGTAAAGCATAAGTCAAGGTACACTAATTTAAGTAAACAATTTGAAGAACTTTAAATGAGAATTTTAAAAAAATTATTTATATTTTTCAATTTATTTAAATTAAAAAATTAATAAAAAAATTAAATCAATGTAGCGAACATTTTCTTGATACTCTATAATTTTGCACTGCAAAAGTGAAGGTACTTCCTAAAAAATTATAAAATAAATTTTAAAATGCAAAGCCCAAGTGCATTTAGGGTTAAGCACTTTATTTAAACGATTTGGCATTGAATTTACAAGTCCTTTTGTATACCGGTACATTGCTGCTTCACCAAATTATTTTTAGATGATTTTTTTTGAAATTTGGTTGCTACTTAAGCGTTTTCGAAGAATCCAACAAAGATTCAGTAGAATTATTTATATATATGAGATAGAACACCATTTAGGGTGATTTTCGCAATTGGATTTTTATATTTTGGCTATGAGAAATCATGGACAAATCTTTGCAAATTTTTGGTGGGCGGTTTTCGCGTTTTATTAATCTTCAACATACAAAATATGATCACAATTTTAAAATTTTTAGATTTATGATTTTCAAAGTGATTTTTTAAAGAGAGTCTGGATTGGAGCTACAGTCATTTGATATTTGAAATGTAGATAATATCAATTTCATTCAATTATAAAATCATCTGATGAGACTTTGATGAGCATTAAATACTTTCCAGGAGGACATTTCTATGGTAGCTGATCGAATTTGATCATTTCATTTGGTTCAAATAGTGATATCAATAGGTATTGTGACTGTGGAGTGTTCACAACGTTTACAAAGGCAGTCAGCCGACGGTTGGACGTTTTTTGTGAAAAATAAAAATTTTGATAAAAATACAATTTTTGATAAAAATTAAATATTTTATAAAAACTGAAAAAGAAAATGTTGTTGAAAAGAAGATTTTTATGAAAAAAAAATTCTTTGATAAAATTAAAATTTTGCATAAAATCTGAAATTTTTGCTAAAAATTAAAATATTTGATCAGATTTTTTTTTATGAAAAATATATACAATTTTGAGTAAAAAAATTATATTTTTTAAGAAAATTTATGACATATTTTGACTGAACCTTTTTTAAACCTTCCGATTTTAGTGATTCCTATAATAATTAGCTATAAATTATAATAAAATTTAGAAACACTATTTTTATTAAATTAAACATCGGTTTTATTAAATTTCATTACGAACGAGACAGGGAGAATATTTTAAGCAAAGAGACAGACAGACGGATGTGGCTAAATCGATTCAGACTTTGATAAATATTAAAATATAGATATTTCTAAGAGCTTAATTATTAAAATAGTGATTTTAAATTAAAAATGTTTAAATGTTAATTGTCATCTAAAGTAAATCGTATTAAATTAACTGTTTTCACTTATGAAACAAAATCTTAACGGAAACGGTCTTAAATCATATTTGCGATAGTTAATTTAATATTATTTCTCTGCATGAAAAGTATCTAGAGACACACAGAAAAAAGCATGAAGCAAAATCAACGTTGAACATGGTTGATTTAAGATTGAATACAAATTTTTTCATTTAGTTTAAATTGAACGTTTTTACATTTGTGGTGATATAATATTTTACATATTAAAATCTTTCGATATTAGAATATAAAATTACACAAAGAATATTCTCAAGAAACTGTATTCACTGTAAAACAATGTTGAATTAACATTTTTTATCAATGAAACAAAATCATAACTAAAAAGAAATTAATAACTTAAAAGTTTTTCCAATATGAAAAGTAAATCCAATATATCACTAATAATGAAATTCGTATTATATGTGATATCACAATAATCATTAGAAAATATTTTTGCTTATTCATTTAAGCTTTTATCACAAAACTAACTCTAAATACAAACATCTGGTGATCGTGTTATTTTAGAATTTATTTAAACTTTTCTCACAACCTTCAGAATTGTTAAAATATTAAATGATTTTTTCTAACAAGAAGATGATGATTTTTTTTGTTAATAAATCATTTTTAAACAAAACAAAAAAAAATAAAAAAATTTTGTTGATTTTTGTGTCTGAAAAAATTTTCCCATTAAATTTTATTTGCTCTACAATAATTTTAAATATTTATTTAAAACATTTACATTTACTTACTTAATAAGTTCACTAAATTATTACGATTTCCAAGAAAAATATTTTTATAGACAAAGAAATTTTTAACTCACACTTTTCACATATAAATTTCGAAAATTTGGCAAATCATTCGAAAAAAAAAAAACAGAAATGAAAACAACAACAAAGCAGGACTGATAATAAAAAAACATTTTGTGATTTTTGGAATAAAGAAAATAATTTGAAATTAAAACAACTAACAATGCTACATTCGGCAATGCCGAATCTTCAACACCCTCCACCACAAATGCCTTTAAAGAAAATACATTATGTTTCGCACATACACACTCACACATACACTCCCAGATGTATACAATATATAAAAGCCTTTTCTTGTAAATAAAAAGACAGGGACACTTAATGATTTATAAAATTAGTTATATTGATGGCTATAACTTTTTTTTAACTGAACCGATTTTAATAATTTCTGGAATGATAATGAAGGACAAAAGTTTTATCCTTATTAGTTAATTTATAATTGACAAGTTTACAAAAGCTTTTTTCTTGAACTTAGAGATCGCCTCAAATATCGGTCTATATTTGTTAATATACTAAACCGATTTTGCTGATTTTAAAAAAGAAATTTCACAAGACTATAGCAAATATTCAGGCCAAATTTCATTCAGCTCTTTAAATTTTTGTGCATGTGAGTGTGCCTGAAACAGACTGACGGATATAGCTAATTTGACTCAGATTTTTATTTGATGCAAGAATATATACACATTATGGGGTCTGAGTTGATTCCTTCTTAGAGTTACACAGAGTTAAAGTTAACATACCTTTTTTTTGAATTGATAGGCTTAACTTGGATCCACAAATATTAAAAAATATTGTCTAAATTTTGGACTAAATTTAAACAAAAATGTTGTATGAATCGTATTTTTTTCCAAAACTTTGCAACATGTTTTCGCTTTAAAATCCGGTCGTAAGTTATTCTTCACAATTCTGAAAGTATCCTTAACGTAAATACACATTCGAGGCACATTCGAAGATATTAGGAGATATACCCTTTTAATCCTTTTAGAATTTCGTTAATTTTCATTTTTCTGGATTTTTGAGGAGAAACCAAATATTAAAATCTAAAGTCAAGGAAAAGGTAGCTCGTTTATACACCCACATAAGTATACTTTATACTCAGAAAATCAGTTTTGGATCAAATATTTTATGACGTCAGTCTGACTAATTTTCCGATAAAATAAATTTTTTGAATTGAGTTTTCTTCGAATAAGAGTTTTGGGTATTTTGGAATAACAAAGTGGGAATTGATGCCAATTTCGGCTTTTTTATACTAAAATATTATAAAAATTATTAAAATAACTTTAATTATAAAAGGAATATCATTTCCCAAGTTCTATCCAAAAACTAAAAAAGAAATATTTTAAAGTTTATAATTTGTCCGTTTTTTAAATTGTCTATAATCTTTTTTCTGCTAAACCGATTACAGTTTTAGATAAAAAGCTTCTTGGGATGGTAATAAGTAATCAATTATGCGAGCGTGTCAAAACACAAAAAAAGGTTGGACATAGTTTAATCGATTCATGTGTTGATCTCAAACGATTCCATCTAGACGTTACAAACGGAATGACATAGTTAATATACTATTCACCACTTGTCGTGGTAAAAGGTATAAAAAATATCGGAGATATCCAACATTGCAGGGTCACCCATATGGATACCTTACGACAAATCATGCGAAATTCTATTAAAATAGTTGTGACACTTCCAAAGCTTTGGAATTATTTCCAGAAAAATCATTTTGGAATCCATTGAATAGTTGTAAAATTAACATATATCAATGTTGATTTAATATTTATAATTTTCTGTTTTTATTTTCATATAAACTTGTATATTTGTGTGTGAATTTCAATTTCTTTTTTTACAAATCATAATTTTAATTAAAATTTCCATAAATATTTTGAAATTACAAAGTTTCACAAAACAAGCTGCTTTTTTCTATTAAAATAAAGCAGCTGTTCTGCTAGAGAAATTATCCAACTAGTCCTTGTATTATAATCCTTTTAAACTTCTTACATATAATTGCGACAAATGGAGTTTTAATTTTTAAAAATTACTTTCAATTATAATAAAATTAACTATTTTAATAACATTCAATACAATTGTTCCATTTAAGGATCTAAAAAAAACCCTTTTATAAGAAAATAGTTAAATGAAATTTTTGTTTCACCTGCCCTTAATGGACACTCTCACTTAAAGGAAAAAATGTTCTCTTAAGAATTTTCAATTAAAACAAAAACAACATAAAATGATCAATTAAAAAAAAAACAACATTTATTTAAGTTCTCAGGATAATAATGGAAAAAGAGAGGGTAAAGAAGGATAGAAAAAAAAAACAAGTAGCCAAGTCACGGTGAAACAATATCACTTTACAGGAATTTATAGCGTGTCTTAACAAAACACAAAAAGATCATTATCAACATCTTCATCATCACCATTTGCCACCACTGTTTCTTGTATAGTGAAGGCCAAACAAGAGAATAAGAGTTGCACCTTGAGCACAAAATAAAAAAAAAAAACAAAAAAAGGATAATGAAATATGAGTTTATAAAGGATACGGGTTTCTTAGTAGTAAATGTTGTTGTTGTTGTTATTATTAAAACAGATCCGTTACATTTTCAATTGTTTTAATTTGTTTATGGTTTTTATAAATGTGAATTTTGTTTAGTTGTGTTTGTATAGTTGCACCGTTTTATACGCTAATGACACGCCAACGTGAACTTGACCGTGGCTATCTTGTCGTCAGATCTTTAAAATTTTGAGAAATTAAAGAGAAATTATATAAATGTAACATAAACCGTATTTGAACCTTAATAATAAGAGAGGTTTTCTACATACACATAATTATGTATTTATATGTTTGTATGTGTGTGTGTGTATATAATAGATGACTTTGTAAATAGAGTTGACTTAACACAAGAGAAGTTGAATGAATTGCCACTTCCATGAAATAGAGTAACATGCAGAATTAGCGTCGCATTAAGTATTTTGTTATTGTCTATCATTTGTTGCACTCAGTCAACTCACCTGACCACCAGTCAGTTAGCCGTCTAGTCAGTTATCATTTCAAAAAGCGGGAAATGTAGCCAGCGATAGTTTTGTAGGTTTATGGTAGGTTCTTTATTGTTTGGGGTGGCCAAACAATCCATTCACCTTCATTCATTTGACCACTGCTCTTTATGTTTTTTCTTCATTTTGGCTTATTTTTTTGTAGAGTTTGTTTCAGTTATAACGCTTGAGTGATTTTCAGAGTCCATATTTGTAGTTTTTGTTTTTTTTTCACTCCCCAAGATAAAATCTTGCCTTTTAGTTTTTTTTGTATTTCGGTTTTGCTGCGTTGACCGCTGTTGGCTGGAAACATTTCTTTAGTTCCGCTTAGTGAATTTGGCAGCTAAAAATATAGTACAGCAACACTTTTTTTCATTTAACAACGGATACTCTCACCCGTAAGAGTCGGCTGCTCTGGACCCATTCATTATTACGATTGTTCAAACTGTTTTTGTTTTTTTTTTTGTTTTTGTTTTCATGTTTTGATTTCCTATTGTGTAAATTTTGGACTGTCTGGTATTTTGTAAAAAATATTAATTATACGTGTTTTTTTCTTTTCTTTTAATTTAAAATTCTGTTTTTGTTTCTAAATTATAGATTAAAAAGTGTTTAAGAGGGCGTTCCACTTTTTTTCTATTGCATAAAATAGATAACGGTTAATCAAGGAAATTGTTTTTTATTATTTGAGTGAGTGATGAGAGTAAAGTTTTACAAATTATAAAAAAGAAGAACTTTTATTTAATTGAAATTGAAATGACACTTTGTAAAACTGGGTTATCGGTTTTCCGATGAAGGCTCAGACTTTCTTATGAATGTTGCTTTAAGACTTGCAAGTAATTACAGTTTTCAAAACAATAAACAATAATTTCAATACGAATACAATCAATAAATTTTTATTATAACATGAAATCAACATGGTATTATGTTAATTTAATATTGTTATTCAATAATGTTTCATTTAATATCAGTTGTTGAGTTTAAGTTCCCTTCATTTGGAAGTTTTGCTCTTATTTTATTTCCGAAATATTTTCATAAAAATTGAAAATTTGTTCTGTAGTTGAGTCCAAAGGGATACAAAACTATATATCAAATTAAAGTGCACAATCTTAGGTTTCTTTTAATGACAAAATTTTTTAATATTCATGATTCCGAAACTAGTAAAATATTTTTGATCCCTTTTTACCTTCAAAAGTTGTACTTCCCAAAGTAAAATTTCAATATAAATAAAGCACCTGGAAAATTTATTGTTATATATATTATGGGCGTTTCCCAGATAAGTAATACCATTTCTAATCGTTTATTAGTTTAACCACAATGAAGATTTTTAATCTGAAAAAATATAAGGAACATTTTTTTCTGTAGTTTTTGACTCAAATGTATGAAAACTAACTTCAATTTATAAGAAGTCCAGTTTAGCTTGGATTTCAACATTGGCCAATCAATATCATCCACAAGTATTTTTTATCTGTGAAAAGTCAGATCAAGTGATGCTTAAATGAAGTGGAATATCATTTGCTGTCAAAAATTTTAATTTTGCATTTTTGCCGTTTTTAAATTTTTTACACGGAAAAATTTGTTTTTGTTCTCTAAAGTTATAACCCTGTAATTATAAGGCTTGTCTGGTGAGAAATACCTTTTGGGTGTTGACCCTATATATAGCCAGATATTAAGGATAATTAAAAAAATTTAGAACTTAACAAAATTTGCCAATTTCGGATAAGTCCCAATGACATTCGAATTTAGTTTACACAACAAAAAACTGTAAACCTCAGAAATGAATGTAGCACATATTTAAAGAAATAGGACTTACGGTAAGACCGCCATCTTAAACAAAAAAAAACTAAAAATAAACAGGGGTTAAAATGGGTTAAAAATATATTTCAACTTGAATATCTCGAAAACTGTGAGTCTTAAATCAAACAGGTAAGGGAATTTTTTAAGGATATTTAAGAGGCCAATCTATATACAAAATGTCTATTCTCTCAATTCATAGATAGATTTTTGCCGAATTAAAAAAAAATCAACACACCCAATGTGATAAATTGGAGAAGCTCACTGATTACGACCATTTAGGGGTTGTATACCAAAATTTGACTGTGTGAAAAATGATAATGATATCTCTTACGGCTTAAAAGTTACATTATTATTTCGATTTGGACACACAGTGTGCATGGTAACAGACTTTTTATAGAGATTTACAAGGACTATATACAGACATGTTTTCTGCTCAAATAGGCTTCTGCTCTCCTTCAAATGAACCTACAAATACCTCAGCTCTAATGGTTCAAACGTTATAGAATAATTTCCAAAAAATCTATTCGTCTGCACTGTGCGATGACAAATTTTCGTGATCTTATCAAAATCTGAATTTGTTTTGTTAAATTATATTTTACAAAAATGTTCAATTACTTTTAAATCAGTAACTCGTTTTTAGATATTTTGTCCTAATTTTTTCTTTGACTTCAGATCATAAAACAAACCCTGAGATAATTTCTTGGTAGCCGTTTATGTGAACTTGGTGCTACGTGCCCCCAACAAAATCATAAGTGAAGTAAAAAAAAACAAGGTAACAGATTAAAAAAAAATTGATATCTTTACCAAAGTACAATAATCAGTACACACAATCTTCAGGCCACAAATTCTCACAATTGTCAACTTTGATAACACAAAAATTTTCGATGAATACGTGATTTTGAATAAGAGAAAAAAGTGAAATAAAAATAAAATTGCAAAATTTATTTCGATAAAAATTAAATAAGAAATATTCACACAAAAAATACAGACCCGTGAAATAAATACGTTTTTAATAATTTTTAAAACACAAGAAGACTAAAAGGTGAAATCATTTTTTTCTAATAAAACACCAGGTGGCGCTTTGAAGCAACAAAACACTGTTGGTAATCGCAAGCACAAACAACAAGTAAAGTTTCAAACCTTTTAAAACCTGAAACCCCCCAAAAAAGAGGGGCTGAGCTCCAAGTGCTCTAAAGGATAATAAGGACATGCGTAATAAGTGTTAATGGGGAGCTGAGAAAAACAAATAGTTTTTCTAGAATTTTTGTTAGTGTATTTCATGATGTTGAACAGGCCAGATGTATAGAACGCTTTTTTATAAAATTTATTTTCTTTTTTATTTTATTTACCAAAAAAAAAAAGATTTCTTATTTGTTAATTTATTTTTTGGAAATTAAAAATAAAGAATTGAAAAAAATATCTCTCTTTCCAACCCAACAATAACAACAAGATTTAATTTTGCAGCAGAATTTTGTGAAGCGACAAAATTAATGCTTCGGGCTGAATTTAAGACTCCATTGTGACATGCAACAATCACTGACAATTAATTGGTTGCACTTGTCGTGAGTTGGAGGTTATAATTCACTCAAGTGGGAGTTGTTGTTTATATATTTATTTATTTAGTTTTCCAAAAGTTATGTGTATCACAAATATTCTGCTTTTTGTTCCCACCACAAACAAATAAAGTTATTTTTTCCATTTTTTTAGAAAAAAAAACAAAACAAAAAAATGGTAAAAATGTTGTTCACAACGGGAACGGGAACTTCACAATGTGCCAGCCACAATACACAGTGTGCCAACTGGTGCAAATTTTCATCTAATAACAACCTTAGTTGGGCTTACAACAACAACAGCAACAACATCAACAAAACCTCAAACAATTTTCAGTTGAGCACCCAAGTGGAAATTCACAAAAATGAAACAAAAATGCACTGAAATGTTGTTGTTTTTTTTTTTAAAGCAAAAATTTAAAAGAAAATCGTATTATTTTCAGTTACTGGGACTGGAACTGAGATTGAGACTGGCAATGGCACAGTCAGTCAGATTAACTTAACAACAATTGTTTTAAAAACAAAAATAAAACTCTCATTCAGTTGCACAGACTTGACTGCAACACGCAATGGGAAGTTTAGCTGATGAGCTTTTGTTTAAGTTAAACTTGAGTTTATAGACTGAATAGAGCAAACGGAGGGCTTTTAAGGGAAAATAAGGGTCATGTTTATAATGTCTATGTTAAATATTTGAAATATTAATTAAAGTTGGATTTAAAGTGATTAAGTTCTTAAGAATTGAAGAGCGCACAAAAGGTGTCTAAAAGTGTGGTAGATTTTAAACGGAGATGGATTAGTTATTTAAAATTGCTTTGTATGGCGGGTACCTCTCACCCTGATCCTATAAGTTCTATATTTTTCCACTGATGGTGTTTCACAGTATCATAATTGTTGCAAAATTGTTAGTCTTTCGCTATTATAGTTCTTTGATATTCCAATCAATATAGTTCTTTTGATATTCCATAATCAATAATGAGGGGTACACCTCTCCCTGTTGCTATCCATCTAACGTTTTGTCCAGTAAAACAGTTCCTTGAGAAAGTTGTTGGGACCAAGTTTGAGAACTCTCGCTGTTATATTTCTTTCGATATTCGATAACCTATATTTGCCTTGTATGAGGGGTACCTCTGCCCCTGTTTCTATCCGAAATTTTTATTTTTTACATATTTTCGGGTATATTAGGATCATTCTGTAAGAATTTCATCAAAATTGGCCCAGCTGTTTTGGAGTCTATCTTGAATAGGCTTCGTCCTTATGTGGTGAAAGAGGTGGTAGCAGTATTTTTTTAGCTTCCCAACCAACTATGGTGGTGTAGGAATATAAATAGCTTAAACATTTATTTCGACTTGAATATCTCCGAAACTATTGCTTGCATATTTTATAGAGATTAACAGGGAATTTCTAAAAAATCATCATATCCGTGATAAGTACAGGAGCCTCTGCTCATCCGAGTCAACTTGAAACCGTGACAAGATGTGTGTGGGAGTGTAACAAAAATATAAATTTCACTAACATTTCATTATTTGCTATGTAGAGTATTTTAAACAAATATTCGTGATCATTTATGTCATGCTAAAAAAAATGTCAAATTATTTTCAAATTATTTAAATAATCTCTTTTTAGGAAAACTAATGAAAATTTGAAAAACGAATTTACATAAATTCAAGCAAAACACACAAACTTAATCACAAACTCCAATTATTATTGGGACTGCAGCACTTGGACATGAAACTATAGAAATAAAATCAAGGTAAATGTATAGAATTAGAACGATATTTAAAATAATATCAAATAAAATGGAATTAAACCCCCCAGCAAGAGTTAGAATAATTTTCAAAACCACACAGAGAAAAAAAGGTCTCGAAATAAATTTTTAGCACAAAAGAAGAAACAACAAAAAAATAAAAAGGGAAAATTATTTAAAATAAAACAAGTAAGAATGCTACATTCGGCAATACCGAATCTTCAGTGACCTTCAGCATTAGCATTATACATTAATTAGCATGAGGTGAAGATCAACTTAATACAACTTAAATACAGATTCCAAAATACTTCTGAAATTATCTATAAATATTGGTACCGAGTCATACATTTTAATGGCCGGTTTTATAAAATTAATGTTAAAAACAGGAATTTTCTACATGAAATGCAATAAAATTTCGTATATTGAAAGAATTAGATAAAAGAAAAAAGAATTCGATAGAATTGGCCCAAGTTAAAGAATATTTTAAGCACTATTCGGGAGTTATATTTTAAAAGAGCAATAATCAAATATTTCTAATAATTGTCAAACTACACATGGAAAAAAACATGAAGTAAAATCAACGTTTTTTAAAGTTGATTTGAAATTGAATTATTTTTTATTTATGTTGAAATTATATTGCACTTATTCTTTCGATATTAATATATAAATTTATATAACGATAAATTTTTAAAATTATTTTTAAATACTAAAATTTCAAGTAGAAAAATTTCAAGAATATTCCCAAGAAACTTTATTTACTGTATAACAATGTTAAATTAACATTTTTATCTATGGAGCAAAATCATGATTGAAAAAAAGTTAAATTATTTAATTAATTTTGCATAGATTTTTTCTGTGTGTAGATTCGTATATTCAAAACAGTTGAAATCAATAATTGTAATAAATTTAATTAAATTTGAGCCAAATTTAGGAGTCTTCTAAGCCTAAAACACTTTTCT
The DNA here is from genome assembly GCA_004302925.2 of Cochliomyia hominivorax. NCBI lineage: Eukaryota > Metazoa > Arthropoda > Insecta > Diptera > Calliphoridae > Cochliomyia > Cochliomyia hominivorax. The sequence goes on from PYHX02000413.1 coordinate 7,263,467, forward strand.
GGGAAGTTACCTTAAATGGGAACTATAGTAAAATAGGGCACGATACTGAATCTTTGGTCTTTATTTATAAGTTTTATAAACTTTCCGGGAAGGGGACTCTTATGGTAAATATAGCTAAATATGGACCAATGTTGGTGATATTAATAAAATATATCGAATACAGTTGGAGAAATAACTTTCAATAGAATTTTAAAAGTTTTATATGCATAAAGCCATATGCCGGGAAGGTACCTTATATGAGAGCTAAGTGAAATAATGGTCCCAGCACAATTATTATAATTTTTTTTGGATTATCATTGCATTAAAATAATGATACGGCAAATTTCAGAAATTTATCTTCAAAATTACGAACTATATGTCATACAAAGTTTTGGGTGTATCAAAATTGTATGTTAAAATTAATTTTTTGTTAAAAACCAGTTACATTTTGTAAAAATAATTAGAAAAGTTCTTTTCGGGAATTTTAAGATTGTTAAAAAAAGTCTCTCCATAAATTGTTCGCTAATGAACCGATATAGATGGTTTTAATAAAAAAAAACTGATTAGGATAAAAGCAAGCAACGCGACCGAATTTCATTGAATTCGAACAATTATTTTAGAAGTGAGAATCTTTCCAACAGACAGACAGACAAATGGACATATCATAATCGACTCAGATTTTCATTTGATGCCAGAATATATATATTTTCTAGGGGGTAAATGAATTTTTTACACACGGATTGAGAAAGTTAATAACCCTCTTCACCACTTGTAATGGTGTAGGGTTTAAAATCTACATGAATCATTAGAAAATCATTTTTATATAATAAAATCTAAAAATGTGTGTGAGCGGAAATTATTAAAACTAAAAAGTTAAAAACAACAACAAAACAACAAAAACCTAAATTAAAATAATAACAAGTGTTGTAAAGTTTTAACATAAAATTGCAATAATTTTATTTAATATTTAAAATAAAATAAAAAAAATTTATTTTACTTGTTTTAGTTTTAAGTGCAAATTATTAACAAAAGTATGTGTTTGTATTTGTAGTTGTTGTATTTGTATTCCATAGTTTGCGGTTCAGCTTCATGGATTTCAATTCATATTTACAATACAGCAATTGCAACAATACAGGCAACATACAATAGCAGCAACAATAACAACAACATCAACATCAACAATAATATAAAACATCAAATAATAAGTTGAATTTTGTTGTAATAAAAAAAATGTCATCGCGTGCTATCAAGTGATTTTCCCGCGCATTGATTACAGAGTTGTGTTTTTAAAACTTTTTTTTGTTTAATTTTTGTTTTGTGGCAACAAGTCAGTAAACATGTTGCCTGTATTTCTTTATGATCGTACACAAACACACATTATTTTAGTCAGATTACAAATATTATAGTCACAGTGATGTTTAAAAAAATAGTACATATGCATTTTTGGAGGTTAATTCGTTATGTAAAGATAAGTTGTTCAACATCAAGTTCTTGTCTCACAATGTGGAATTCATAGCGAAGCTATAAATTATGATCTTGTTAGAAGCTGCATCAACCATAACGCATATACAGTAATTAGAAGGATAACTTAAAGGTTAATAAACTGTTTTAACTAAAATATCTCTGAAACTTTAAGTGATAACCAAATGTGTAGCGTTTTTATTGTAGAGACCTTTTTGTCTTAATTCATAAATGAATTTTTATCGAATTAAAAAAAATTAACATTCGAGGTGGCCAACTTTAGACCATCACCGACTACGCCCTTAAAATCGTAGTCATTTAAACTCCTCTAAATCAACACCAAAATATCTCAATTCCAACCATGTGAAATTTCATTATGATGTCTCTAACAGTTTAAAAGTTATAGAGGTATTTCCAAAAGCATCGATTTCAACACACTGTGCGACCACAAAATATGTTGTGAAGTGAATAGATACAATGCGTTCAAACACTTATTCGCCTCAATGTGTATTGAAAAAAATTCAAAGGCTCAAAATTTTAGTCCTTATGTTACTGAACCGATTTTGCTGGTGTTTAATAACAAGCTTTTCATTACAACTCTATGACCAAATTTCATTGAGTTCTCGTCATTAACTTGAAAATGACATCCGAAGGCACTGACGGACTTAGCAAATTAATCTCGGATTGATATGAATCAAGTTGCGAAAGTTTTATACCCACATTTCTTCAAATTAAGACAAAAAAAGAAATAAATATTTTCTTTTCGGTCGTTATTTGTTTCGAGCAAATTGAGTTTTTTATATTTTACACCTTCATAACTGGTTGGTCCAAGAATCGATGTCTGTCCGTCCGCCGGTCTGGCTGTATATGTAATCCTTGTGAACACTCTATATACAACCAAAACAGCATTATTTCAAAAATTTTGAAGGGATCTATCAATAATTTCCGAACTACCGAAGTCAATCCAAATGTCACAAGAAACTCATATAAGTCATCAAAACATATGAAGTAAATGTGTTTTATAAAAACACAAGTCATAAAATCAAATTATAAATGCAGGAGTCCAGTATGCGATTGTGGTCAGATTTCTTCAAAATGCACTTTGATTTGAACACCTACTTTTTTTGATCAAGATCGCTAGTTCTAAGCTCTTCACTATAAATAATTACACCACACGATTCATATTTGCAGATAATCACAATAATTATTTCTCTGTAAAAAAAAAACGAAATGAAACGAAGGTAAAGACTCCATATAACAACAGATTTAATGGTGGAGTTGCTGAAATAATATTATTTCCAGTATTAACATTTATGCAACAATAACATTAGCAACAAAAACATTATGTTTAAATTTAAAAAAAATATACAATTTTTATTTTTATGCAAAAAGAAAAAAATAAAAATAATAATAAACAGGAAAGAAAGAAAAGTGTAATCATCATTATGGCTGTTAGAATGCAGTTACAACAGCAACAACAACATTAGCAACAATGTTTTACTTCCGGTTTATGGCAGGTAAATTCTAAGATTAAATATATATGAATGTATGAATATGTGTTATAATACCATTATATATGTGTGTGTATGTATGTGTGCGTGAGTGTTTCTATAGATTGTTGTTGTAATCATGATGGCGTTTAAGTTCCTGTACGATTTGTTTAGTCAACCAATAGCAACATTATTCGTCTCGTGTGAACTGCATTCGTCAGCTTCTTTTTTTTTAAGTTTTATTGTTTTAGTTGTTGTTTTTTTTGTTTTTATTATTATTTCTATTGTAATTTTAAGTGCGTTTTTATGACAGGTTGGTGTCATCTCATTGTTGGTTGATCAACAGTTTTATTTTGATGGTTCGTTAGCTGACATATTTTTTCTTAGATTAATTTTCATTTGTAATAAAATGAGAATTAATTTATTCATCATCACTATCACTAGAAATGAATGCTAGAAATTATTATCAGATCTAAAAATCATTGAAGGAAAACATTAAGCTGTTGTTAAATTATTAACAACTTTAAAAAATTTGTTTCGATCGGACTTCAAATGGCGGCATTATTTATTATATAAGAGAAAACTTCTTCTAGAACTTTAAAGAAAAAATTCTAATTAACACAATTATTCTTCAAATTACAGAATTTATTTTCTTCAAAAAATTTCGTTAAAAAATAACGAAAAATTTGTTATATCAACAGATATTTAATTAAAAAAGCAGTAACGCATCGTAAGTAAAATTGATTCAGTTCTACATACTTAAGTGAAGTTAATTTGAATAAAATTTTTGTTTATTTAACCATTTGTTTCGTCAAAATATTTTGTATATTTTTTGCTTTAACGTATTAAATGAAAAACAAAATGAAAACTGAATATAGAAATCTAAGGAGAAATATATTCTATAGAACATTCTAATTAATATGATTGAAATTGAAGAAATATTTTGTTGCATAAATTCATGAAAATGCAAATGGATGATCAGCTGATCAAGAAACATGTAAATTACTTTTCATCAGAAATACAAGGCTCATAACTGTCCTTTGATATTCGACTATTTTTAGTTGTCTATTACGCTTTCTACACATTTAATTATTATCTAAAAATTCCGTTCTCTCAGTCTTAGATCTCGAAAGATATTTCACAAATTACAATTTATATTGAAAAATGTAATTGGGACCAAATTCTCGCTGTAGTGGTACTAGTTCTTCCCTAATCCTGTCCGCCTTACAAATTTTTTTAGTAAAACCGTCATTGTGGCCAAATTTGAGAATTCTCACTGTTATAGTTCTCGAAATATTCTATAATAAAAATTTGCTTTTTATGGGGAGTACTCCTTCCCTCGGTCCTAAATAATTTTTGTATTAAATAATTACAATAATTTCATGTAATTTTTTCCTCAAAATTTCAAAATTTCGTAAATTTAACTTAAATATGGAATTTAAATTGAATAATATTCATCAATATGAATACATTTTTTGTCAATTTGAATAATGTATTATTTAAATTGGATAATATTTATTCAAATTGATCGCTTTTTTTTAACGAATTCAAATAGTCATATCGATGATTTTTCGTTAATTTGAAGAATTTACGAAAAATTAAATAAAATTTTTGTTATGATAAATAAAAGCTTCATTGGCTGATATAATTTTTTTCTATTCTACACCCTTTTTCGTTATATTTACTACATTTTTTGGCTCAGTGTATCGAGTGGCTCTTACTATTTTTTATTTTTAGGTGACAGTTAAGATTAACTCTCATTATAACAATAAAACATTTAAAAAAATCTTCGTTTTGTATAATTACGAAGATATTTAAATTCTAAACAATTCGGTTTGGTGGTATAAAAATGGAAGCAACTTAGGGGAAAGATCCTTATTATCAGAAATAAATACCAGAAATTTGTGTTGAATTCAAAAGTTATTTAGAGATTTAATGACAATTTTTACTTTAAAATCATGAACAACAATATGTAATTTTTTCTGAAAGGACTTAAAATGTGGCGCTACGAAAAAAACTGTATTTTAGGGAGTGACCAAAAAAAATGTTTAAATTTCCAGAAATCAGACCATCTAATCTTTTATACAACTATTATATTTATTATATTTATTTTATTGAGAACGATCCATTCCTAGCACACATCGCTCAAGAGCTAGAGCTGACTGGCAAATATTTCATGATTTTTTGCTTGGAAAAATTTATTTATTTTTTTATTTTTTTTTTTTTTTTTTTTGTTAAAATATAAGAATTTTTTAAGAATGAACTTTTGGGTGGAAATAAAAATTTCGATAAAATTAAATTTTTATTCAAAAAATCGACATTTTGGTGAAAAACTAAAAAAGTCAAAAATTATAAAAACTAATGACAGTTTAATTGGTTAATATACTTTTATAAGGGATTTTGCACTTCGGTTCAATATTTTTTTTAAAATTATTAAGAGAACCGATTTGGATATATATCTGACAAAGTTAATATACAAGTGGTAAAAAGGGTTTATTAACATGTTAGAAAAATAATGACTGTCAAACACGATTATGAAATACCCTACACCTTGTGTAATTCAGTTAATCGAAGATTTTAATTCATTAATATAATTTTTACATTTTATGCGTTTTAATTTTTTATGGTTTTATATGGAAGTTATGGAAAATTAATCTTGTAAAATTTATATATATTGTTTATATTTATCTGATTTTAAATTCTAAACAATTGGATTTATGTTATAAAATGGAAGTTAGGGGAAGATCTTATTATCAGAAATATACCAGAAATTTGTGTTATCAAAAGTTATTTGGAGATTTAATCAATTTTTACTTTAAAATCATGAACAACATATGTAATTTTTTTGAAAGACTTAAAATTTGAAACTTATTTTGGACCAAAATGTTTAAATTAAAATGATCTAACTTTTATAAACTATTATAATTATATATTATTTTTTGGGGAGAACGATGTTTATGCACACATCGCTCAAGAGCTAGAGCTGACTGGCAAATATTTCATGATTTTTTGCTTGGAAAATATTTATTTATTTTTTTTAGTTTTTTTAGTTTTTTTTTTTTGAATATAAGAATTTTTTAAGAATGAACTTTGGGTGGAAATAAAAATTTCGATAAAATTAAATTTTTATTCAAAAAATCGACATTTTGGTGAAAAACTAAAAAAGTCAAAAATTATAAAAACTAATTGACCGTATTATAATTATTAAGAGAGATTTGATAATTTTTGGATGTTTTCCATTACTAAAGTTAATTAAGAAAACCGATTTATATATCTGACAAAGTTAATATACGTGGTAAAAAGGGTTTATTAACATGTTAGAAAAATAATGACTGTCAAACACGATTATGAAATACCCTACACCTTGTGTAATTCAGTTAATCGAAGATTTTAATTCATTAATATAATTTTTACATTTTATGCGTTTTTAATTTTTTATGGTTTTATATGGAAGTTATGGAAAATTATGGACCGATTCTTGTAAAATTTTTTATATATATTGTTTATATTTATCTGATTTTAACCATAATATGAATTCATTGCCAACTTATATATGAGATTTATGCACTTTAAAATGATATTCGGAATATCTGGTTCTATGGGAGCTATGAGAAATAATAGACTGATCCTGATGATGGTAATTTGTTTTGTTATAAAACTTATTTTTGGAAAATTTCGTTAAAATCGATTTATTATTATGAACTTTAAAACCCAAATTCTGGGAGGACATTTGCATGGAACCGATGGAAAGATTATATCAAATTTGAATAGGCTTTATTCTTGGACCAAAATGAGTGATTCATTAATGTAAAATGTTTTCTCACGGTACACTTGGTGGTAATACGTGATCTTAACTTATCACTATTTTGTGTTCGTGGGGGAACGGTTGTTTATGCACACAAAGTCTTTCCTTGACGATAAATTGTTTATTAATAATCTATTTCCACCTTAAAAATTGTATGGAAATTAAATTTGTAGTTAATTCAAATATGGGACGGTAGTTTTCGGTGGTTTTTTTGAATTAGGAATTAGCGTTAAAGGGATATTACTTTTCCCGACAAGTAATTTTTACTTGGGCTTGATGCACACGGTGTTATAGCATCTAAGGCGAATTTGATAGACTGTAGGGATTCCAGATTAGAAATAATTTCATATATTTTAATTTTCATTGTGTGATAAAACTTTAAAAACTCAAAGATTTTGGTTAGTTAAGGAGATAAATAACTTTAAAAATGTGATCACAAATTATGCTTATTTTCTCATTGTTTTATATTTTCAAAAAAACCTTTATATTTCTTGTATTAAAGTCATTTTTAAAAATTTTAAAAATAAAATAAATTTCAAAGCAACAAAATATTAAATTATTATAAAATTTAATTCTTCTTCATTCTTTATTACAAAAAACAGGCAAAAAACTTATGAACAAAAACTGAATTAGTAACGTGCTGTTGCCATCAATTTTAGCCTCCAACAATCAGGAAATTTTATAGAAAAATTTACATAAATTTGAAACATTTTCAAAAGGACCAACAACTAGACCATCAACAAAATAGCAGAAATAAGGATACATTTAACACTACGACAAAACGAAAATGAAGACATAACAAAAATAAGTCAACATTCAAGCGAAATTCAAAAGGAGACCAACAACAAAAGTTAAACAAAAGAAAATCAAAATATTTTACTTTTAAATAACAACAAGAAGAATAAAAAATGTAATTAAACACAACAAACAGCTTTTTTTGTGAAAAAACAACACAAATACAGGAATAATAAAATACCAATAATGTCCGTCTGTCCATCCTTCTGTCATTTAAAATTGTCTTTTTTTTTAGCAAAACGGACATCCTTCAGTGTTCGTTTCTTTAACGAATGTCAAAAAGTGAAAAAAACAACCTTAAAGAGTCAAAAGAAAAATGTCAACTTTACATGCAACGAAACGGAAAGATATAAATAAATTTTCCAAATAATGAACAAAACCAAGAATGAATAAATGAACGAATGAACGAATGAATGAATGACATTTTTCGTATGTTTGAGAAAATATTTACAATGACCTGCAAATGACCAAAATGACCATAGAAATAAATGTTAACAGGATGTTTTGATTTTCTAATGACCATAATCTAGATGATGATAATAACGAAGGGAAGGAATCGATTTTCCTAATAAATATTTTATGCCAAACACGTTTTAGAGTTACAAAAAGATTAATGTTCGAACAAAAGTTATTAAATAGAAAATAAACACTTGTTGCTTTTAACTAAAATAATTTTTGATTTGTTGATAAAATAACATTAAATAAATATTTAAGGAGTGAAATCGAAAAATTCTTTTAGTTTGAAAATGATTTTTTCTGGGGGGGAGTGTCGTTATATCGGATCAAGAAAAAATTATATATAATTTCAAACGTCGATTTAATCGATATTTGTCTTGTTTTGACCAATTCTTATTACAACAACAATGTATATGTGAGATGTATGTCCTTCAAAGTGATATTTGGAGAGGGATTGTATGGAACCTATAAGAAGCAATGAACCGTTCCACACTAATTTATCACTTCAATAGACATTGTTCTTGGTCCAAAATAACAATATAAACTAAATTTCATCGAGATATACCAAAAATTGGGACCTGTAGACTGTTAAAAATATTTACATGGATTGCCAGACGCCCAGGCAGGCAGACGGAAGGATGAACATCTTTAAATCAACTCGGAAAATGATTCTGGGGTTACACCATTTTCCCTGTATGTTGTAACATATCAATATATCAATCACAAACGCATAACAGCCTAATCGCCTATCGTGGTGTAGGGTAGGGTATGAAAATACTTTTGTACTTTAAATAAATATTGATGAAATTTTGAACCTTTTTCGCAAATCCTTCCATTAACGTTTTCATAGTGATTTCTGTCATTTTGTTCGAATAGTTTGTCCACCTCCTTTAAAAACTACCACACTTTTAGACACCTTTTTTGTGCATTTCAATTATATTGTACTACTAAGAGCTTTGTTTACCATAGTCACACTCTAATCCTTAGGCTTCGTTTACCAAATCAGGTCAAAAATATGAAGTCTCAATACTGTAAATCACTACATCATGTATCAAATGATTGTCTTCTTTTGTCTTTGACTGTATATTGCTTGCCATATCAAAAACATTTTGGGATATTTTGACTGCAATTAATTCCTTAACTTTTCTTCAATACTCCCTCGAGCATTAGCAACATAATTTTTTTACCGGGAAGTTGCGAAATATCTGCCAGAACATTTGTTTCGTCATCAATTATGTTTTGAGAATATTTTTTTGAGAAAACTAGACATCAATTTCCGTACTCTGTTTTGACCTCTGAACTTTTAGCAGCGTTCCTGTCAACTCGTTTATACCCTACACTACCATAGCTGTTGGGAGTATTATGCGTTTGTACAGATGTTTGTACACCGTTCGATTCAAAATCACTATCTGGGTCGATTTAACCATGTCCGTTCGGCAGGCGGCTTGTCTTTCCATATAATGCTTGTTCCCAAAGTGCATGTTGCAGTTTTTAAGATTTCCTTATGACAAAGTAGTATTATTTTGGTCCAAGAACGTTGTTTATTGAAATTAGTTCTAATCGGTTCATTATTTTATATAGGACTCATATGAAACGATTTCAACGAATTATAGCACAAATAAGTTTTTTCATAATTTTAAATATCATATCAAATTTTATGAGGATCGGTTCATTATTTCCCAGAGCTTCCATACAACATAATTCCGAATATCACTTTAATGTGCATTAAACTTATATACACAGCAAATTTCGGTCTAAAATTTCCCATAAAACGTCCCTGAAAAAGTTATGAAACACATAAATGTCAAGCAAATGTTAGTAAACAGAAATTAGAAAAATAAATTATACGAGGATCGTTCCATAATTTTCGTAGTTACTGTTAATAACCAAAGATGTGGTGTAGGGTATTTCATAGTTGTTTGGCTTTAGAAACATCGTGAAACGTCATCATCATCATCTTCTACTTGAACCAGGTTTTCTATCAACGGATAAGTTCTTCTGATGCTGTTTAATAACTTTGGAAGAAGTTTGACTTTTTGTAGAACAAAGTTGGGTTTTATTAAAAATATTTAATAAATGTGCACGTTTTCTGGTGACTCATTTGAATCTAAAATTAAGCTTTATAACCGACATGTTTTACAAAAGGTAACTTTGTTTACAAAAAATCAAATAATATTTGGGTTATGAGTTTAATGAAAAACGTGTGTTAAGACTTTTACAATCTCACTCCTAAGAAAAAAAAAACAAATAAATTCCCACATATTTCATGTTCCTTTTTAAGTCATTTTTTGTTTTTTCTTTCTTAAAATTTAGCGTTAAATCTTTAATATTTCTACTTCATAGATTTTCATTATTTTATTTATTTTATTTGCATATTTTTGCTATAATTCTTAAGGTTTTTAGATTTTTCTTTTTAATATTTAATTTATAAATGAAAAAGGAATGTTTCTTAGATTTTTATTTTATTTATTATTTTTCTTCCTTTTCTCTCCATTTTTTTCCATAAAATGCATAATCTCTATTTATTTTTCTTCACTTATTTACCTTAAGTGACTTTCATATTATTGTTTTTATTATAAGAATTGTTTGTTTTACACACACACACACATGCACACTCAAATATACATACAAATGTATTATGATAAAGGACATACATAGTCTTAGATAAGTGTGCGTTTAAGGATGTTGATTATATGCGCACATTTTTATTAAATTGCAAAAAAAAAAAACACCAGCCACCCATTTCCACTTGGGTTTTCTTCAAAGGTTATGAAATGGATGGATGAATGAAGAAATGGAAAAAAACCTTAACTTGCGAAAATTTATTGCAATATTTTTTTATCGCTTCATTTATTTATTTTCTTCCCCTACTAATGCTGTTTTGAGTTTTTTTTTTTGTAACGAGGATTAAACATATGAATGTTGTTGAAGGATAAAGACATTTTAAAGTTCTAAGTCGAATGGAAAACACACTTCAACAGAAAAGAAATTCAACACTGGGAAAAGTTGTATCTAAAAGGATTTATTTAAAATCTCATAAACTTTATAAATGTCCTTGAACAAAATCTAATTTGATTAAGCATTAGCACAGGTATAGCTAATTAGCTGAGCTCAATGAAATTTTTGTGTCTTAGTACATGTTATTGTTCCAAGAAGTTTCGTAGTTGAAATATTATAGACTTTGTAACTTTGGAATTGGATATGGGCGAGTGATATCTCTTTTAACAAAAAATATGCTCCTGGAACTATTTCAAAATTGATATTGGTAAAAGGTATTTAATACTCGGCATAGCCTTATGTAGCATTCTTACTTTTTTGGTTTTAACAACTTTCCTATTTAAAACCAAAAAAATCAGTTTAGTATACGAAGAGTTATAGACCGATATTGAAACAATTAAAAAAAAACCCAACAAAACATTTTGAATAAACTTGCAAGGTTCGAACTAACACACTAGATCTAAGTGAAACTTGTTAAATACCCACAATATAGTTTGTCGCGAAAAAGTGTATCGCAAATAGACAAATATATTCAAGATTAATGTGTGTAGCTGCCATGTGTCACTATTGGTGACATCTGTTGTGCTGTAGAACTGCACGTCGTAAGCATGACCCATTCCCAGCGGTTTTGGCTTAAGTAACAACCAGCACGAAACTCCATGAAGAGTCTCATCAACAACCGATTTTATATGACAAAACGAGAAAGTCCTGGTATGTATTTCAGGACTTACACAGTTTTCGCAGATTGTTGTGTCGTAGTTTTGATACCAGATTATCTGAGTATCAAAGCTTTCTTGCTTTAACAATTAGACTGCAATAAAGGAAAGCAATCGAGCTTTAAAACACTCGTCACAAAGTATATAATAAGAAGACAATAAGTGCACAGAAGTGTTCCTTTTGAGTACCATAAAAAGACTAGAAGAGCCAGTATTTTACCTCTTAATACAATCCGATGTTAAAATTACTAGTAGAGAGCTAAGATCCCGTCCAGAAACTATTGGGAGGTGTATTATGCAGTGCATGTGTATCATTGTCGTAACTTTGTTCTTGATCATTGATGACCTAATCGGACTGAATTTGCAGGTGGAACGATTGACGTTTTCTGCAGACCAAATTTTGGCACCAAATAACGCAATGAGTCTGCTGTGCTATCAAGTGGATGAGTATTCTTTCAGTCAGTTCTATCTTTATATATTTTCTTAATGTTATTATCAGGATCAGGTATTTTTTCCGAACTTATTTCTTCAATTGGTGTCCATCTTCTTTTTCAGTTCTTTTTAAAATTTGCAAACTTTTCTTTAATGCAGAGTGTAGAGTATTTCTCACAAAAGCCACAACCACAAATACGCCTTTTGTTGCCAATATAGAGTTCTTTTGGTTTGTTTTAGTGTTGTTACTCTTATTTTATAGCAAAAATATGTGCTAAAGTATGAGTTTGTATTTAAAAGAAAACTTATTTTTTCCAATTTTTTTACTCTGTTATTTTCATTTCTAAAAAAGATGTTGAGTAAACATTAATTTACATAACTTCCTTTATCATCAACAAGAATAACAACAACAACATTATTGTTTTTGTCTGTGAATAAAATTTTTTCTTGCTTCTTCTTCTTCTTCTACTCTAGATCTTTTAACGCTACGCAACCTTTTAGCATTTCCTTCCTTTTAGGTGTTGGCATCAATGTGTGTGTGTGTCTGTATGAGTGAGTGTAGGTTGGTTGTTCTAAAACTGTTATTAAAAATATAAAAATTTTTTAAAGCATGTTTTGTGGCGCTTTTATATGCTTGTGTAAGTGGTACGTAATAGTAGTGGTCGTTTAAAAAAAACAGTTACTGTTAAAGAAAATGTGTTTTCTATGAAGTTGGAAAAACTCCTCCTGAACAGAAAAACAAAATTTCGTTTGTCAACATTTTGGTCGTCATACGGGTGTGGCTGTTTTCTTCTTCTTCTTTTTTTAAGTGTCTGTTTTAAATGTTTTATAGTTTTTTATTGCGTTTAAACAATTTTTTGGAGAAGTTCCTTGAGGAGGGACTTTTAAATTTGATAAAATGTTTGTAACAGCCAGATTTTGTTAAGAGAATTTTAAAAAGTCCAAAAGAGTTTTCATAATGTTTGAGTTATAACTCGAGTTACTCAGAATTAGAAAACTATGTACCCCATGATAAGATAAATAGCTTCACTTTAAAAAAAAGGACTCTTAGGACACACTGGTTATGTAAAATTAAAAAATAGTTATCTTGATTTTTCTTTCAGAAAATCAGTTTCAACATAATAAGTTTTAAAACTAATTTCCCTTGTCATCGATTATAAAGCTTTTTGTCGGAAAATTCCGCAAAATTAATCAAACTGAAACAGTGAAACAATTTACTTCTACGATACATCATGTTTTGTTTTTTCTTTATTTTAATAAAATAAACCTTTTTTCCACAAAAATGTGGGTGTAAATATGTTTTGACATCTTTGCAAAAATTTACTTGCGAAATGAAAATAATAATAAAAAAGGATCCCACCATAACAATAATATAATGATGACGCTGAGTGGAAAAAATCCACAGGATTAAAGGACTGTTTAGAGTGTTTAGCCATTGTTTACACAAAGTAAAAAATAAAAAAAATATCTAAACTGATAACTCATGTTCAAAAGAAAAATCTAGTCAAAGTCTAAAACAATACGCAACACAAAGAAATACACTGTGCATTGCAAAGATAAAGGTAAATAAAGTTTTGAACCTCGACTTTATATTCATAAGATGAAAATATTTAAAATGATCCTGATTCTTAAACCGATTTGTTGTTGAAACTTACCAACACAGATGGTAATCGTTCCATTAGGCCTAAAATAACCTAAATAAATATTAAAAACGATCCACATTCGTTATGTCTTATTCGATTCAAAAGATTTTTTGAGACTCAATTGTGATAGTTTAATCCTACCAACATGGAGGGACAGAAAAAAATACAACTATAGTGACATCGACATAGGTGATTGCCGCATTATTTGGACCAAACGGAAAAATACTGGAATCCCGCTTAGATATCTAAAGCGTTTATAGATTCACTTCCGAAATTTTTAAACCACTCAAACATGAAACTTTTTATAAATAATTAAAATTTTTATTAAAAATTCCAATTTTTATTAAAAATTCAAATTTTTATTAAAAAGTAAAATTTAAACAAAAAATTCAAACTTTAACAAAAAATTAAAATTTTTATTAAAAATTAAAATTTTTAAAAAAAATTAAAATTTTTACCAAAAAATTAAAATTTTTACAAAAAATTTAAATTTTTAAAAAAAATTCAAATTTTTACATAAAATTCAAATTTTTACATAAAATTTAAATTTTTATAAAAAATTCAAATTTTTACAAAAAATTCAAATTTTTACAAAAAATTCAAATTTTTACAATAAATTCAAATTTTTACTAAAAATCCAAATTTTTACTAAAAATTCAAATTTTTACTAAAAATTCAAATTTTTACTAAAAAATTTAAAATTTTCAACTAAAAATTCAAATTTTTACTAAAACTTAAAATTTTTACTAAAAATTCAAATTTTTACTAAAAATCCAAATTTTTACTAAAAATTAAAATTTTTAATAAAAATTAAATTTTTTACTAAAAATTAAATTTTTTACTAAAAATTAAATTTTTTACTAAAAATTAAATTTTTTACTAAAAATTAAATTTTTTACTAAAAATTAAATTTTTTACTAAAAATTCAATTTTTACTAAAAATTAAATTTTTTACTAAAAATTCAATTTTTTACTAAAAATTAAATTTTTTACTAAAAATTCAATTTTTTACTAAAAATTCAATTTTTTACTAAAAATTCAATTTTTTACTAAAAATTCAATTTTTTACTAAAAATTCAATTTTTTACTAAAAATTCAATTTTTTACTAAAAATTCAATTTTTTACTAAAAATTCAATTTTCTACTAAAAATTCAAATTTCTACTAAAAATTCAAATTTTTACTAAGAATTTTTATTAAAAATTTTCAATTTTCGCACACAAATTTTGTATTAATATTTCAAATTTTTAGTCGTTTTAACGATGTTCTACCGTCCATTTATTTGTTTGTCGTTGCGGCTGCCTGTCAATGTAAACCTTGTCAATATAACTTTGATGAGCTCAAATCTCAAATATACATATATTGGTGTTGTTTTTTTCTTTGGTAAATTTAAGGAAAATATGTGCGAAATTATACGAGGGTCCATAATTTTTTTTGGCACACATATAACCCCACCAAGAAAATCTTTTTAAAACGCATAAATTTCACACAAAAGTTTTTGTCATACTAATGTAAAACAAAAATTTAAATTATACGAGGTCTAAGAATATACCATTTGTCTCTAAGAATATGAGAATATTACATTGTAGGACTTGAGCGTATATAACGTGCTTACTTGATTTATTAAGTCCCCGAATAGTCATTTTAAATGGGTTGTTATTCACAGTAAACAATGTAAACACTATTACGCAAAGATAATATTTTTTTAAAACCTTATTCACCTCTTCCGGAGTGTAATTTTTTTAAAATGTTTCTTATGAATTCAATTTCCTTTATTTTCTTAAATTGTATTTAATCTTATGAAATTATTCTTTATATCCCTCGAAATGTTAACGCCTTTCGGTAAGAGACCCTTGCAAATAAACAAACAAACAAACAACCAAGAAATAAGGATGACATTACAAAAACAAAAATATAAAACAAAACATATTGCATAAATTTCCTTAGCATTTGCGAAACAAACGTTATAATACAAATATAAATATAATATGTATGTATAAGTAAATATATAAGTATAAATGTAAATATGTTAAATAATTCGCACACGCATACAAACACATTTTAAAAATGAAAAATAGAAAAAAATATAATCATGTGACAGGATAATTATGTCGTATAACTTGGCAAATGAAATTTCAAATTTGCATTTAAAGTGACATGAACGAACAACAACAACAGCAAGAACAGGAGCAGTAACAGCATCAAACATACTGCTAAACGTTCAAACATGATGAAGAGAAATAGAGAGAAATTACTGGAGTGTATAAGATGACAACTTCTGAAGAGTGTAAATGGTGGAGATGGAGATGGTTTCCTTATGTTGTGACAGAATTAAAAAAAGGAAATATAAACATAAATATTATGATGTCTCTCTCTGTCTGTCTGTGTGTATGGGCCAAATTAGGCATAATAACCAACCTGCTTCCAAGTTATGTAAACAGTTTAGATTAAATTTTATTTTAATATTATTTTTTTATAGACGATCATCTTTTTTGCATAATTTTTAAATATTATGAAATTTATTATTATTATTATTTTTAAATTATATTATGCATAAATATGTACAATAAAAAATACATACATACATTTTACATGAAAATGAAATTAAATTAAGTTAAAATTATATTTTAAGTATATAAAACATATATATTATATATATAAAAGATATTCTTATAAAACTATGGTAAGTAAAAGTATTAAATTATTATTTGAACAAAGTGGCATAGAACTACCAACTCAGCTCTTCTGGCAGACCTCCGGGATATTCACCAGTTAGACAAGCTGTACAGTAACCAGATTTAATGGGATTCGAAACAGCTTTGCTATGTTGTACAGCTCTAACTAAACCATCCACACTTAAATAAGCCAAACTGTCGGCACCTAAAATCAAAGAAATCGTCATTAATTATATGACACATAAAGCGTTATATCATGAGAAAGCTATTTTTACACATGATATATCGATAAGCATGAAATTGAAGATTTGAAAGAATAACTAGAACTGATCTGGAATTCAACTAGAACTGAACTAGAACTGAATTAGATATGTAAACTTTGGCCTAAATTTCGATCGTTCTATAACTTCCAAAGTTATTTCCATTTCATATTTCCGAAATTAAAAATTCAAGTTGTTCGATTTTCATGATATGAGTATAGTTTCGTGTATATAACGACTTGTTCATTCGTTAGCCCATTTTATTACTTACCTACATATCTAGCCAATTCATTGGGATTCAATTTATTGGCGATTAGCTCTTCTCTGGTAGGAATATTAATACCCATATAACAGGGATACAATAGGGGAGGACTGGCAATACGTATATGAACCTCAATGGCACCGGCATCTTTAAGTAATTTAATAATGGGACCAATTGTATTACCACGCACTATAGAGTCATCTATAAGTACCACACGCTTGCCACCACAATTTTCCGATAATGCACCAAATTTCTTAGCAACACCCAACTGTCTCAAGCGGTTAGAGGGCTGGATAAAAGTACGACCCACATAGCGATTTTTGCAAAGTACTTCAGCAAAAGGTAAACCAGACTGGAAAAAATGAAAATTAATTAATTCTTGTTAATTCGAAATAGATAAATATAATTAAATTCTCACCTCTCTAGCATAACCATGAGCGGCAGCTGTACCCGATTCTGGCACTGAACTAACAATATCTGCTGCTACTGGAGACTCTCTAAATAATTCACGACCACATTGCAGCCTTACAGAATAAACCATTTGTCCTTCAAATGTGGAATCGCTACGGGCAAAATACACATATTCAAAAATACAAAAAGCCATGCGTTTATAATCGGGACGCTCTACAATATCCACGGTACGAAAACCATTACGGGTTAATTCCACGATCTCACCAGGCTCCACTTCACGTACATAACGGGCGCCAATGGAGAGGAAACCACAACTTTCACTGGACACTACCCAACCTTCAGCTGGACAATCTTCTACTTTACCGGCACCCAAAGTAATGGGTACAATTTTACCAATACATAAAGGACGATTACCATAGGAATCACGTACTGCATAGATTTTATCTTTATGCATAACTACCAGGGAATAGGATAAGGGAGCCAAAGTCATAAAGTGTCTAATACGAGCAGGCCAATTGGGACCATCATGTTCGGAAACATCTTCGGGGGCACAACATAAGGACTGAGCTATTAATTCACTGTCACTATGGGTGGATAGACCAACACCACGATCAAGAACCTATAAAAGAAAATGTTATTCATAATTTTATTCCAATTTTATTTATAACGTTCAACAAACCTCTCTTCTCAGTTGTTCACAATTCACCAGTTCCCCATTATGAGCTATAGCCAATGCTCCGTGAGAAGTATGTACGACAAAGGGTTGGCAATTAACCATTTCAGAGGCAGCAGCTGTTGAATAACGTGTATGACCAATACCCAAGTTACCCTTTAGTCTCGTTATGGACTCATCCGTAAATAGATTATTAATCATGCCCATACCCTTATGAACATTGAACTTTTTCGAAGATTTGCCATCACTGGTTGCTATGCCAGCGGATTCTTGACCACGATGTTGCAAGGCAACTAAACCCAAACAGATGACTTGAGCGATATCAATCTGAATGAAATCAAACAAATTAAATGAAAATAAAATTATTGAGAATTTCTTATCACTGAAATTAAAAAAAAGTGTGTGTTTGTCGACTGTTGCTAATAGAACGAACTGAGCGATACATTTAATACATTTAATTTTACATTAATATTTTTTTCATTTATTTCAATATTTCATTAAAATAATTTTCCATTAGTGTTTTAAGAAAAAAAACAATAATAATAATTGGAATACATGTGTCACTTTTAAGTCTTTGGAGCGTGAGTGATAAGGACAATTTGTTCTCTTACGTCATATTATGATTGTTTTTAATTATTAATTAATAATGGGAATTAAATTATTGTAAAAAAAAACAATAAAAAAACATGTTTATAACATAAGAATTATAAACAAAAACAATAATTTTATTGAACACGATTTTCCGCAAAAAAGAGTATAATTGATGTCAACACAGTTTATTGATCTTTAAAAATCGGTCATTTAAATAAACAAATTTTGAAAATTTGATTCTTAATCGGAAATTAAATTTATTTGTCTCAAAGAAACCAACATGTGATTGTTTTTGTTATATTTTTGCAAAATAATGTTATTTTCGTTGCAGAATTATGGGCCAATAATCTTTAACTGATATATCACACAAAAGAAAACAATATAAATTTAAAAGTCCGTTGATCTTGAACCAAGTTCAATTTTTGTCATATACCAACATTTAATCTAGTTAAAATAACATGGTAGAATATTGATTTTTATTTGGACTTATAATTAAAAATATGGTATTTAAAGTTCAGAAAAAAAGACAAAATTAATGTTCATGACTTGATTATTTAATTTATAATACAAGTTGTGGAAACACTATATTCAACTTTCTGGATCTTTAAACACCCTCGACGAGTTCAAAAAATTTCAGAAATTAAAAATATGGAATTATAAAGTAATTTTGCGTTCTATCACCTTTAAACCTGTTTCCTGTAAAGGCCTTCTTTGGAGGATACAGGGAAATAAAGTCCAATATTTTTGTAATTGGTCACATATTTAATCCTAAACCATACTTATTGTCCGAAGCTTAGGAATACCCTCTTTTTAGCCCACAATCCAAAAAATCAACTGTTGGATGTTTTTCCCATGTTTAAGAGTAAAAGGATTTTTTTATCAAGTCAATCATTCTTTTACCCAAGTGATGATGATGATGATCATACCACTTATAACGCTAAGAAAGAGTCACCTAAGATCCCATAAAGAATATATAGTCTTGCATCAATTAAAAATCTAGATCGATTTAGGTGTGTCCGTCTATCTGCCTGTTAGAAACATTCTCATACTTAGATTCCATGAAAAATTTTTTTCTTTAAAACCATCTATAAGAGTTTATTAGCAAGAAAGTTATAGACCGATATCTGGGACAAGCTAAAAATTCAAAAGAAGAAATTTTCTAAAATCTTCAATCAAAAGTAATTGGATTTTGACTTAATTTATATCTATATCTATTCCTTCTTCGTATTACAAATGCAATAATTCCCGATTTCGAAGAAATCTTTATACTCTTTATATTAATTCAAGACTCGAAGTTCTCCAAGTTTTTAAAATTCATATCCGTTTCGAATTAACTGCTATTTTTCGAAAACTTTCAATTTGTCATAATTCATTACTTTTTACCCGATTTGAAAAACGGAATTTAATAAGGTTCATATAGGAAAAATCTTGAGTACTGCTTACCTGAGTTGGCCAATCACCACAGGCAATGGCACCAAATACACCGCACTCACAAGTTAAACCTGTGACTTCTTTACCTTTCGGCTGTACTTCTTTATATCTTTTTTCGGGAAAGGATTTTGAACACGAACTTTTGTCTCCACAACAACTCACTGTACTAGAATCATCATTAATTTCCACTAGAATTTTAGTTGAAGTTGAAGAACATTAACTCACTTAAGTGATTTCAAAAAGGGAAAAAACTTACCACTAGAAATAATATTGGAATTCATATTTTCAGATTTTTTTCGTATAAAAATTATTTGAAAACACTTTAAGATTTTTTAAATAAAATATTTTATAATTTATTTGATTTAATTTTTTTTTATAAAATAAAAAAACACGTCTTTAACTTTTGAATACTTTTTGCAAACTGTTAATAATTTCAGTGAATTGATCCAATATATTTAAAATTATGGCAACAAATAACATTTGATCAACAGATCGATTAATCGATTTCTGATATAGTTTTTACTATAAAAACAATAACACGATCACAACGTAAATATATATTTACATGGACACAATAATTGTAAACTGATAAGAATTTCAGAAAATCAATGTAATTTTTTGTTTTGTTTTTAGAAAAAAGCACGAGTTTAATCAAATCGATTCTATTTTTAAACAAAATCACTAAATTTTTAAATAAAATAAATACAGAATTTGGTGATTAGCGTAACGAAAAAGCGCGTGTCTTAAACTTTTACTAAATGTGTAAGATTTCAGAAATGAAAACTGGACTATTGCCGACAATAGTCCGTTTAAAATTAAACTGAAATTCTGGTTTTCAGAACATCACGTTTTTTTTAACAAAAACAACTGAAAATGAAATCTGCGCTATAAAAAGATTTCCGCACATTTTAATTAAATTTAAAAATATTTAATTAACAAAAAAAAGAATTTCAACAATGATAACGATAATTGGTTCCCTTTATTTAAGGCTCAGAAACTGAAAAAAACACATTTGAAAAATTTAATAAAGATTATTTCTCTACAACAGATAAGAAGCATCTCTTTCTATTTGAAACCTAAATTATTAAAAAAAGAAAGAAGTTATAGTCGGTCAATTCCGACCATTTAGTACCCTACACCACAGATCATATAATAATTGTACATTCATGTTGTTCTGTGGTTTCATGGTTTCTGTGAGCGGTATATGGGAGCTAGAAGAAATTATGCACCGACCCTCGCAAAGATTCGCACATCGATTTTCGCTTAGATTTGTTTGGATTTGACTTATTCTTTTTACAACACCAACGTATGTGTGAGTTTTAAGCTATTCAAAGTGATATTTGGAAGAGGAGTTGTATGGGACCTTTAAAAGATCATTAAACTAATTTGTGTCCGGGAGTAACATTTCTATGCGGATTATGACACATTCCAAATTTCATTAGGATATCTTTAAAACTGCTGCCTTCATTTTGTTAACAAGGTTTACATGGACAATCAGCCAAACGGATGGTCAACATCGTTAATTCGACTCAAAAAGTGATCGAACGGTATACTTAAAAATGAAAGGAGCAAATTGTTTTCCGCTCGTTAAAATTTTTGCACAAACGCATAATATACCAACCACCTCTGGTGGTGTAGGGTATAATCACAATTTTAAAAGAATCCTAACCTTACTTAATTTAGACTTAATTTAGAACTAAAATGAAGAAAGAAATGACTCTAAAAACCCAAAACAACAACAGACGCACAAAAACAGCGATAATTTAAAAAAAATGCGTAAACAATAACAAATTTAATCTTAATATTTAATTATCACTATTTTATAATTAAGTACTGAGATTCAAAAATTATTAACATACATAAAGGTTAACAAATTCATTCTATCATTTTGCTCGAACAGATAGTCCATCTCCATTTTTAATCTTCCATACATTTGAATTCCATTTTTGTGCTCTTCAATTCTCTTTTAACAAGAGTCCAATAACTCTTCACTGACCTTAATTCCGGGCAATTTGATTGATTTGCCTTTCTTGGTACAAATACCATATTATCTTGTGCCGCTTAAGAGCATGTTCACCCTAGTGACAGGATGCTAAGTCAGGCCAAAAATAAGTGGACACTTATTGTGAAGTTTTATTAATGGTTGCACCCCTTTTTCTTTGTAGAGCCCGTTGTGGTAAATGACTGACTTCTTTTGTCGCAACTGCATACCAAAAACTTTTTGGGAAATTTTCACTGCTTTTGGGGTTTAAACTTTTCTTCCTACCGGATGTGTTGAGTGCTCTTTTGAAAATGTTTTGATGAGTGTATTATGCGTTTGTGCAGATTTTTGTAACGTTAGAACAAATAATCCTATAATTTTAGGTATACGGTTTGACTCACTTTCTTAGTCGATTCATCCATCCAGCTGGTTATCAATGTAAAGTTTGTTCGCAAACTACAGGTCGCAGTTTCAACATGTCTTAATAAAATTTGGCTTGTAGCATTATTTTTACCCACGGACGATGCCTACTGAAGTTTGTTATGATTTGTACATTATTTCATATTGGTCCCATACACATGTCCTCACGGAATGGGATTTTTGGCTCAAAAATTCTTAAATATGAAACACTTTTAACCAAATTTTGCAAAAGTAAGTTTTTGATATTCTAAAATGAGCTTTGGTCCATTATTTATACAAGGAGTCGTCTGTATTCGTCTATAGGGTATTACATAATCGGGCTTGTTCGACTATAACTGTTTTACTTGTTGGCTTTTGAAACATCATTCCTTCTACCTGAACCAGGTTTTCAATCAAGGGGCAATTACTTCCGGTGATGTTTAATAACACTGAAAACAGTTTAACGGCAGACCTTAGAATGCTTGACCAAATTTTCGTTGGGTTTTTTTTTTTGAAAATATTTAATAGTTTTAATTAACATTTTACAAAAAGATACAAATAGAAATAAAATAGAAATAGAAATAGATATATAATATAATATAATATAATATAATATAATATAATATAATATAATATAATATAATATAATATAATATAATATAATATAATATAATATAATATAATATAATATAATATAATATAATATAATATAATATAATATAATATAATATAATATAATATAATATAATATAATATAATATAATATAATATAATATAATATAATATAATATAATATAATATAATATAATATAATATAATATAATATAATATAATATAATATAATATAATATAATATAATATAATAATATATATATATATAAATCAATATATTATATAATATATAATATATTGATTTCAAAATTTCAATGAATAATGTGTGTTAAGAATATCTCGATCTCAATCCACAATTTTTTATTATTATTTTTTTTACTTTTTTAAACAAATACTTACTTTAATGGGGGGCTTGTCCATTATAGTCGATTAAAATAGACCTTTTAACTCTATTACCATCTGATTTATTAAACTCCAATTAAAATAAAATAATTTCTATATCATACGAGATTTTCATCGGTTTTGTTCAATTTTTTTTCAAATTTATATTATTTTTTTATAATTTTAAAGATTTTATTTTAATGTTTTTATTTATTGTATTAATGAAAATATAATTCAGTTTATTATTGTTGTTGTTTTGTAAATAAAATTGTAAAAATAAACAAGAGCGATTAATTGAAATGGAAAAATTTGAATTGATAATAAAAAATCAGCACCCCACGAAGCCAAAATGGAAAATAAAAACAAAAACAATTAAAAAAAAACTAAAGAAAAATAATGAAAATATAAAATAAATAATAAAAAATATTGTAAATAATTAAAAATCAATAATAAACAATAATAAATAAATAGTTGATAACAGTGGTACAGAATTCAAAAGAAAACTTGAGTGAATAAGAATCATAATGACATGTTAATTCAACATTGTTTAACAATAAATGCAAATTTAGTTTTTCTTTCGGTTGGAACCATTTTGCGAGCAATATTTCCAAAAATATTTTCAACTTTTCAAATCATAACGGTTTTTTTCTGTGCCGAAAATTTTGCAAACCATCAATTTCCCAATATCCAACAAGTAGAAGTTATAATCGGTGCCTTGCTATTATACCCTACCAAAAATTAATAAACCAGTAATTTTATATGTACTTAAGTGTACAGTATATTATACTGCCACCAACTTCCATGTGGGATTACTACGCTCTAAAAAGTTTTTTTCTGTGATCGTTACGTGGGAGCTAGAAGAAATTATAGACCGACCCTCGTAAAATTTCACACATTGATTTTTTCTTATATTGATCTTGATTTCACTAATTCTTATTACAATGCCAACGATATGATATGATCCTCATATTATTTGGCGCATCGCTTTAGAATATTATAAAACTAATTTGTGCCAAATTACATTAAAATTGATTTAAATTTAAGATTTTTGTGACCTTAAATACCCGTTCCGGGATGAATATTTGTATGGGAGCTAAGTTAAGTAATGGACCCATCAACACCAATTTCAATAGGCATCGTCCTTGTGGCTAACTAATGATACATGCCAAATTTCATTACAAGGTTCACATGGACAGCCAGTCACATCCGGCCAGTCGGACGGGCATCATTAAATCGACTTAGAAATTGATTCTATGTCTCGAACGGTATAATTAAGCACAATCGTATTATATCCGAACCACCTTCCATTCTCTACGATTTTTCTAATTAACATAATTTTTTTCAAATTGAAGAATTTTCTTCAAATATATTGAAAAAATTTAATCAAAAAATGTTTAGTAAAAGATGTTAAATCGAATAAAATTTCATTAAAAAATAACGAAAAATATGTTATATCAACAGATATTTAATAAAAATTACAGTGACGCATCGTAAGTAAAATAACACACACATTTACTCAATTTTACACATTAAAATGAAGTTAATTTGAATAAAATTTTTGTTAATTTAGAAACTTTTCCTCAAATAATAATCTTTGTCATATTAAATGAAATATGTAAAAATTCTCGCTGTTCAAGATATTCTATAATCTATATTATCTTTGTAATAGGAGTACTCCTTACCTTGGTCCTTAATAGTTTATGAATAATTTGTTACAACAATTTAAAACATTTTTCCCTCAATTCTACTAAACTTTCGTAAATTTAACTTAAATATGGTATTTAAATTGAGTAATATTCATCAATATAAAGAATTTAATGTTGTCTATTTGAATAATTTATTATTCAAATTGAATAATATTTGTTTTAATTAACCGCATTTCTTTTAACGAATTAAAATAGTCATATTGACGATTTTTCGTCAATTTGAAGAATTTACGAAATATTAACGAAAATTTTTGTTACGTTGAATCAATGTAAAAGGTTGATTCAATTCTACATCCTTTTTCTTTAGTTATAATTTTATTCAAAATTCGCATTAATAATATTTGTAAAATGTTAAATTTCGGCTACGAATACTAACTGGAATCTAATAGCTCTTTCACAGAATAAACTAGTCAAACATACAAGGATTATTTCACATAACATTGGGGACAATATTAATGTATCACTGTTAATAAATAATCTATAGAAATATATTTCAGTATCAATTCTTCTCACGGAAGCAAAGTACCAAAATGTTGTAGTTACATGCATTTAACATTCGGAATGACTGTATTGTCACAGTAACCCACTTATCTATAGTGCATTCTTGAAATATACATTTGAATTCTACACTTCTGTGCAGTATGACGTAAATTTATGTTTATAAACATATTTTATTTTTAAAATTGTCACGATTAATAAAATTATTTTTAAATTTATTTACAATTTATTATTTATTTACACGATTATTTTTGTGAGTTAAAAACAAATAAAATCTGCGAATTTATTATTTTCCGAATAAATTCGCAATCTTTCACACTTCTCATTCATACTTCAGTAATTTTGAAAAAGTATCATTCGAATAAATTTTAAACTCATTGACTGACTGACTGACTTCTTATATTCGGAAACGTTTCTTAAACGATTTCTTTTAATAAAAATCTACTTGAGAGAAAATCGCCAGAAATCAAAACAAAGTTCCACATTATTGAATAATGTAACTAAACTCATTATCGTTTTCTAACTGGAAAATTATATTTTTTTCTCAATATTTCTAAAAATAGAAATCAGAAATCGGTACAAGGAAACAAATCTATTTTTACTAAAAATTGTTATTTTTGTGTCTGTTTATTATGAGTCAAAATGTTAACCCATTTAGACATTTAATTAAAATTTAAGAACGCAAGCGTCAAATTTGCTATGCCGAGTGTAACAGTAAGAAAGAATCGGAATGTGTACGCCTATTTTTAATAGACTGAGGTAAGTGACATATTTTTTCGGATTGTTTACTGTTGATCTGAGAATTTTTCTATTCAAAAGTAGCAAAATCGATTTAATAGATCGATAAATAAATTTTATTTAGCCTTCTGGGATGATTTATCTATCTCAGTCCGTGTATCTAGGAAGTTATAGATTGATATCTGAGAATACAACAAAATTAAAGCATTTCATTCTATGCATACTTACTATATAAAAAGTCGGATCAGTCTTCCCATTCTGGGAAGACATTTATATGGGAGGTACCCGAAATATTGGACCGAACTTCATATTTCCTCTTGTCACAAGAAAATAATATTTTCAAATTTTAAAAACAACTTTAACTTTGCAACCTGTAGAGTATTCAAAACGTTCACCGGATCAGACATTTTCAAATTGACTTAAAAAAGGATTCGAAGTCGATCGGTATACTTAAAAGTGGGTATAAGACATTTTTTTGTTTCCTCAGAAAATAATAATTAGGAAACCTTTCCAGACTCATGGCAGTAACCAGAAACTGAAATCTATATAATAAATTTTAAAAATTGATGAAAGAAACCTCTGTTCTTAATGGGTTAATTTACTTGATAACAATTGTTTACACTTAATACAATTAAATATTTCATGTTTCATTTTTGATCAGCACATTTTTCTGACGAGACAACATGATGCAATTAAGTGAATACTTTTACTAAGCAGATTTACAACAACAACAAATTTATTGAAAATTTTCTACAATTTCCATTCTGATTAAAATCCAGACTAACAGACTTACGAAAAATTACAAAAAAAATATATAGAAATAGGTGATAAGTTGAACACGTTTTTTCGTTAATGGAGAATTTTTTTCGATTACTGTGGAAGAAAATAGATCGAAGTAAACAAAGTAAACAACAAAAAAAATTATAAAGCGGGATTAATTGCATCCATTAAATAAGAAAACTAAAAACAAAATAAAAATGGAAGGAAGTTTAATTTTATTTTCGGATTTTTTAAAATTTTAATATTCATCCCAAATAATTCTTAAGGACCAATTC
This sequence comes from Cochliomyia hominivorax, assembly GCA_004302925.2. Lineage (NCBI taxonomy): Eukaryota > Metazoa > Arthropoda > Insecta > Diptera > Calliphoridae > Cochliomyia > Cochliomyia hominivorax. Next base: position 7,290,913 of record PYHX02000413.1, read on the forward strand.
TATACCTCAGCTGGTAAAAATCCTTGCACTACATTAAGGACACATTTTACTCAATTGAGGGAACCAAAAATAATAAAATTTATTTAAGTCTATTTCAACCACATTGACCGCAAACTAAAAATATAATAAAAATAAAATCGAATGATAATAACGAAATCGAATTCAAATGCCAAAAGGAATAAATACCAAACGAACCGGGAATCGTTAAGAAGGGAGTAACAGAGGAGACGGAAAGGGAAACAATATTCATGTATATTTTAATGGGTGGAGTTTATTTCCATTATTGGCAAAATAAACTTACTGTGAATGGTCCAAAAACCAACAACAATTACAACAAAAATATATTTGTAACCAAAAACAGCAAAATAAATTTATATTTTTTTATATAAAAAATATAAAATAAAAACAAAAACTAAATGGATAAAGAGCTGTTTTCATATGTGAATTTGTTAAACACACAAAAAATACAAAACGACAAAATTTTGTGAATCCAAGATTGGCGCACAGTGGTCCCAAATCGCTTTTTTTTTGGAAATAATTCTGTAACTTTGGATCCATTGAATATTTTTTAACGAAGTTTTCCATGGACATTCTTGAGTTGTTTTTCAATTGATTTGGAGAAGGAAAATTTTCTTGTGGGTCCTGACATCGGAAAGTAGATGTTAAAATTTAGTCAACTCTATTCCATCCAAAAAATTTTTTCAATAATTTTTGTAAAAGACCCGTATACCTATGTGGATTCAATAAAAAGTTATATTATTTTGAAATAAAAATTAAAAAATGGGATTTTTTTCTTAAAGGTGGTAACATTTTTCTCTATAAAATCAAGTATTTCTTTCCAGACCATAGAATTCGTTTCTTAATTCTAAATAATTGCTAACGCACATGCACTTAAGTAAATCCAAGGACATTAGGGGAAACAATTTCCCCACAAGCCCTATCGGAATTTAATTAAAAATGTCAAAGCCAAAATCGTCAAAAGAGTACCTTGATTATTAGCTATTTACTCAAGAAGTATTTAGTTGATCCAACATTTTATTACGGCAGGTCGAGCAATTTGCTGAAAAAGTACATGTTTAAAAAACAACTTTTAACCGAATGAGAATTTTGGGTATTTATGAATGAAAAAGTGGGAATAATTTTATAGTCCTACATTTAGGACAACTCTTTCCATATCATACAAGAATTTCATGAAATCATCTTAATTCTTATAGAATATATTTAATGTCAAACATTATAGTTTCTTTTACAAGAGTGCAACGAAAATAAAAATTTTCACTTTTTCACAAATTTCTTTGAAATGTTTACCTTAAATATTTTGTCATGTAAATATTATTATTTCTGAAGTAATTACCTTTCCAGCGATACTAAATACTTATATATAAATGTTACATCACCCTTCAACAATTAGCTGAAACTTAGCCCACACACCAGAAATTTACATGTTTCCATTATACTCTAGAGCCCCGACTTGCGTCCTTAATGGGGACCAAAGCAATGCAACGCAAATAACATCATTTTTTCTCATATAAATGCACTGAAATTAAATTTGTATTTTTTTCTTTTGGATGAAAAAGTATTAAACCAACCATCACTGGCTCCGAAATCATCAAAATTTCCGTTACTACTTGATGCAGTATTTATCTGAAAATCGGAATTAATAAAAAGAGCTTTATTTTTAATACGTCCTCGTTCAGTGGCTTTCTTCGCTTATTTTGATCATGTATCCAAATTAAAAGAAGAGACTCCATCTTTCCAAATAGGGAATTTTTGTAATTGTTCTTACTGTTCTAGGTGCTAGTCGAATAGCTCTTCCTGTATTAACAACCTTTTCTCCCGATTTAAAATGTTTTATCGCGACTAATTTTAATTCTAAACTTATTAATATTCTTTTACCAATCGGGGTCAAAACGACGCAAATCGGCCAACATGTCTTTAAAAAATGTTGCATAACTTGACCGTTAAACAAAATTCTAGTGAAATTCCGCGCAGTTATTTTTAAGGTATTTATGGATCTTCTTGGAGGAGCATTAGTTTCAGAATTAAAGTTACAGAACTTTTTCCAAAAAAAAAAAATCGTTTTGGAACCACTGTGTAGCGGTCAACACAGTTAGTGCCTGATTCGTTATGCGTCACTAGAACTGTTAAAGCTGCTGCTGGTCATTTCTCTGATGATGACGATGATGGTTCACGACATCATTGTGAAGTCAAGCATGTGGAAACTCGCTATTGATATCAAAATACATAAAAAACAAAAACAAACAAAATGAAAATAAATATACGAACAAAAAAGAGAAAAAAGCGAATAAAATAAAATAAAATCGCCAACACACAGAAAAAGAAATGAATAAATGGCCAAAAGAAATAAACAGTCACATAAAGAATAATCATTTAGAAATTCTATTGAATAATGCATGAAGTCCAGCTAGAATCATCATCATCATAATACAAATACACACACATACATACACACACATATATACTTATACACTCATACTTAAGCACATATAGATACATTACAAAATATCATTTTTATGTTCGTTCGTTTGTTTGTCTGTCTGTTTGGTTTTTTTTTCATATAAAAAAACCCTCAAATAACAAAAATACACTTACAAACATTTAAACACTCCGTTAAAGGAAAAACTTTAGTCCACCATTCTTCTTCTCGGTTCAAGTAAATTTTTTGGGTAAATTTCTTGTTTGTTGTTGGCTTCTTTCATATTAAATAATGATACGTATCTCTAACTTTCCCCGCCTTAAGAATCCTCTTCCATGATAACGATTTAGATGAAGATGAAGATGAAGATGAGAATGTGGATGAGGATGATGATAATAGAGTCACTGTCTAAATGTTGTTTTTCTTTCCGAAAAAAAACTGAATATAAAATTTCATATATTTTTATTTTATTATTATTAACTTTAACACATACTTCTGTTATTCATGGACCATACAAAATATTATCGAGTAAAAATTTAGTAAATTAAATCCCAATGTTACAGTGAGGGATAAAAGTAAAGAATTTTTTAAAATTTTCATTTTATATAAATTATTTACTGTAATTTTTAGAAATCTTTTATCATTATTATATGAAAATAATTATTAGTTTTACAACGATTTTTCGGATTGCACATTTTTTAATGAAGACATTATAATGGAACTGTGTAAATACTTTTACTAAACGGTATTACAAAGATAACAGGTCTTTAAATTTATTAAAACTGTTCTAAAATTTTCGCTATGATTAAGACTCAACTACAAATTTGCAGGACCTTAAGGTCACCAAAATCTTAAGGGAACATTAATAAAAGAGCATTCCTTATATTCCTTAGATGATTCTTTATCGTTGCGCAGTGGTTCTCAAACGTGTTTTTCCAAAACTTCTTTAATTTTTGATCATCTGAATATTTTATAATAAAATTTAAGACAAAATTTCTTCAGATGTTTGATTTAGAAGTGCACAAGTACTTGGTGGATGCAAAGGACTCTTTCAATAACCAAGGCGGATCTTTAAACTTGCCTACCTCGTATATTGAACTTTGGAGTCGCAAAAAGTCCATTTATAATTTTAGTGAAGAAAAAATGTGTCAACACTACTTTAAGTATTCCGTTCGTCTTTAAAAACATTTTCTGACTCGATCTCACTTTGACCGTCCGTCTAGCTGTCTGTCAATGTTAATCTTGCGAAGATCGCAGTTTTAAAGATTTCCGATATTTTGACCTTAAGGAAGGTGTACGATTCTGCGAGTGTGGGTCCATAGTTTGTTCTACCTCCCATTTAATTGCACCAGAAAATAATCATTTAAAAACCCATAAATTTCACATAAATGTAGTGTCACAATATTATACTGCACACCTAATCATCAAATTAAAAAATCAAATTATACGAGGGTTGTTTATTATTTTTCTGTAAATTCCATTTATAAACAACATTTTTACTTGATATTTTTCTACATTAAATTTATAAAAAACAAGTACGAAGTTTCTTGGTCAAGAACGAATATTTAATATCCTACACCACATAGTAGGTTATATGTGGTGGCTACCAAAAATTAATGAACCACCCTCGTATAAAGTATTTTTTAATTTATGCTTAAGTGTACAGTATGTTAAAATGGTACCAACTTACTACGTTCTAAAAGGTTTTTTTTCTCTGGGCGTTAAATGGGAGCTACAAGAAATTATGGACTGACCCTCGATTTTTGCTTATATTTGATTTGACTAATTCTTATTACATTTGTGAGATTTATGCCCTTTAAAGTGGTATTTGAAGGGGTTGTATAGGACCATTGCGAAATAATGGACCGATCTTCATATAATTTTAATCATAAAACCAATTTGTGCCAAATAACATTAAAATAGCTTTATATTTAGCACTTTTGTGTGTATGGGGTCTAGGTGAAATAATGTACCCATCATCACCAATATCAATATGCATCGTCCTTGGGGAAAAATCATGACACAAGCCAAATTTCATTAAAATATCTTTAAAAATGCGGCCCGTATTTTGTTCACAAAGTTTACATGAACAGCCAGCCAGTCATAATTTTATTATTCACTGTACTTAATGATGTTTTATATGATTTTGTGGTTTTGTGGCATGATTATTATGTTTTTTTTTCTATGATTTTCCAAAAATTTTCGTTAAAGTTTATTTGTTTGTTTGTGGTCATTGATAATGGCTTGTTGAAAAGTCATCCTTGGCTACTTTTACCTATCCATCCATATATATATATCATAAAGTATCTATATACGTTACTACTTATACATATGTATTTGTATAAATATGTTTATGATATAAAATATATTTGTCCGTCTGTTTGTCTGTCTACATTTTTAGTAAAACTGCTTTAAGGATCGCATAATTTTGAATGTGTGTTAAAAAGCTTTCAGTTAAATGAAATTCGCAAAAACAAAGATAAAAATATGTGTGTATGTGAATGTGTATGTGTTTAAGTAAAATAGTAAGTTTATGTTGCTAGTTTTTCTACATCTCCATTCTACATCTTTTTTAGATAATTTTTATCATTTTGAGGGTGGAGTATGGCCAGTGGTTATTTTTCGTTTTTGCTCAAAACAGCAAAAAAGTTATAGTGGGTCAAGCCGAACTATCTAATACCCTACACCACAATGTTTGTTACAAATGACAGTTAAGAAAAATTTATGAACGATTCGCATATAATTTACTTTTCTGAATTACGATTAAGTGGGAAGTACATTTCACATAATATTAATGCGAAATTTATGCGTTTGAAAAGGAGTTTCTCTACGGGGTTATATCGGAGTTACAAAAAATGATGGACCGACCCGTGTCTAATTTAGAACATCCATTTCAAATTATATTTGTCATAATTTGATACCAACGTATATGTGAAATATATGCTTTTGAAAGTGATATGTGGCAGGGGACTTGTATGGGACCTATGAGAAGTTTAATTTGGCACATAGATTTAAAATACCATGGAACTTTTGTTGTTGAATTTTATTGAAATCGCTTTATACTTAGGACTTTTATGACCTTAAACCCCCATTCTGTAAGGATATTAATATGGGAGCTACCTGAAATATTAGAACGAATATGAGCAATTTTAATAGGCTTCGTCTCTGAGTCAATACACGTGATATATCAAAACTCGCAACCTGATAGAGTGTTCTAAACAAAGACAGTCAGACGCAGAGACAGTCAGATCTGAATCGAACGGTATACCATTTTTTGTATATTACAAACATCAGCACAAATACATAATACCTCTATAACCTGCGGTGATGTAGGGTATACAAATAAACTATAGAATCGCATCTCATTATTTAGCGTTTTTTGTTGTTGTTATTTTACACATTATTGGTTTTCTACTTTTTGGAGTTAAACATTTTCATTTGAAAAATGAAAATTTTCTTAAATTATTACTTTATTCTTCATGGGTGTTTTTGTATTTTTGCCTTTATTTGTTCTGGCAAAATCTATGCGTTTATTGAAATTATAACTTATTTGGTAAAAGAATTTATTTAACATAAAATTAAATTACGAAAACAAAAAAATGAAATAAAATAAAAATCCACCTTAAAAGTGGAATTTTAGAATTTCCAGATTTTTTTATTTATTCGTTGTATTAAGATTTTTCGGAACTATCGATTGTGGAATATTTTAATAGACATTTTTAGGAAAATGGCAATAATTTTGTCTAGACATTTTGAAAAAAAGAAAACTTTAGAATTGTAAATTGAAATAAAAAATAAAAACAAAATAGATAAATTATAAATTAAATCAATATGAATTGATGACTTTTTTAATCGAATGTTTCTTTTGATTTATTTTCCTTATTTAATGAAGGATTTTTTAACGTCAAATTTAAAAACGAAGTTTTTTTATGATTAAAATGTGAATTTATCGACCCAAAACTTCAATTCTTTTTAGGGAGTTATATCTCTCAAAAACATTTCAATACGTCCTACATTAACTTTTTAAGGCTCTTGATCTGTAGATGGGCTAAGGGTAGAAATTCCGTCGTATTAAACACCAATTAGCATTATTAAAGAAAAATATTAAAAACCTCTTTTTGTTTGATTTCACAGTTTTAAAATTATCTCTTTGAAGGACTTAAATCTCACATATACGTTGGTATTGCGATAAGAATTGGTGAAATTAGAAAAAATATAAGCAAAAATCGATGTAAAAGAATTTTAAGGACAAAAGTCCTTTAAACAAACCGATTCTACATAAATATTAGTATTAAAACATACTGCGCTCTTAAGCACAAATTGGAAAATTAATTTATAAGAGGGTCGTTTGGTAATTTATGGTAACTACCATAAATAACCAACCATGTGAATTAGAGTATAGTCGGCTTGACCGACTAAAACTTTTACTTGTTTTTAGTGAAACCTTAAATTTTTAATAAAAAAATTAATTTTTAGTGAAAAATTTAAAATTTTAGTGAAATTTATCGGGGGTTTTTTATTTTGAGTGGACACTTTCAATTTCTGGCAATTCTGTTTTTTTAATTAGTTTTTATTGTAAAAACTGGAATTTAGCTGAAAAGTTGCATTTTTATACAATTTCATAATTTTTAGTTAATTTGAATTTTTAGTGAAATTTTCTACTTTTAATAAAAAAATTCAAGTTTGAATTTTTGGTGAAAATTTGTCATTTGTTTCAATTTAAATTTTTATGAAAAATTTTAAATATTTTGTGAAAATTTGAACTTTTTTAGTAAAAATATTTTGCTGTATTTAAATTATTTTTTAGAAAAAAATAAAATTTTTAATGAAGTGAAAATTTTTAATTTAGCATTCAAAACCGTCTGACACTTTAGAAGAATTGTGATTTTTTCCTAACGATCACACAAACAGTTAACACTTCTTTGCAGACTTATCGATGACTGTCATTCTGGCTGCCAATTTAAGACAAATAAATTTTTTATTTATACCCTACACCACCATAGCTGGATTATGCATTAATCCAGAATACTGCAAAATCTCAAAATACCAAAAATCACTTTTTGGTCAATTTATGGGCATCGTTAACCATCTACAATTCGAAATTAAAAAGCCTTTTCGATAATATAAACGTCTTCCCGGAATGAAGTTTTATTTTTCATTAAATACAAGATATAAAATGAAGATATTTTAATTAAATTTGGTATAAAAACAAATCGGTTCATAATTTCCTATATCACTTATATCAACTAATTTTTTTAAATCACCTGAAATAAAACAGTTTCCTGTTTATTTTGCTTCTTAAGTAAATTCATTTTACAGTAACTGATATTGTCGTTATCATCAAATTAGAAAATTTTTAACACTAAAAGATATGAATCTTATTGTTTACCACTTTAACGTTTTTTTACCAAAAATTATATGATTTTAGGGTTTCCCTTATTACAACTATAACTTTTTTATAATCTTATTTAATGTCCCATAAAAAATGTACATTCTTGATAATTAGGCCCATTTTTAAAGACCAACAATAAACACATGAACTTTAATAATCCATAAATCGCCGACGGTTATGCTAATTTTTGATTACAACGGAAGTAAATATTTTTACGTGAAAACGTTTTAAAATAAATAAAAAATTAAAAACTGCATTTTTCAAAATAAACTTAATTCATTTTTATTATAAATTTAAAAAAAATTGTTTGAGAATTAAGAAAAAATTAACCAAAAAAGGAAAATATTCAAAAAAGAAGTCAATAAAAAGCATTTTAATAACTTAATAACAACAAAAAGACATTAATGAAACCTCAAAAGAAAAAGAAAAAACACATTTGAATTTAATGTGAAACAAAATTAACCGACCAACCGACTTAACATGGAACATAAGTGAGATGACCGGCCCATGATTTGAAATTGTAATAAATTTTAATTTTCATCTTTTTACATAAATACGAAATAGTTTTCCCCCTTTTTTCCACTTCTTTCTTCAATCTTCAGTCTTTTTGTTAAAGATTTTTATACCCTACAGCAACCCGTAGGTGGTGGAGGTACTATGCGTTTGTGGTGATGTTTGTACCGTACAGGAAAAAGAGTATAACATCCACTTTTGAGTACAACGTTTAACTGAAAATCACTTACATAGTCAATTTAACGATGTTGGTCCGTATGTCTATGCGCCTGAAATTGGTCATGTTTGGTCTAATATTTCAGTAGCTCCTACACAAATATCCTGCCGGAATGAGAGGAGCTCATAAAATTCCTAAATATAAAACGATTTTAATGATAAACAAGTCGTTTGGTATTATAAATCGATGTGCCAATTTATGCGAGGGTCGATTCCTTGATTCTCATAGGTCCCATTTAAGCCCTCCTCCAAATATTACTTTGAAGGGTATAAATAATAACAATAATTGAACAAATTAAGATAAATAAAATCTTAAATCGATATTTGAAATTAAACGAGGGCCAGTCCATCATTTCTTCTTTCTCCGATAAAACCCCAGAAAAAATTCTTTCCAATCGCATAAATTTCACATAAATGTTAGTATAACAATAACATTCTTCTTACTTAACAATAAACAGAGAAACAAACTATATATATATATTGTGGTGTAGGGTCTTACATTGTCGCTCTTTACGGACTATAACATTTTTCTTGTTTTCATTCGCAATGAACAAATTATGCTGATATTTATTTGTCTTCTATTTGTGGTTGTTGTTGTTGTTGTTGTGGTTAGTAGATCTTAAATGACGATACATAAAATTTGAATCTATTTTGCATACATTAACCCACTGTACATTTTATGAACTGTAATACATACACACAAATCTATCTTTTAATTCGATTCTCTTAAGTAACTAAGGGAAGTAAAATAACTATAAGAATTAAATTTATGCAGATTATTTTGTTCATAATATTTATTTCAAAATGTAACTGAATTACTGACTAAATGACTAAACTGACTGACTGTCCGTCTGGTCTGGTCTGGTCTGGTCTGGGTCTTTTTCAAAAATATCTGAAAATGTTTTAATTGAAATGAAAAAGAGTAAAGAAGAAATTTATTTCAGAATATTTTGTATTATTGAATTTTATGTTTATTGGAATTTAGATTTGAGATTCTCCAGACTTTAATAAGTTCAAAAAGTTCGTCCGTCTATCCTGTTGCTGTCCATTAGAGTGCTTCAAATTTATATGAAAGAATAAACCTTCTCAAAATTTTAGAAAAATCGGTTCACAAATTATCGTATTTCCCATGCAGACACACTTCCTTAAAGTGCAAAAATCATCAAAATAGTGTAAGTTATGCGATAATATTTTATATGTTTAAGAAAATACTGCACCAAAAATAATGGTCCACATTTTTGTATAGAATTTATTAAATTTCACATTTTCCCTTAAAAATTCACATTTTCACTAAAAATTCATATTTTCACTAAAAAATTCATATTTTCACTAAAAAATTCATATTTTCACTAAAAATTCACATTTTCACTAAAAATTCACATTTTCACTAAAAATTCACATTTTCACTAAAAATTCACATTTTCACTAAAAATTCACATTTTCACTAAAAATTCACATTTTCACTAAAAATTCACATTTTCACTAAAAATTCACATTTTCACTAAAAATTCACATTTTCACTAAAAATTCACATTTTCACTAAAAATTCATATTTTCACTAAAAAATTCATATTTTCACTAAAAATTCACATTTTCACTAAAAATTCACATTTTCACTAAAAATTCACATTTTCACTAAAAATTCACATTTTCACTAAAAATTCACATTTTCACTAAAAATTCACATTTTCACCAAAAAATCACATTTTCACTAAAAATTTATATTTTCACTAAAAATTTATATTTTCACTAAAAATTTATATTTTCACTAAAAATTTATATTTTCACTAAAAATTTATATTTTCACTAAAAATTCACATTTTCACTAAAAATTCACATTTTCACAAAAAATTCACATTTTCACAAAAAATTCATATTTTCACAAAAAATTCATATTTTCACTAAAAATTTATATTTTCACTTAAAATTCACATTTTCACTTAAAATTCACATTTTCACTAAAAATTCACATTTTCACTAAAAATTCACATTTTCACTAAAAATTCACATTTTCACTAAAAATTCACATTTCACTAAAAATTCACATTTTCACTAAAAATTCACATTTTCACTAAAAATTCACATTTTCACTATATATCACTTCCCTATTCAAAATTACGTATTCTATAAAATTTTGTTATTTTTCATTCATCTATGCCCCTAATTCATTAAATTGAATTGATTCAGGTATACGCGATACAAAAATTTCATTTTAAAGGTTTCAAGTTCTTTCGATAAATGCGATATTTAATCTTTTATCTTGCCTACAATAATGTATTTGTTATAGAGAACTGTTTGTAAGGGGATTATACTTTACCATTGTATATCCGAAATTTTTATAGTGCGTAACATATTTCACTGAAAACAATATTAGCAGCTTGTCAAATTTTACGTCAAATGTAATATACCCTCATCACCACTTGTGAGGAGTGGTGAGGAGTATAAAAAAGACTATTAAATAAAAGGGCTGCCAACGATCCCTGGGTACATAATAAAATTTTATAAATACGATCGCTGAATGAGTCTGAATCTAAATTTGGACTAAATATATGCAGATTTATAAAAATATGTTATCTTAACATTATTTATTCAATAATCAAACTAAATATAAAAATGTAATAAATGCTCAAAACGCATTAACGACTTTAATACAATTTAATTGAATTTAATATGTATGAAGTGTTTTAACCTTGTTGACGATTAAATTTTCTTTTTATATTGAAAAGGGTGACCAAATGGTTACATTTTAAATAAAATTGTAGAAAATTTATGATCATAAATACTCGATTTGATGTGTTGGTATGGAAACATCAAATAAACGTTAATAAAAACGAAAAAATGTGAACGTGTTGGAAAGGTAAATAATAAATATGTTTAAAGTTTTATGTTTTTTTTTTCTTATTCAAAATCTCATACTTTGGCGAACGCACTTTAAAATTTCTCACGCGTAACTGGATCAGTAGTAGTTAAAACAGGGCGTTCAGTTTTTTCTTCTGCGTCTTCGTCTTCTTCTGCTTCGTTTTTTATTTGATTTGATATAAAATATATTCTTTTTGATTTTATTTATTTTTTTTTATTATTTTTGGCTTCCACTTGCTATTTGGGTTTTTGGGTTTGGTACTCTGGTGGTGTTTGTTTGGTGTTTTGGTGAAGTTTAGAGATTACACGTTATACGTTGTTGAAATTTTAATTAATCTGTTATAACGAAATGAAAACAAAAAGAATACAGTTATTGGCCTACAAATTGGATTTTAATTAAGTCACACTCATAAAAAAAAGAACTAATAACACTCAGAGTTAAATGAAAAATACTATAATTTAAGTAAATAAAATTAGTTCATTTGTTGGAATAATGTCATAACTCAAAAAATTAATGTTTTAAGAAATATATATTTTGAGAACCTTTTTTTTGTGTAATTCTTCAATTAAATTAAAAGAATGATCAAAAATGAATCATATTTTTTTTGATATGAACTGTATTGTTGTAAGAGTATTGTTCGTACATCATTAGAAATTGTAGTCAGAGAGGCAAGATTTTGGTCAAACTTCTAACCACAGTTTTGCAATTCATTTAAGTGACCTCAGTGGTATTTGACTTTTTAATTCATCAGCAACAATAGAGTGCAAAAATCCAAGTAAGAAGTTATTGACGATAATTTGCAATATATAGTTATGATGACAATATTTGCTTAGTACGCTTTAATGATTTATTCCAGATATCTTTATATGTCAGATATGGTAAGTTAAATAACAAACATTTTTCTACAGGTAACAGCCTTTTCAGCTTATTTGTTTACACCAATAAGAAGGACCGTTTTATGTATTGGTGGAGTTGATTCGATTTTATGCTGGTGGATTAAATACAATGTGTTCTTGTATTTAAACACTTTGACAAGGTAGAACGTATCTTGACTTTTTTTACCATTTTCATATCGAATAAAGTGTAAACATACATTCACTTTAAAATCACTCAATATCAACTTAAATTAGCATAGAATTTTTAAATTCATGTTGCTCTAAGTAAAAAAGGGTTCCGATAAAAATCAAAACAATCGTCAGCAATCACAAATTTAATTTAATAAATTCTGCTAAAATCTCGAATAATATATATATTTTTGTCATAAAAAATCTGCCAACATAAGCTTTCATATCTCGGACAAGCCTGACTATTTTATACCCTACACTACATTGTTGTGGTAGCTGCAAAAATTCAATGAACGACTCTCGTATAATTTTTGATTATGCGCTTTTTATTCCTTTAAAAAGGATTTTTCGGGAGTGTCATAAGGAAGGTAAAAGAACTTATATGTCGACTCTAGTGAAATATTAACTGAACTCTTAACATAATACCAATGTATATGTGAGATTAAGTCTGATATTTGAAAGGGTGGTTGGATGTGACTTTTAAGATTCGTTAAAATCACTTTAAATTTTGGGCTCTTATGACTTCAAAACCTGATTCCAGGAGGAACATTTGTATGAGAACTAGATGAAGAGATGGATCCATTATTACATCGTTTATATAAGCAGCCAGTCAGGCGAACGGACGCATTATACCCCAACCTCCTATGGTGGTGTAGGGTATAAAATGTCCTTTTCAACAAATTAAAAACATCAGCTAAAAACAAAGAAATGAAAGAAAAAATAGCGAAAAATAACCAAAAAAAAAAGAGTCTGTTATTTGTTTTCAAATTTCTTTGCTTTGTCGTCCACAAAGTTTTCCATTTCCCCTTCCTCAAACTCCTACAATAAACAAAAACTTGTCAAATTCGTTTAATAAATTTTTATTTTACAAAATAGTCTCATAAAGATAGAAATAAATTCCAAATCCAAACATGTAAAAAATTAAAGTTGTTCAAGCCCGACTATTTAATACCCTACACCACATTGTTGGTTATATTATGTTGTGGGTTAACAACCGAAAAGTAATGAATCACCCTTTTCCTTTATTTTTGCTTAAAACTGCAGTATATTATAATGATACAAACATCCATGTGGGATTAATGCATTCTAAAAGGATTTTTCCTGTGGACATTAAATGGGAGCTAGAAGAACAATTGCACTCCTTGATCATTGTTTATATTTTGTTTCGATTGACCAATTCTTATTACATTATCAAAGTATATGTGAGATTAAATCCCTTCAATGTGATATTTGGAACTTGGGTTGTATGGGACCTATGAAAAATAATGAACCGATTCTCGTATAATTTGACACACCGGTTAGGAGTATCATAAGACTAATTTCTACTAAATTTCTTTAAAATTTATATTTAGGTCTTTTGTATCCTTAAATCTCTTTTCCGAGAGGAACATTTGTATGGGGAAAAGATGAGAAAATGAACCCGTCATCACCAGTTTCGATAGGCATCGTCTATTGTGTGGCCTGCATTAACATGGAGAGCAAAATCCAGAAGTTATAGTACAATTTATCTGCCTGTTACAATTTTTTCACAAAATATACCACCACCTATGCCAGTGTAGGGTATAAAATTGTAATAAATATTTTGTCTTATTTTCTTAAGATGAAAATTTACTTAAAGAATGAACGAAAGAAAAGCTTTCAGATTTGCATAATGAATTTATTTAACTATTTGTTTTTGTTTTTGTCTTTATGTTGGTATTTTCTATTCGTTTGTTTTAATATTCCCTTTTACTCAAACTAAGACAAACATCTTTCAATTTCTTCCCCTGCAAAAAATGTGAAAGGGAGGATAAAGATTTTGAAGGAGATATGATGACCAAAACGGAAAAGTTTTTCGCGTTTTCTCATCTTCGTCTGATATCAAAAGCAAATTCTAATTAATTTTCTAATAACGAACAATTTTTAATGAAATATTTCATTTTTTTATATTTTCTTCGTTTTCCTTTTTGTGGTTTATTTTAGTTTAGTGTTGGTGAAGCGTCAGAGCAAGGAAGCGGAAATAAAATGTAAAAGTTGATTTCTTTATTAAAAGAAAATCTTTAATTACAAATGGCGTCAATATTAAAGTTTTAAATATGGCGTTTGTTGTTATTGTTTTGAAAAAAAGTGATTATGATGAAATTAAATATTTAATCAATATTATGGAAATATTCTGGGGAAACGAAAAATATTTTAAACGAATATTTCAAATAGAAATATTTTTTTGGTAAATTTTAATCAACAAATGTGTTTTATATATCTGGAGAAGTATTAGTAAATTTCTACAAATGGGGTCTACAGAAAACTAAAATTAATAAAATTAAATGTCTTAACTTAATTTTAAAATTGTAACATAGTTATTTCAACATGTTGATAATGTAAAAACAAATTGTTTTCATTTTGATAAAACACGAACAAATTTTGATTTTCATCTGTTACCGATAAAACAAATGTTTAATTTTATCCGCGTAAATCATATGATCGCCCTGCCATTATTGAAGTCCACGCCAGTAGCTTCTTTTGAGTATTTAGCTTATATTGTGATATAAGAACTTAACAAACAAAATTTAAAGTTTTTTTTTTATAATTGACCAACTTTGGATAGGGCTGGTGAGCAGATCCTTGCCCTCAATCCCGTTTAGTTATCTTTATAAAACATTGAAATATATAAAAATATAAAATTTAGAACAAAAGAAGAAGTTATACTCGGTCAAAAACGGCTATTTAATACCCTACACCACATTGTTGGTTATATGTGGTAGCGACTAAAAATTGATGAACTTCCCTCGTATAAAGTATTTTTTTAATTTATTTAAGCATTCTAAATAACTTTATTTGTGGACGTTACATGGGAGCTAGAAGAAATAATGGACCGCACATTAATTTTTGTTTTTATTTGTCTTAATTTGACTAATTTTTATTACAAAATCATTGTATATTTGTGAGACTTAAGCCCTTCAAAGTTATATTTGAAGGCAGATTATATGGGACCTATGAGAAATAATGTACCGATCCTCGTATAATTTTGCACAATGTCTTAGAATATTATAAAACTAATTTGTTCCAAATTACATTAAAATTGCTTTATATTAGGGATTTTTGTGACCTTAAATACGTATTCCTGGATGAATATTTGTATGGGGGCTAAGTGAAATAATAGATCCATCATCACTAATTTCAATAGACATTGTCCTTGTGGCAAAATAATGACATATTCCAAATTTCATTCGGATATCTTTAAAACTTCAGCCCGTATTTTGTTCACAAGGTTTACATGGAAGCAAGCGGCATCAGCCGGCCAGACGGACGGACGGACTTCATTAAATCGAATCGAAAAATGATTCTGAGTCGAATGGTATACTTTAAAGTGGTGGTAGTAATATTTTTCTGTGTGTTACAAAATTAACCACAAACGCATTATACCCCAACCACCAAATGATGGTGTAGGGTATGAAAACGATTTCTCACTTCTTATAACATAACTTTAGAAAAAATCGGGAAACGCATGTAGTATTGGAAAAATCGCAAGGTAAATTCCAAAGATGTAAAATATGAATTTGACTTTAATAATGTATAATGCAAAAAAAAAACACTTTTATTTCCATTAACAATCAATAAGTAATTAAAGTTGTTGATTGATTAGTAAAATCTGTCATGGATAAATACAAAATCCTAGAAAAGCAATTAATACATCCCACAAAAAAGTGGGTTAATACCAACTAAAAGATGTGAATTTTGATTTGAATAAAATAAATGAAAAATGAAATAAAATATGAACCAACAACATTTTATCACATTAATAAGATCACGTGTCAAATTACGCCTCCTTTTTTAACATTCATTCATTCATTTATTCACTCATCCACCTAGAGACATGAAAAAAGAAGAAGAAGAAAAAACAGAAAATACATCAAATAAACACCCATAACAATATTTTTTATTTGGTTATCATTATTATGCTCATAATTATTTCACTCCCTTTTTAATGGTTTCCTTTATGGTTTCTGTACTCATTTTCACAAGAAAAGGAACAAAAAACAAAAAAAAAAACGATTCATCTTGTATTTGCATTTTAATTTGTTGGTTTTTAGACAATTTTTTCTGTCGTAATTGCAGCAACACATATATACATACATGTCCTTTACATAACACACATATTCACACACATCCATACATTTAACATATTATCTATCCATCACGTTCTTTAGGGAAAACATTTCATAAAAAAATATATATTTCATTTTATATGTGACTAGATTTTACCCGGTGCGCTTTGCTGCACAAAATTCTCTTCAGTCAGAGATCTTGTAAGAAATTTTACAAAAAAAAATTATGCAACGGGCATTTTCTAAATCCCCCTGACTCTGTCTGTTATTTAATATTTGCATTGTACAGGAGCTACCCTAAACGTCCTACATTTTGTCCAGTAAAAATGATTGGGACAAATTTGAGAACTCTCGCTCTTTTAGTTCGTTAATTCATATTTGCTTTATAAGGGGGGGGGTTACCCCCTCTCGGTCCTATTCGCACTACATTTTTTGCTGTAAAACAAATTCTGAGAAGCTGATTGAGAGGCAAAATTAAGAGCTCTCGCTTTATAGTTTTCTAGATATTTGATAATCAATTTTTGTTTTTGGAATGGGGTACCCATCCTCCCGGTCCTATCCACCCTACATTTTTCTGTAAAACAGATCACTGAGAATGTGATTGAGGACCAAAATTAAGAGCTATCGGAGGGGGTACCCCTCCTTGGTCCTATCCGATCTACATTTCGTCCACTAAAACAGTTCCTTCGGAAAGCGATTGGGACTAAATTTGAGAACACTTGCTGTTAGAGTTTTTTAGATAATCGATAACATTATTTGATTTTATGGAGGTACCCACTCCCTGCTCCTATCGAAATTATTTATAGCATATTTTAACTGTTGGGTATATTGGGTTCATTTTGTGAAATTCCCTATTGTTCCTACGCCTATTATTAACCTGTGTATAAGTCCCAAAGAAAGAGACAGACAAACAAACACAGATTCATTTTTATATATACAAAGATTCTTTTCAGAGTTGTAATGTAAAAGAAAAAACTGTGAAATTAAGTCATATTCGTTTAACGTACATCATTACAACTCAATTTTTATGAAATGTGTGTAGTTTGTGGCATGTGAAATATTTCATATCTATAACACACACATGTGTGTATGAGATTTTCTTTTAATTTTTTTAGTATTCAACATAAATACATGAGACATCAATCATAATCGATCTAAAAAAGGTATTAGTGGAAAATTGTCACAATTCTTCTGTTCACTTGGATTTAAGAATAAAAAGGGAAAAAATAAGAAACGTATGAAATCTTTTGTATGCGTTTGTCATCGTAATGGACCAATTATTATTGCATGTCTTTGTTATTCTCCTCTTTTGCGGTTTAAGGTGTGACCCTTCAAAAGATGTGGTCTACAAATCCATCATTGGTTTAGTGCAAAAAAAATTTAAAGAAATGACATTTTTATCTGTTACAACTCCATATATTTCCTATAAGAGACAATCAATTATTGACATCTGATTTGAAACATATAGACGTATTACCTTATTCTTAATAAGATAAATATGAGAAGAAAATTAAAACATTACATATGAAATCTATTTATAGAAATACACATGGAATGTATATTTTTATAAAAATATTATTAAATTAATATATGGTAAATAGATCTAATATAAGTTTCACGTCGGTTACGATCCTAAAATGATCAATTGGTGGTCATAAAACGAGTCATAATATCACATTCTTCTGTCACACTAAAGTCTTTTTACATTCCTCTTATTTTGTTATAATAAAAAATAAATCCGAATCGTATATACACATAAAAAAACGATGTATAATTAATTAATTCAAATAGAAATAATAATACTTTTTTAGTTATGATTTTACTTTATAGATAAAAAATGTTAATTTAACATTGTTTCGCTGTAAATGCAGTTTCTTGAGAATGCCAAATGCGTTCCAATTATCCAGAAGTACGTATTGTATAGCTCAATACAATTGAGCTATACAATATATTATAACCAAATATATACCGATATTCGTAAAATTAGTTATATATTTAAGATAGTTAACAAAACAACAAATTTGAATAAAATCTGACCACATAAGTTGGAAACCTTATTGCGGATGGGGCTGTATAGGGGAGCTATAATCACATGTGAAATTATTTATATATATTTAAGACTATTTGAGAACATACTGTGCCAAATTTCAATAGAATTGATCCATATTTAATGGTGTTACAGACTTAAATCGATATTCCGGGAAGTGACCTTTTGTTAAAGTAATGTTTTACTGGACAATTATAGTACGGTTAGGATTTGGGGGAAGGCTACCCCTCATACAAAACAAATATTAATTATCGAATTTCTAAAAACTATTTCCGTGATTGTTTTCAAGTTAAGTGTAAAGGAACAGTTTTACTAGTCAAACTGTGAGACCGATAGGACCAAGAAAGAGAGAGAGATAGACCCCATGCAAAAGAACATATTTATTGCCGAATATTTAAATTACCATTACAGTGAAAGTTTTTAAATTTAGTGCCAATCACTTTTTCGAAAAAAATTTTTTACTGAACAAAATGTAGACAATAGGATCAGGTGGATAGGAAGCCCCTATATAAAGCAAATATTGATTATTGAATATTTTAAGAACTATTACAGCGATAGTTTTCAAATTTGGTTCCAATCACTTTCTCAAGAAACAGTTTTACTGGACAAAATGTAGGACTGATGAGATCAGGGGAAGAGGTAGCCCATATAAGCTAATATCAAGTATTGAATATCTAAAGAACTATTGAAGTAAGAGATGACCACATATATCTATCTATCTATCTATCTATCTATCTATCTATCTATCTATCTATCTATCTATCTATCTATCTATCTATCTCTGTCTCTATATATAAAATAGTATGTATGTATGTATGTATGTATGTATGTATGTATGTATGTATGTATGTATGTATGTAAAGTATAAACTCTAAAACGGCTGGGCCAATTATGATGAAATTTTCGCAGAATGATCCCGATATTCCCGAAAGTAACATAGGCTATTCAAAATTCTGATAGGACCAGGGTGTGGGATACCGCCCGTACAAAGTAAATATTAATTTTAAATATCTAAAGAACTTTACCGGGAAGGTTCTCAAAAGTTGTCCCAACAACTTTCTCAAGGAAGCAGTTTTACTAGATAAAACGCAGAACGTTTAAGACCAGGGGGAGGGGTACCGCAAATATTAAAAATATTTGATCGAAAATCTAAGACTTATTATATATTTTTATATATATTTCATTCATATAGATTGTGGAGGATTGTGAAGATTCCTCACAACTGGATACATCATTCGTACTGACTTTTCTCACATTAGTATGACAATACACACTAAAGAAATTCTTAACTATTTTCATTTTATATGTAGTTTTTTCTAAGAATAATTTTCTTTTCGTAATTACTTTCTATGTTATGTAAAATATATCTTCCATATGATTTCCATTTCTGCAATTAATGTATTTTTATTAAACGTTGATAAATTATTATTAAATTGCCAATCAA
This sequence comes from Cochliomyia hominivorax, assembly GCA_004302925.2. Taxonomy (NCBI): domain Eukaryota; kingdom Metazoa; phylum Arthropoda; class Insecta; order Diptera; family Calliphoridae; genus Cochliomyia; species Cochliomyia hominivorax. Next base: position 7,310,971 of record PYHX02000413.1, read on the forward strand.
AATCACAAAAACAAAAATGAATATGAAAATGAAAATGTCACATAAAACTGCAGGATATTAAAATATTAGATTTTATTTCATTTTAATTTATGCTCCTCTGACTGATTTCATGTCATTTCAGGGTGACGCCATTTAAATGGAGCCATCTTTGGTTTGAAATTAATTACAGCAATACAACAGACAACAAAAAAAAATAACAATTAGAAGAAGAAGAAAACCCAAGACCAGCAACAACAACAATGTTCCCCAAATGAAAGATCAAATATGAAGATTGAAATAATAATAAAAACAATAAAATAAAATATAAACAAAATATAAATGAATGAATGAATGAATGAATGAATGAACGAATGATACAACAATTAATGCACAATTTTCAGCAATTTTCCACAATCTTTATGGCCAAAATGAAGAAGAAGAAGATGATGAAGGAGAAAAAGAATGTCATAAAACTTTGCAATAAAAGAAACAAAGAAGAAGAGGGATGTTTACTTAAAATCGTACATAAGAGTTTGTTTATGTATTTAAGTACCACCCACTGGGTTCATTAACAAACCAAAAAAAAAAAAGCACTTGAAAATCTTGAATGGGTAACACACTACACACACACAGGCACAACAGAAAGAGGTTATAATTTGTATGCTCATACTATTTAAAATGTCTTCATTTCTTCTTTTTCATTATTATTTTGTTGTTGTTGTGATTTAATTTAATATTCTTAAGCCTTAAGATGCTTAAGCGCCATTTAGTCGCTTATCAAAGCTTGTAATTGAGAACATCTGCAATTAACAGTTACAATTTTTACTACTTATAACTATAAACTTACATATACACTCATATATATATTTAAACATACACAAGCATATACTCATACTAGTGGATATAAAGTGGTTCCTTTTGGAGCACAAATATAACAAAATTGAAACAAAAATGGCGTCATGGTATTTCAAAAAATCAGCAAAGAAAAATTAGTATATGAAAAAAATCCAGCCATTCAGGCTTTTAAAAGATAAGAAGAATTAAAGAAATAAATGAATATTTTTCACGAGCAGAAGAGGAAAAACAAAAATTTAAAACACCATTTCTTTCATAGTCTGAATGTCCCTTTAGTCAGGTCCGTAGCAAAGGTGAAGTTATTTTTTGCAGAATTTAAAAAAAAAATCATTTTACTGAAATTAAAAATGTTTGTTAAATGTTTCTTAGTCCTTTGGGAGAGGATTTTATTTCATCGAGACTTCGAATATTATTTTTTCTAAATAAATTTGCGCCTTCTATGTCCACCCAAAACACCTGAAAATACCCTGGCAATAACTGAATAAAAAACTAAAAAAACATGTCAAAAAATGGGTCAAAATTTAACTTTGGTCTAAATATCTCATAAACTATAATTTATATCCCATATATGTAGATACATTTTTTGCAGGGAATTATAAGGCCTATAAGTAGGTATTTTTTTCTAATCATGTCATAAATGAATTGTTGGAGATTTTACAAAAAAATTGTTGTTGTTGATGCACCAACTTTTGATTTCCACTTCTAGGATCTAGAAACATGTAGTTCTCTAATTTTCAGCTTTTTTACAAAATTTAAAGGATTTACTGCCACATTGCGTCCAAAGACGTGTGAGTATGGGAACAATTTTGGAAAGACAGTGATTAACGAACATGTGCAACTCCTAATAAAAAAGTAACCGATTTCGAAGTCTCGCCTTGATAAAGAGAAAGAGAGAAAATCTATAACCTTAAGATAGAAAAATATGCCAACTTCAAATTACAAATAAATCCTGAGTTATTACATTTAGATATGGAGAAAGTTGTCTATGACTTCTTCTTAACATGAGTATACTATAAAAATTTCAGACCAGTCATTGACGTTGCTACACATACATACACCAATAAAAATATTTTTTTTTTCTCTGGAACTGATTGAGTCCCATTTAAATTAAAGCCGAAGTATGTTAAATAACCATTTAAGAACTCGTCCTGGGATCCAACTGTTACAATGACACCAAGTTAAAGCTCTGTACTTTAAGAGACCAGAAGAATGTTTTCGTATTATCATTGGTTGAAATTAGGTCAAACATAGCATAGAAAGTCGAACATCGAAAATATAGAAATATGAGCCCATAATCTTCTTTACGTGTGTAAAAGGGCAGACTAAAGTCATTTGAAGAACAATGAAATGAAAGTTAACATCGATTTTGTTTTCTCCAAAATGAATTGGGAAATGGTGTAATGAAAAATATTAAATCTTAAACATACTTTCTAGAAATGATACATATTTTTTTTTTTTTTTGCTTTGCTTTCCTCTATCTTCCCCATCAACCAACCATTTTGTTCCACTTGAATCCCATTTTCTTCATGATTATTATTAAAGTACATATTTCTGTTAATGGTGGAACCCTAAAAGGACCTCTTGAGATATGGCAAAAAAAAAAACTACATCATTACCAGTTTCATTACAAAGAAATACAAATATTCCTTTAAACGAATAAATGAAGTCGAAGATGGGGAAAAAAATATGAAGGAAAAAACACTTGAATGCATTCAAGTGTATTTTAGTGCTCGAATAAGAAGAGTTTTCCCTTCTCCTTCTCATTTGTACAACAAAAACATTACAAGAAGTATCATCAACATCAGTTGAAGTTGAATTGTGTCGCAGAATTATTTCCTGTTCTGTTTCAAGCTTCATCTCTTAATCCACCATTTACCATCCATCCATCCTTAGCGTTACTTTTAACTTTTGTTGAAGATGTTTCCAGAGCAGAGTGAAAACATATTCTGGATGTGTAATTTTCGAAAAAAAAATGTTTTTGGATAAAGAAAGATTATGAGAAATTGTTGTTTGGTTTGGTGTCTTAAAATGTTGCAAATTAGTGAAAAAAATCCTTGCGAACTAGAGAAATTCTTGGAAATACTTGAACTTCAATTGCAGTCAATTGTTTTAGTTGTCATCAGTTTAAGGAGGTTTCTGTTTATTGTTTTGCTTTATTTTCTTTCTTTTCTTTCCTTAAGAAGGGGGCTTTATTATTGTATGATTTGTTGGCGTTTTTTATTTCCATTATTTGTAATAAATATCTGTAGATGATTGTCGTTTATCGTAGTCGTTGATTCAATTGATTTGGGGAACTGAAGAAACTGAAGTTAGAAATAGATACATCTGGAAATTAATTTAAGAATGAGGAAATGACTTTCGCTGTCTCTTGAAAAATGTCTTTGCATCTCAGAATAACGTGCCAAATTGTTTCAAAAGTTTTACAAATCTTTGATATAGACTTGAAGATCTTCTGATTTAAATAATATTATCAATTCTGATTTTTAATCTATACAAGATAAAAAATTACTATAAATTCCATGTCAAGATCAGTTTCGTAATAAACTTAAATCAAATATTTCGTTGAGCTGCCAAAAATGGAAGTCTGAAGAGATTTTCTGCTCTTAATCTTACAGATTTAAACCAAATTTCCGAACTATCTAATCAATTTAAAAGAAACTAATCTAAGTAATAATAAAGTTTCAACTTAGGGAATCTGGACATATGAAAACTTTTCAAATAGGTAACTTTCATTAAACTGGTATAAGTTGTGATCTGATCTCAATCATTTGACCGAATTTATCAAAAACGATTCCAGAATGAAAGGACTAACAAAAAATTCAAAAACATATTAAACTCTCTATGGCGATCATTATGGCTGATGATAATTTTTTAAATCGATTAAACAATCTCCTTCAATCTGTATGACTGTTCATGCGAAGTTATTAACAGGTGATATTTCGGCAACATATTTTGTAAAGAGAGACTTCACAAATTCTCTCAATTCTTTTTTCGGAAATAACCCTGTTACTTTCGAAATACTTAATATTTTTTTAACGAAATTTCACATGTTAATTTTTGAGGTATTTTGCAATCGATCTGAAGGAGCAAATTTTTTATTAGTGTGTTGGCCGGGTATAAAAACTAATATTAACAATTCTTAAATAATTTATTTACGATTTTATTAAATATCAATTTCAGATGCATATAGTTCGTCTAAATTTCTGCAGAAGTGCGCCTACACGTATATTATATCTCTTACAGTTTAAGTGATATTAAGACCCAAGGAAATGTTTTACCGATTTGGGATACGTTTTTTTTTTTTTTTTTTTTTTTAACTTGGAATTTTCTATTCGATATATATCTATATATAGAATATTTGCTTTGTATGTGGACTATTTATTCCCCCGATCCTATCAGTCTTACATTTTGTCCAGTAAAACTGTTTCCTAAGTAAGTGATTGGGACTAAATTTGAGAATTCTCGCTGTAACAGTATTTTAAATATTCGATATCAATATTTGCTTTATATGGAGGGAATTGCTTCCAATGATCCTATCGAATTTTTTCGTGAAATATTTTATAGTTATACTTATTTCTGAAAAATAAATATATTTTTATACAAAAAATGCAGCAAATATTTTGTTTATTAATAGAAATAAGTTTGTATTTAAATTGAATAATATTCATCAATATAAAGAATATGTTTTTGTCAATTTGAATAATTTATTATCCAAATTTATTAACAATTATTCACATTAACGAATTCAATTGTCATATTGACAATTTTTCATCAATTTGAGAAATTTGCGAAAAATGAAGGAAAAATTCGCTATGATGGATTCGTAGGTTATGTATCCTACTTTTCTTCGCTACCATTTTTGGTTCAGTGAATTTACTCCAAAATGTAAGCCAAACCTCTTATAAAAGCAAATCGGTAAATTTTCCAAAAAAAGTTAGTTAACGAAACAAGTATTTCCCAGTTTAGAATTTTGGGCATTTTGGAATGAAAAAGTACTATATTGAGAACAATTTTGTTCATATTATATTCAAAATATAAAATGTAAGGCTTTTTAATTTAAAAACTTGTATTTCAGATTTATAAAGAAAATGCTTTACTAAATTATATAAATATCGGTTCATAATAACATCCAATTTTACGAGGGTCATGTTATAGAGTATTTTAAAGTCTGTCTTAACTCTTATTAGTTATAAATAGCGTAGGTGTTACTCCAGCCTTTAAATTTTAAACCGTTCGAATCAGAATCATTTCCTGAGTCGGACGATGTCCGTTAGTTTGGCTGGCTGTCCATGTGAACGTTGTGAACACTCTTCACTCGTAATTTTTGAGATATCTTAATGAAATTTGGTACATGTTATTATCTTGTTCCAAGAACGAAGCCAATTGAAAGTGGACATGTTCGGTCCAATATTTCGGGTACCTCCCATAAAAATATCCTTCCGGAATAAGATTTTTAACTCATAAAAGACCTAAATGTAAAGCGATTTTAACGAAATTTGGCAAAAATTAGTGTTATGCTATTATTAAACAATGTGCTAAATTATGCAAGGGTCGGTTCATTAATTCTCATATGTCCCATACAAGATCCCTTCCAAATATTACTTTGAAGGGCATAAATATCACATGTGAACTCTACACTTGGTATTGCAATAATAACTGGTCAAATAATATAAATAAAAGCAAAAATTTAAGTGCAAATTATACGAGTGTCGATCCACAATTTCTTTGAAGGTACCATATAACCCCGAGAAAAATTAATTTAAAACTTCCAAGTTTCACAAAAATGTTGATATTTATAACCAACATTGTGGTGAAGGGTATTACAAATTCGGGCTTGATCGACTATAACATTTTACTTTTTTAATAAAAATATATTGTATAAATTTTAATTTATTTTAAATATTTTTTCTAAACAAGACGTTTCCATTATTTTATGTTACAAATTTAAAGTTTCAAATTTAAAAAAGTTTTGAAATTTACATATGAAAATAAAACTTTCATTTGACTGCTGACACTTTGTGTTCAAAATAAAATAAATATATTTTTTTTAAATATAAATTTTATTCTTCTATTCTTTTAAATGAACACACGTCGTTGTTAGGATAATGACACTTGTTTGACACTTCTCGTTGAATACAAAAACAAAATACATTACAAAACACATTTATTCCGTTTCAAGTGCAAAAGACATGATTTAAATAAATAAAACCTATTTTCCCCTACATATAATTTCATTTTAGTTATAAAAATATGCAAAACTAAAAAAAAGATCTTAAAAAAGGTAAGTTTAACATTTTTACACAATAATGCACTTTTGACTTTATTTCGAAAGCGAAGGAATAGTAGAAATGTTTATCAGATGTTCTAGGGAATTATTTAATCTTTTACTAATTTTAAATATCTACAGATATGATCCAACCATTTCTAATGAATCTGAATTAATAGAAAATTTAAAATGGATACGATCACCCACACTGCTTTGTGTGTGAAGTAGCAAAATTGCACACCGAAAGAAAACTCTTCGCTAATAGAATGTATCTGTATAAACTGCGAAGCATACTAAGTTAATTTTAATTGTTATTGCTGATGATTTCAATTTATTTTTCTTACAAATATTGTAGTGACCTCTGCCCAAATTCCCGTTTAATTAGTGAGAAATGAAGATAAATATTAAATGTAAAATAATTTTTAAATTAAAATTTTTATCAAACATTTTGCAAAGTGTAAAATACAACTTTCTCTCTCACACTGAGAGCAGCAAAAATGCGAAGTATTGTTGCGATATCAGAATTGTGTGTTAAAATTCTTAAGTCATGAAATCTGGGCATCTCTGATTTATGTATTATTGTAGATTTAAAAATAACACTTAATTTCAGTCACATCGAAATTATCTAGAGTTACGCCATCGCTCAAACTTATTTCTAGAGCTCGATTTTTGTCAGTTAGTTCCTTGCTGTTCTGCAACGAGCAAAATCCGTTCCGTAAAACGATATCTGAATTTGTTCAACAAATTTTCTATAGAAAAGGAATTATTTTGATATCAAATAGTATTATAATACCTTATCAAAAGTTATCAATATCAGATCAATAGAAAAGTTATAGTATAACGTTTATAGACTTCAATAAGGGTGAGTATGAGTGAATGAAAGTGTATATGAGTAATGTATTCTAATGGAAAACTTAAAATTGCTCTCGAGTACATTTGAAACTCTATTCTTGATGTTCATTTCGAATAACGTTATGCTTAGTGGGGGAGTAAGCAGAATTATAGCTTAACACAGGATTCAGGAAATCTCTATTAAGGTCACCTCTGAAATAAATTCAAGACATTACATCCAGACATTCTAAACTCGCATTTTCTAGCAGGATAAGAGGAAGAACTTAACTCCAATAACTCACCGCTCTTTGTTTCAAATAAAAACAATTAGGAAATTATATTCGCTGTGCCGAATCTTAAATAAATTATTTTACGTTTTTTTCAACTTATATAAAAGTATTATAAGCTTAAAAATTTATTCGATAAGTGAGCTTTTTATTGCACCTAAAATGTGGAATGATCTTCTTGTTATTGCCAAGTTCAGAATTGGTATGTCCGAATTGCATTGAAATAGTCTGAAATTAGTTACATATATTGAAGACAATAAGAGCCTAATAAGCTTTTCCGTAATAGAACCTTATATGGAAGCAATAACAAAATATGGGCTGATGTTTTTTTCTTTTATTCCGATTTTGATGATTTTTTTTGCATGATAATGAAGTATATATGGCGATATCTCATAGAAGATTTCCGTTTTAATCAATTTACTTTTCTTTGAAAAGTTTAGAAAGTTTTTCTTCTGATTTTTGAGATTTTAACATAAAACGATATATTACGTTTTTCCTTCTGAACGAAACATTAACAGATTGAAGAGGACTATGAAAAAAAATCGGGCTAAATTTCGTTATAGTCTGGTCATATTGTTATTGTGAAAGTGAGAGTGATTTGTGTTAAACAAGGCTGAAAATAGGGTAAATAGCCTTGACATTTACATAAGATCAATTTTGGACCGATCATCAGCAATAACAAAAATATGGACTGATTTGCACTAAGTTTCAGAATATATCTAAAATAGTGATTTATAGAGTGATTAAAATGTCACATGAACGGATTACCAGCTAGGCAGACGAACGAAGGACCGACATTTTAAATTTATCTAGAATTTATCTAGATAAGAATTACTTAAAGAAGTTGTAGTGATTAATCCATATGTTGGTTATATAAGAAGGTGAAAATTTAATCAAGTTTGCACTGCTGGAGTCATACTTTTGTTTAAGTCTGAAAATCAACTTTGTTCGAAATCAACCAGCTTCCATGTTAAATTATTACTAATTTCCTTGTTATTCCACGTTTTGCATTAAAAGCCTTAAAATTAATTTTCCTAAAAATTCATAAAACTGGACAAAATCTCAAAACTTTAAGTGAATATGATTTCAATTTTTTTTCCTTGAATGTGTGAAAATGTTAATAATTTTTTTTTTAGAAATTTAAAAAAAGATTCAAAAATTTTAATAAAGTTATAATGTTATAAAAAAAGTATAATGACAAACTAATTTGCATAAAAACCATTAAAAAATAAAGGACTTTAACTTGAGATGAAAGGTAAAATAACGAATAAACAAAACGAAAAATAAATGTAACATTTGTTTCATTAAAAGATGAGAAAATCTTTAAAAAACTGGGGTCATCATTTGGATGACAAATACTTTAAATCAAAAGCACTTTTTACATAACGTTCGTTTGTTTGTCAGAGAACCAACAAATCAAAAATTATGTTTTTTTTTTTAATCTCAGTAATTTTTCAACATAAATAAATGTTTATTTTCAGTTGCCTTCATTTGAAAGCGTTTTGGCTTTTTATACTCACCACCACTACAAGTGGTGAAGAGGGTATTTTCACTTTGTTATTTCGTGTACAACTCTAAGAAGAATATATCTCAGATCATGTCAAAATCTGAGACGATTTAGCTCTTGACAAAGAACAATGAAATCTTGGCTTAAGTATTTCTTTTAGTTCTGAAAAGTTTTTTATTTAAAACCAGTAATATCGGTTTAGTATATTATAATATATAGACCGATATCTGAGGCAACCTCTAAGTTTAAGCGAATTATAAGTTAACAAATTAGAAAGAAATATTAAGTCATATATATTTCATTATCATTCCAAAAATTATCAAAATCAGTTATAAAAAAAGTTATAAAAAAGTTATAGCCGAAAATATAACTCATTTTATAACTCGTTAAGAGTTCCTGTGTTATATTAAGAAAACTGTTTTTGTACTGCATACCTTTGTGAGTATTTGAGTGAGTGTGTATGTACGAAACATATCGTATTTACTTCACATTCATCTGTATTAGAGGGTATTGAAGATGCGGTATAGACGCATAAATACAGCATGTTTTAGATTCAGATTTCATTAAGTTTATTTGGTTTTGTGGTGGATTGAGGATTCGTTAGGCCTGTCAATTTGTAACCACTCATCGTATACAGTCAAGTGGTTGAAAGGACCATAAGGAAATATATTATGAATCTTCTGTTTAATGTTGCCACTATAAATACTCGCAAACAAACACGCACACACAGATATACACTAACACACTAAAAAACATTACTTATATTAAGGCGAAATATTTTCACTATCTATTATTTTAACACAGATAACAAAAGCAAAAAAAGTCCTTTTGTTGTAATATTCTCTTAATACAATCAACAACAAAAAAACTCTCTCTCACACACACACACTTTCATACATAGATTCCAAATCAGAATCACAGAAGTAAAACCACAATTATTGTATAAATTAACGTCACAAACAAATGTTGCGAATGTTTTCAATGAAGTGGAAACAAACAACAACAAACACACCAAAGGAAAAAAATCCTTGAATTTGGAAACTATTTTATTTGTTGGCATATGAAATTGTTGCTGTTGTTGGTCCTTTTGTGTAATTTTTAGAAATGAAGGGTCCTAATTTCATTGGATGTCTTTTAATAGCGCGTAAAACTTTAATGCCCGTACGACAAGTGATTTTCAGATTTATGTGACATTTTTCTTCTTCTTCTTCGACTTGTATAACTTTACCATTTATTTTCGGTTCTTAAGTGCGTTTAGTATTGCAATTGTCTCCATTTCGTTTTTTTTTCTTGACTTTTAAGCTAGAAAGTGATGTCATTTGTATTTATTATTCGAATTTGAGTTTTATTTGCGGTTTTATTGTTATTAATGTTCTACAAAAGAGCACTTTGTTTGTCAGCATCATCAGTTAAATTTATTACCAGGATTCTAAAATAAGGACGAGTTCATAAATTAGGTATTGCAATTTAAACGATTTTAACATTATAAAATTTTAAGTGAAAAGGACAAAAATGAAATATGTGCAACATTTTGCTTTAAATTGGCAAATTCAAATTTTGTACAGGTGTGTATCTGTATAAATTGTCATAACCTTTTAATTTAGTTGTGCTCCCCAGTAAAAACTTTTTCTTAAGATACTCAGAAACGTTTTTCCAAACTTTCTTCTTCCATATCCGATTTTCTTATTAATCTAATTGAATCCAAAGCGTTACATAAGTTTGAAAACCATCACAGGGTTATTTAGAAACATATAGATGGCACTGTTTGGTATAAACAGCCTGTATATCAAAATCGACTGATTTGGTAAATAGTTCTGTAACTTTTGAACCATTTTAGGTATTTGAATGAAATATCACATGGTTAGAGTATATTTTTACCTCAAATGCGACCGGTTCTCGTACATAGTTTGCTTATAAACGCAAAAGTTATGTTTAATGCGCGTTTTCGTTTGTAACATTTGCCGTAGATATGTATGGAAAATAGCTTAATTTGTCTAAAGGAAGCTTAGTTTAGATTCGTTTTTAAGCCAAGTTATAAGCTTGGACGTTAGATCTTCAGGATTCACAAAATGAAACTTAAGTCGAATGTCATGTGATGTCAAAAATGTATGAAAAGCTAAAAATTTCGAATTTTTGATTATTTTTTTATTTTATGATCAAAAATAAATGTTATATTTCAACTTTAATAAAATTCAAATGATAAGCAAGTGAAATATAATTTTTTAAAATCTCATCAATTCAAAAATTTTGAAAATTGAATAAGAAACAAAATTTTGACTCGCTTTTTGAAAAATGCACATCTGAGTTACCCCGATTTGCGACCCTTTAACTCCACCCATGAAGTCGCAATGGGATGAAATCTGAACTCATTATAATGCTACACTCCTCTGCAATCATTATCTATTATTTCATGCTCGAAACATACGGATTCATTTACAAAGAAAGATCAATTCTGCCCCACTGTGTATTATAATGAAAAAATGCAGGTAAATATGAATTAAACCTCACTGATGTCAACTGACAACATTAGACATACATACATATGTATATTATATGACCAAAATGTTAAAAAATCTTGATAAGAAAGAGTTAAATGAATTAAAGTCATTTACCATAAAATATCCCTAACAATTTCATAATTCAATTACAGATTCCAATTTGATACAATCAAAACCTCAATTAATTAAAATTCTTCAATCAGTTATTTATTTTCATTTATTTTCCCCTTTTTTCCGATTTTTCAATTCAAAATCCAAAAAGATTAAAATTAATTTGTTCATCAAATTGACAACAAAACAATAAAACAATATTTTGGGGGGGGGAATTTTTGACAAACCCTCTTTCTTCTCTGATTTTAAAGAAATTCAATTGAATTTTCCACACAGACAAACACACACACACACACGATAACATATTTTAAATTTCGGAACAAATCAAAATTTTCATTTAATTTTATGAGCGAAATACACGAAAAGGGGCACAACAAAATGTTGTGCAACAACTGCAACAAATAAAATTTAATTAACAATTTAATTGATATTTTCGATATTCGATAAAAACAATAACAATAACAACTAAATAGTTTAAATTTAAAATTGATAGATATTTAGTTTCAATTATCAGAGATCAAATTACGGTTAGACATGCAGTATTGGGGGTAAGTAATAGACCAGAACCGATAAAGTGTCAAACAAAAATGGAGGAAATAACACATTTTCATTTATTGAGTAACAAAATGTGGCAAAAAAAGAAACGTCAAATAATCAATTGATTGGAATTGTTACATAGAAAATAACAATAATGTGTTTTATTCAATAAGGGTTCCTTTTTTGTGGAAAAGAGAATAATAGAAAAAGCAATTTTTGTTAAAAGGCCAGTTAGTGGTCAAACATTTGTGTAATTCAAAATTACCTAACCTAACTGAATGCAAGAATGAGAAAAGGGGTGGGTCCTCATTTATTGTTAAAATTCCAAAAAGGGTCTTTGTCTCTAACTAGCAAACTGACAGTCATTTAGCACGATTTGTCTTTAATACATTATTTTATGTATTAAAATAGATAAAAGTGCTAAACATGCATCAATTATCGCTTTGTTTTGTGTAATCGATTAAAATGGTCTTTTTGGTCATTTAGTTAATGGTCAATTGTTGTTATTGCTTGTCACTTTCATTTCTAGGTGAGTAAGTGTTACTATGACAGTTGTTCGAAATGTCATTTCAAATTGTTTACACATTTTTTGCCACATCATTTCTGTGGTCACTAAATGTTTTAAACAATTATTTTAATGGTTTTTATTAATTAAATTAATTGTTTAAATTTAATGCCCGATTAATATTTTAATTGATTAAACATTTGTGAATAGAGGGGAAACTGTTTTCAATGAAAATACAAATCATACAATATGTTTTGATTTCACCACTAAACATTAAAGTTATTTTATGGCTTTAAATCTTAAAATAATGGAAAATTGTTATTAAAGTTATGTTTTATAAAAGTGAGCAAAAACAACTTCAATTTCGTACGTCTTATTAACAAAATTGTTATTATAATAATAATGAACTTCTTCTTGTGGTCTTTTGGTGGAAAGTTTCATAAGTTTTTTTTTTACTTTGTTCTGAAGTGTTAATTTCAGCATAATGAAAAAGTTTTGCAGTTTATCAAACACTTAAGGTGTAAAATAGAAACTAGCAAAAGGCAGTGCACAGTGGTTTTTGTGGAAAAATACTTTGAATTTGAATTTTTCTCGAGGTATATTTCAATTGATTTGAAGGGGCACGTATTCCTAGTAGGTCCTGAAAACTAGGAATGAATCTATCCAAATAAAGTTGACTCGGGTACAAAAATGACTTAAACAATTAGGACTGTTATATTCGGCTTTACATAAATTTACAATAATGTTAAGATAAACACATACATTAACACACCGTGTACCCATACACACAAATAACAATAAACAATTTTATATATGAAGCGATTTTCTACTTATCCGATTTATTGATTTTTGGAATAATGAAATGAGATGTACTTAGCTATAAATTATAGTTCATTTTTCTTTTAATCTGATAAATATTTCTAGAAAAATGACAAAAGTTTACTGCCTGAATTTCGAGATTATCTCAGATATCGCGTTGTAAATTCTTGGCTACTGGACTTAGGACAATAACAAACAAACAATAACAATCTGGATAAATTTTATTGAAATTGGATAAAGTGACTATGTGAATGTTTAAACTGACAGACGGACTTAGCTAGATCGACCCAGATTTTGATATACTTTATAAAGTTCAACATATTTCATTGAAATTTCACACAGGTCTTGTTAAAGCACTTTTCGAATAATTTGAAAGAACATAAATTTCTACATCCTCTAGCGGAGAGTACCACCTTCCCTAAGATCTCGAAAGTTATAAAATAACGTGACGACTAAAACAGATACTGTGTCAACTTCGAGATGATAAATATTATGGGTCTACTCCGCCGAACCCACTGGGAGCACCAAATCTGTTGGAATTCACTTCGATGTAAAAATTGTGATCAAGTTTGCTGATATAAAATTACACACTTAATATTATTTTGGTCTGAGAACGAAATCTATTGAAATTGGTGATGAAAAAAATTTACTTCGGCTTGAATACATCTGCAACTGTAAGAGATAAGTGCATTTTATAGAGATTTACAAAAACTATATATACAAAATTTCTTAGGTCTCAATTCCTAATTGATTTTTTTGCGATGACCAAATTTAAAATGAGCAAATTTGGGTGGCCACCGACAACGCTCCTGACTACATAAACGATTGTACTCCTACAAATCGACTCCAAAACACCTCAACTTTAATCATGCGAAACTTTATAAAAATATCTCTAACGGTTTAATATTTACAGAATTATTTCTATAAAATCGATTTGGAAACACTGTGCGTCAAACCTTAAAGGAAAAAACGCATAATTCTGAACCACTTATGATGGTGTTGGGTACGAAGTGTTTAACATAAATACTGTCCTTGCGAACTCCTGTTCTTAACAAATATGAATAAATTTCTCTCTCTAGTTAATAACTATCATAATTAAAACAACTACAAAAACTTATTAAAAAGATACTTTTAGTTCTAAGTGCTAAATAAATTGAGTATAAATTTAAAAATTATAAAAAGGATCCGATAAGAAAATAACCCTCTTGAATTTCAAAAGGAAATATTTAAATTCTATATTTTTAATTAACTTAACCAAAAACCAAGTTCATTTGGCAGACGACCATCCATTTCCAAGATAAAAACAACACACTCCTTTAGATGAAAAAAATTTTAAATTATAAACTGATTGTTGCAAAATAATAAATAAAATATAAAAAAGAACTTCAGAAAATTTACATAATCGTTAACAATTTCAAATAACAACAATATTAAGATTAACAAACGACTGCAGCAAATGACATAATTCAGGCAGAAATTTAAATTCCCTCTAAAAATTGGAAAAAAACCCTTAAGAGAAATATTTTCAACAACACACTCTCACACACATACACACTCATATAAATACATCAGTGCAATTGACACATTATTTCACGGCCTGTCGCCTTTCAATACAAATATTTATCGTAATAAAATCAAAAGTGAAATTACCGCAAACAACAAAAACAACAACAATGAGAAAAGCTGTTGCCCTTAAAAATATGCAAAACATTTTATTTCCGTTTTCTTTATTTTTTTTTTTTTTGTATTTCATTCATAGACCGATATCCTTTTTAAAAACTTTAACAAAATAAATACCTTTTCGTTTTGCTCCCAATAACATCATCATAATCATCTTCTTCATCTTTATCACCATTTGTGGTCGTTTTGGCATAAAAACAAATCACTCAAGCGTATTGGAAGCGCATCAGCAACATTTCACTTCTTATTCTGATAATTCTTAAATATTTTTCTATTTTAAATAGAGTCTTTACTGTGAAACGAGTTGAAAAAATAAAGCTCAAACTCAAATCTGCATAAATATTTTTTGGAAAAAAAAGAGTCCTTCAAACCCTTTTTTCTGTAATTTTATTCAACTTTGGCATACAAAACCAAAAGTATGAGAAAGAATATGTTTATATGGAAATGTGTTTTCATAATAGAAAAAAAGTATAAAGAGAAGTAAAATATAAAAGGGATGACAATTTTAAGTTGTTATTTTAACCAACCGCAATGATGACAAAGTGCTACTGCTTTTGCTATCACCGGCAACCGACTTCTTCAGACACCCAGCAAACATTGTAAAGAAAAAAAGGCCGGAAACAAAAAAGTCTTTCAACATTCATTCCACCGGGTAACAAGTAAAACCTCATATCGACCGACTCTCGTAGAATTTGATTTTATAATTGCGTAAAACATAAATTTTTTAATGATTTCATAATATTTACATATTACAGGAGTTATATAGGGTCGATTCTTGTAAAAATTTGGTATAGTATTTTCTGATTGTTAAAATCTCAAATAAACGCAATATCATCACAACACTAATATTTTTTGTGATTTGTGCACTTAAAAGTGATTTTCAGAAGTGGATCGTAGATATACCTGTACAATTGCCGCCTATAGAGTATTCAAAGCGAACAGGCTTTGTAATATTTACTCAAAAAGTGATATTGTTTTGTGAAAGTGACTTTGTAAATTTCCACTTTCACTAAAAATTTAATTTGCAACCATAAATTTAATTCTTACCAAAAATAAAATTTCACTTTCACAAAAAAACATCATTATTCACTAAAGATTTAATTTTCGCTAAAAATTATTGCTGTCACCAAAAAAATCGTTTCTTGCGGAAACTTTTAGTTTTCGTTAAAAAACAATATTTGCCGTGATTTTTATCTGTTTTTTTTTTCAGAAAAATTTTATTCACCAAATTTCCGTTTACCTTCGCTTTTCATTATTCACCAAAAATATCATTTTCGGCTGTAAAAGAAAATTTTCACCATTTTCTTTTATTGTCGAAACTTTTATTAAAAAAATCACTTAACATTTTTTTGTGAGAAATTAAATTTTAAAAAAATTATTATTTTCCACCACAATTTTTATTATTAAAAAAATATTTTTAGCCAAACATTTTCTTTTTAACCAAAACTTTAATTTTTTGTCACTTTTTTATTTTAACTTAATTGCAGTTTTTACCAAATTTTAAAATTTTTTACCAAAATTTTCAAAATTTTCTTTAAAATTTTTGTGAAAAATTAATTTTCTTGAAGAATTTATTTTTTCACAAAACAACAAAAAAAATAATTTTTCAACAAATATTGAATTTTACTTTCTACCAAATTTTTCGATACAAAAATATAATTCTATTTTCACCAAAAATTTCAAATTTTCACCAAAAAATTAAAATTAAAAAATATTGATTTGATTGTTCAATTTGGTGAAAGGCTAGAACAAGCTTTGTTGGACCAACATATAATTTACTCTATTTTGCACTCAGATTTTTTAAAAGGATCTTAAGGAAGAGGATCCACTGATAACTTCAATATGTTATGTTTGCTGTGTATGTAAACCAATTTTCCCTTCAAGTATTTGTATGTGTGAGTTGCACAAAATTATAATATTAAAGCAGTGACACATACCGTAGCACATCGTTTATCACCAAAAAAAAGTGAGGCTTGTTAAAAGGATTTAATATTCCTTGTTTTCTGTGTTATTTTCCTTTTCGGTTTTCAGTTAACGCAGGTTTATTTGCATTTGGCTTTAATAATGAACTTTATTGTTGTTGATTATGAAGCAAAAGACAACAATAACAACAAGACAACAACACACAATATCTTTACAGCTCGTAGCACAAGAAAATTGTTGATGAACTTTTTGTTCTGAAACACTTTTCGGGGAAAAAAAGAAAAAAGGATTGCAATTTTTGATTTATGACAAAAAAGTTTCAAAACAAAAAAAAACGATGAAGTAAATTACATTTGTCCATTTACAAGGACATGTTTTTAATGCACACACACATACCCATACACATACATGTATGCATGTATAAATCATTATTATTTATTTTCTATTTAAAAGTATTAAATTGGAGTAAAATGTGAATCTTAATTAAAATTTCAAGACAAAAAAATCTTATTCAATTGATCTTTAATAGCGATAGCCAAACTTAAGTTATTTTTTCTTTTTGACTTTTAAATAGATGTTTGATAACGTAAAAAAGAGTAAAATTAAATATTCAGAAAAAAATGTTTGTTTTAAAATTAACTTTAAGAAACGTTTGCAACATCAACTGCAACAGCAACATCTGGCATAAACGTATGAACAAATGAAACGCATAAAACATGCAATTACAGACAAATCAACAACTGTCACAGATATTTGTCGTAACTCTTGTTCAACTTGCAACAACTACTACAACAGCAACAACAAAAACCTGAAAAAAATCACATGCTGATATTTGTTGTCTCTAGAAATACTATATATGTAACAAACATCTGTAGAATTAACGGATGGACAGAATAATTGAAGGCTTTGGACTCAGGGGCCTATTTAAAAAATTGGTAATATAGATTAAAAGGGGTCTAAGGGCTAATTTTTCCAGAACCTATTAATAGAAAGTTTTGAAAACACCACATGGTAATGCGGGAACATCTAGATGGCAGTGTTTGTATATGAAACTTAATATTATCAATAGCAATTGCTTTAATTTATTGAGAGATATTAAAGTTCAACTTGAAAGTAGTCCACATTATTTTGTTAACATAAAAAACAGTGTAAATAAATTGTTGTTGCAAATCGGACACCTGATTGATGCGCTTTAATTTGCAAGGAAAAGAATCACGGCAAGAAACCAACACTTTTAAAAGATAAAAACGAATCAGTGATTTATATTACAAACCATATTTCAAGGCCTTTATATGCTGGCAAATAAAAATTATGAAACAACCTTCGTATAATATGATTTTGTAACTTCAATACATCCAAAGTGATCAAATTGGTAGGTCTCCCATACGCCCCTGACCACATAGCTACTGTAATTTCTTCAACTCTACTTAAACTCGAAAATATCTCAGCTCTAATCATGGAAAATTTCATTATGAGATTTCTAACGGTTCAAAAGTTACCAAAATATTTCCAAAACACGATAAATCGGACAATATTAATTATTCAGAAATGTTATTTTTAAGCGGATAATAAATATTAATCAACATTTATTTTAATTTTAAATTCTCACAATGTTAAATCAATATGGCATTATATTGATTAATTTTTGTTTAATGTCAATTTTCATCCATTGAGCCCTTTTTCAGACTCCTTTCTCATTTTCTTCCCTCTAAATGTTGAAAAGTTTGTATGTATGTCACTTAAAATAGCAGTATGCTTGTGTATGAGTGTGTAATCGTAGAAACTGCGATCCATGTTGTGTATCATTAAGCAGTTTTCAGATTTTTTTGTGTGTGATTTTCGTTAATTTTTTATCGATTGTTTGCTTGCGAACATTGATCATGTTTTTCTTCCATTTTTTTTTTTTTTTGAAACGGAAAAACATTTGAAAAGCAGAACCTTCAAAGAATGAAAATAATTAATCACTGTTTAGGAACACTTTCTATTCGTAGAAACTTTAATTCCAACATTTATTAATAATGAATAAAATTATAATTAACTCAGTTTTGTACGTTCGTCTGAAATTGTGCGACATTGTTCCAATAACTAAAACGTTATAGACCGATAACTGATACAACCTCAAAATCAGTACAATAATTCTTTTTATTATAAAATTTAACGGATTTAAACAAAATTGGATCAGCCACAAATATGTGCACTAAGTAGGTTGGAGTGTAAGGAAAATCGGGGGATTTGTTATACATGCAGGTCTATTTTTTAAAAACATCTTTTGGAAGGTTAAAAAAAATAAAATTAAAACAAGTAAAAAGCTAATTATAGTTCAAGACCGACTATAATACACCTTGCACCACATTGTTGGTCACTAAGAGTGCTTACAAAAATTAAGGAACGACACTCGCATAATTTTGAATGAATTTAATATATTGTTATGATACTAACGTTTATGTGAGATTAATGGATTTTAATACGTTTTGGAAAATTATAGGTTGACCCTCGCAACATTTCGAATATTGATTCCTGTTTATATTTATCTTAATTTAAGTTAATTTTAATACAACACCAACATATAAATGAGACTTTAAGGTGAAATTTGGAAGTGGAGGGGGGGGGAAATAATGGACCGATCCTCATAAAATTTGGTACGTTATTTAAAAATATTGCAGAGATTATTTGTGCCATATTTCGTTAAATTCACTTCATGTTTAGGAATTTTTTAGAACTGTACTTTGTTAGCAAGCTTTACATGAAGTCGGACAGATGGACGGACATGGTTAAATCAATTCAGGAAGTGATTCTGAGTGGAACGGTATACTAAATGATGGCAGCATTATTTTTTCTACCCGTTGCAAACATCTGTACAAATCCTCAGCCATTAACAGTGCTGTAGGTTATAAAGCGCCATTAAACGTTTTTGATAAACGAGATAAAGAATTTTGAGCATTCTTAGTTCTGTCCCTAAAACTCCTCTAAGGACTTTGTTGCAAATTTTAAAACAATACAATCCACTATTATCGTTATCTAAAATATTGTGTTAATATAATCAGCTTACAGATTAATTAGTAAATTGATTATGTTCCCCTTTGGAATTGTAATTGCTGTAATTATTTTGAACGACCAAATTCCTTTAAAGTTCTGTTAAAGAGTGCGTTCGTATATTTTGATTGTAAAGGAGACTTTTAATGACCATAAAAATGTAAAAAACCTTTTTAAATAGAACAAGAAAGAAAACTTCGCACGTTTAAAATGTTCGATTTTGAGCTTTCCTAACTCCATTTATAGATCCGTAATACAGACCTTATTTAAAGAATTATAATGGTACACACCTCTATTATCACTAAATATAAACTTAGATTAATCTATTATTTCAATTAAAAGTTACAAATTTATTTTCAAAATTAATCGATTCTGCCCCAGAGTAGAAATCAATCAAAATTTCGTTGAATTAATTCACTTAAATTTCTGTTATTACAATTCAAAGTGCGTACGTGTATTTTGATTGTAAAATTACTATGTTTTGTAAAACTAACATACAGACAGACAAACAAAGAAATTGCAACAACAAAAAAAGGAATACAAAAAAAATAAAACAACAAAAATAAAAAAGAAGCAACAAACAATACGAAACGCATATCGTATGTCATGTAATTACTTTGTAACTGATTCATAATTAATTGTTTGTATTGCGTTAAGATTTTTGCTGTTGTTGTTGTTATTGTTAATGCTGTTGTTATTACTGTCTTCAGCATCATCAACATCTTTTGAATAACTTCTTCTTCTCCTTCATCATCATCATCTTCTAGTAGTTGTTGTAGTATCTGTAGCAACATCTTTTTGTTTTAAATTGATCACTTAAAAATGTCAACAAATATTGTTGGTATTCATTGTGATGTTATTGCTGCTGTTGTTGTTGTTACTATTGTAGTTGTTGTTGTTGTTGCTGACATTTTAATGAGATTCCTTTTTGGTTTGGCATCTTGTTATGAATGAACAATGTTTTTTTTGCCTTCGATGAATTTATTTTTCTGGATATTTTTTCCAATTTTTTTGATTCATTATACCCTACACCAGCACAGGTGCGTTTGAGCTAATGTTTGTAACATACAGAAAAAATAGTGAAACACCTATATTTAAGTATACCGGTAGATTCAGAATCACTTTCTAAGTCGATTTAACCATGTTCGTCCATCTGTCTGTCAGTTTGTCCGGCTGGCTGTCCATGCAAACATTGTGAATACCATACAGGTCCTAAATATAATGTGATTTCAATGAAATTCGACTGAAATAAGTCTTATAGTATTCAAAATTAATATCCCAAATTATGCGGAGTCAATGTCCCATACAAGCGCCCTTCCATCTCTTTAAAGGGTATAACTCTCCTACATATGTTGGCATTGTATCTTAAATAGATGTGCGAAATTATACGAGGGTAGGTTTATCATTTCTTCTACTTTTTTTAAATTTATGATTAGAAAAGCATATTATACGAGGGTCGTCATAATTTGTTTATAGCTGTCATTTACAACCAACAATGCGGTATAGGGTATTACATAATCGGGCTTAACCGACTATAACATTTTTACTTGTTTAATTTTATTTATTTAAAGAAGAAGAATAAGAAGAAGAGGAAGAAGGAAAAAGATGAAATCCATTTCGAATGTTAAAATTTTCATTGGAAAACGCGTGTTATGCGTCGTAATTCATTGATGAACAATGTTTGTTATGTATGTACACATGTATGTGAATTGGTTTTATAAATGTATGTATGGGTACATTAATTAACATTTTATGAAATAAATTTCGCATGTTTAAAGAATTTTGCGCTTATTGTGAGATTTAATTGTTTATTTAAATTTATTAAAATTCAAATTAATATAAATTTGAGATTTTTGTCGAAATTTATTAAAAAGTTTTTTCTTCATCAAAATAACAGATTTAAAATTAATTTCCGTCTCACAGTGGTTTTAAATTCTTTTTTTGGAATTTGTTCCGTTATCTTTGAACCATTTGAAATATGTCAATAGGATTTCACGTAAACAAAACTGAGATTTTGTGTGCACTATTTTGCTTTCCTCTAACTCAACCCATAGAATCCCTATGGACTCTAAACCCTCCTATGTTATCATTATGTTAAATATCATGCAAATTCATTCAGCCGATCAAAACCTATAGATTTCCAAAAAACGATTCTGTCTAATATCTGCCCTCTTGAGCCGGGTAAAAAAATAAGGAGGTACTTGTCTGCCACTTCTTTCTGTAAAAGCAGATAAATGAAAAAATTTTATTTATATAAAGAGTTGTTCTACCCATTGTTCCACTCTCACAAATATTATTTCCATTAAAGCAATTTTTATATGGAGTAACCTCTGGTGTTACCGCAAAATTGGCTCAATGATACTTCTGGAGATATTGGAATCTATTTGTGAAAATTTTAATTTTTATATATATTAATCATTAACAGTTCCAGCCAGATGGTGAAGTTTTGTTACGAAAAATACACTTTGAGAAAAAGTTGAAATCTTTAAGAAAAATTAAATTTTCACGGAAAAATTTTTAGTGAAAAGTTATTTTATGTGAAAAAATTAATTTTTAGTAAAAATTTTAATTTTTATTGAAAAATCGACTTCTTTTGAAAAAAAAAAATTTAGTGAAATTATATTTTTTTTTTAAATTAAATTTTTATTAAAAAATTTAATTTTTTAGTGAAAAAATTAAATTTTTAGTGAAAAATAAAATTTTCAGTGAAAAATAGTTTTTAGTGAAAATTTTAAATTTTTAATAAAAATCAAATTTTAGTGAAAAAATAATTTTTTTATAAAAAAATCCAATTTTTAGTAAAAATTTTAATTTTTAGTGAAAAATTGTTTTTGTCGAAAAATCTAATTTTTAATGAAAATTGTTTTTGGCGAAAAATTCAATTTTTATTAAAAATTTTATTTTTTTCTGAAAAATTTCTTTTAGATAAAATTTATCCAATTATCTATAAGACTCAAACAAACTGTGATTCATTTTTATATAAAGCTTTAATTGTTACAGCCAGATCTTGAAATTTTCGGATTTGAAATCATCCAAATTCCAAATTTAATTTAAAATAAATTTTAAGAAATTAAACAATATTTTTTATTATTTTTTCTTGCTGTTGAAATTAAATAAAAATTAAATGAGTTTTCATTTATTGCATTTCTTTCACAGATAACAAACCAAACATAACAGCAACAACAACAACAGAAACTAATTTAAAATGAAATGCATTTTTAATAAAGCTGAAAACATAAAATTCAATTTAAATTCAAAGACGTGTTCCAAAAAGATGACAAACCAACAAAAACAACTAAAACTACAAACTATAAAGAAAAATTGTGGAAAAAGAAAAAACTGAAAATAAAAAAATAATGTCATTTTCAACATCATGTTGTCAAAGAAAATAAATACGAGAGAAAGAAAAATAATAATAAAAAATTAAAAAAAAAAATCAAAAGGGAAAAAATGAAAACTGCAAGCACATGTACACACACATACACATATGTATATACACATATAAACACTAAAAAGTTATAGTCGGTCAAGCACGACTATTAAATACTCAACACCACATTGTTTTACCAACTATGATAGTTACGAAAAACTAATGAACGATCCTCGTATAATTTAATTTTCTGATTTTTCTTAAGTGTAGATTTATGTGAAATTTATGCGTTTTAAAATAATTTTTTTGGGAAGATTCATGGGAGCTACATGAAATTTTATACGGGCCCTCGTATAATTATCGATATTTGGTCATATTTATATTAATTTCAAAATTATTAATATACGTACATGTGAGAAGCAATAGACCGACCCTCGTAGATAGACAGACGGAAGAACGTACGGACATCGTTAAATCGATTCAGAAAATAATTCTGAGTCGAACGGTTTTCTTCATGTTACAAACATTAGCACAAACACACAATAGCCCAACCACCTAGGGTGGTGTAGGGTATATAAATGAAAAAAATTTAATTTTCTACATGGCAAATTGCAAAAATGCAAAGAAGGAAAAGCGAAAGAAGAGGGAGAAACTTGAAATTGCAAGCAAAATAATAATGACAGTATACAAATAAAATAATACAGATACATAAGTACCTACACACACATACATACATGAAGAACATACAAACATACAAACGCTCATTTTCCTAAACATAAAATAAAAAAGAATTTTATTTATTTTATATACAATCTCATTTCATACACACACACATACAGAGGATCCATTAAAAAAGTAGGAAAACTCATAAAATGTTTGTGGAAAAATAGGAGGATTTCCAGCCCCTAAATGTATGCTATAAAATTTTATTTCACGCATACTTGTATACAACTACTTTGCTGTGTGAGTGCACTTCTTCTTGCATTTATTTTTTAGTTTTTCAGTTTTAGCTGATGCTGTTTGTAGTTGTAGTTGTAGTTCCTGCTGATAGTTGTCATCATCACAGCCCCAACTTTATGTATTTGTGTGTGTGATTTTTTTCTTTGTAACTTAACTGTATATGATATCTGCTTTTTTATAGTTGTTGTTGTTATTTTCCTTATTTTTGCCACAAAACGTTATGTGATTCGTGCGTGAAAAATAGGAGGAGCTCCACATTTGAACAACATAAAAATACAAATACAAAAATAAAATTACAACAAAAAAATATTTATATATTTTTCTCATGCGCATAAGAGATGACTGAGAATTGTAGTTATTTTTATTTTTATTATTTTATTTATTATTATTGTTTTTTCTATTTTGTTACTTTAATTTGTTTAAAAAAAGTTTTATTCAAAAATATTTTTGAACATTTTTTAATTAAAGTAATTAAAATTTGTATTTTATTACCAGCAAAATTAACAGATAACTTTAATTTAACTTCAAACTCTGAGGGAGTTTTCTAATTAAAGCTTTTTTAATGGTTAGAAATACTATTTTTGTGTAATAAGTAAATAATTTAGTTTCACTTTTAAAGTCATAAAAATGATGAAAGTATAAACAATTATATCCTCATTTTACAGGAAAAGGAAAAGGTTTGAAAATGTTTGATTTCAAATAATATTGATTTTTCCCAATCTAAAGAAAAAAAAAAACTTTTTTATTTTAAAATCAACATTCGTTATAATTAAATTAATATTGCACAATTTTAATTTAAAAACAAATGTCAAATCTTCAATACCCTTCACCTTATGTTTCGTACACACTCTCATATACACTCGTGAGCATATATAATATATAAAGCTTTTATTAAATACATAACAGGATCACTTTAGGAGTCATAAAATTTGTTATATTTTTGTCTATAACCTGTTTTCTGCTGAACCGATTTTGATAGTTTTTTTAATGATAATGAAGTACATACAGTTTTATGTTATAACAAACTCTATTCTATTTTTCCTAATTGACAGTATTCCAAAAATTCTTTGCTTGAACTTAGGAGTTGCCTCAGATATCGGTCTATATCTTTTTGTGTACTGAACCGATTTTACTGATTTAAAATTGGAAGCTGCACAGGATTATAACAAATACTGGAGTCAATTATTGTGGATGTGAGCGGGTCAACAACAGACAGTCAGACAGATGGACAGACAGACGGTCAAGAATAATAATATATTATGGGGTCTGAGATGATTCTTTCCTAGAGCTACACACGGAACGACCTCTTAACCACTTGTGGCAGTGGTGGTATAAAAATTATATTTTAATAGAAATTCATCATCACTGAATTTACGTTACGGTATTGGAAGATTTTATCGAAAATCAAATCAATCGCATTAATCCAGATAAATGGAATAAATTTGTCTACTAAACAGAAAATCATTATTAATAAAATTTATTCCATTTAACATTATAAGAAATATTGATTATACATTTTAATTTCTATTTTAACATGTGTAACAATGTTAAATCAATATTTTGTTATATTAACAAAACTTTCTCAAATGAAATTTTTCATCCATTTAACAAAATCATGATCGGATGTTAAACTGAATCTGTTTCAATTAACACAAACACGTTTTTTAGTGGAAAGTCTTCATTAGCATATATTTAATCGATTTTTTTTTGGTGAAAAATCAAATTTTTATTTAAACCGAGTAAAAAGTTATGGTCGGTTATTCAACTTTTTATTTTTCATGACCCTCAAGTAATTTAGTTTTATCAGGTAAGTTTACATTAAAATTGCTGGAGCAAAATATTAGACTCTCAGAAGTTCTAAGCTATGAATTCTGAAATTATTCCGAAATGTTTTAATTGCTGGAAGTTTTCACTATAAATGCCGTTTTAATATATTAATGACATTTTTAATTGTTTTCATTTGAAAGGGACTTAAAAATAATTAACTCTTGTCTTTACAAGCTCTATTTTTTCTTTAAACAAAAATTGTGCCGATTTAATGAAAATATCCAGAAATTGGAACCAGTGGTTTCTTATGAATTGAAATGAATAATATCGGAAATAATGAGGAGCATTTTTGAATTGAAAACATCACAGTAATCGGTCCAATAGTTTCCAAGTTTTAAGCAAACTTTCTCTGTTATAGTTGTTTAGATATTCGATAATCATTATTTCCTTTGTATGGGGCATATACCTCCCCTGACCCTATCGGTTCTACATTTTGTTCACTAAAATAGATCGCTGAGAAAGTGATTGGGCCCAAATTTGAAAACTATTGTTGTTATAGTTCTTTAAATATTTGATAAACACAATTTCCTTTGTATGGGGGGATCTCTGCCCCTGGTCCTATCCGTCCTACATTTTGGTCAGAAAAAATTATCTAACTGGAACCAATTTAAACATTTACGTTATAACAGTTCTTTAAATATTCGATAATTAATATTTGCTTTGTATGGGAGTACATTTCCCCCCCTGATTCTACCCGTCCTATATTTTGATCAGTAAAACAAGTTTTAAGAATGTGGTTGGGGTCGAATTTGCTATAGCTCTTTAGATATTCGATAATTAAAATTTTCTTTATATGGTGGGCATCTCTGGAAATGTACTTATACGCCCTTCATTCTGTCTAGTAAAACAGTTACTTGAAAAACTTATTGGGACCAATTTCAGAAACTTCGGTAGTTTTCAATCTTAACATTTTCTTTGTATGGGGGCTTTCTCTCCCCCTGATCCTATCTGTCCTTCACTTTGTGTAGTAAAACAGTTCCTTGATAAAGTGGTTGGAACCAGATTTTGAAAATTCTCGCTGTTATAGTTCTTAAGATATTTGATGATCAAAATTTCCTTTGTATAATGGCTACCTCTTCCCCTGATTCTATCCGTCCCATATTTGGTCTTATAAAGTAGTTCATTGAAAAATAAAATCGACCCAGTAGTTTAGCGGTCTATAAGTCCCAAAAATACACATTTAGAAACAAACAGACAAACAAACACAGGTTAATTTTTATATATAAACATTATTTAAATGAAAGGAAAACTACTCGTAATCTGAATAAAATCTTGCGGGCATATTAAGTGCTCTAAAGAATCTATGTTGACTCATATCAAGGCTATAGTAAGGGCTGTCATTTTCTCCTTATTCTACAAGTGATAATATTATGAAAGCCTATTTATATTATGGCATTAACGCTAATGTTAAATTCCTTGGTTAAAAAATCCATATAAGCAAAGGCGAATCGTATAATAAATTCGGCACAGCCGAGTTTAAAACATAAACTGTTTTTTTCTAAACTGTTCGCTGGAGAGGGTATTTAAAATTCGGTATAACAAAACACAGCATTCTTAATTTTCAAAGTCTGAAAATCGACTTAAAACAAGATCTGACCCGATATGAAAAAACTGGAAATTATAGTCGTATCTGTAAAGTCTCCCAATTTGAATTGTATAACGAATTTCCAATATCTTTCACGGTGTTAAATTATCAATCACTTCAAATATTATTTGCAATTTTCGTCCTTTTTTCCCAGACAATAAAATTCATCTCATGAAACTTCTTACACAAACAAACGAAAATTAAATACATAAAACAAACATATTAAATAACACATTGTCTATGTGTTAGTAAGTGTGTTTGAGTGTGGTGTGTGTGTGTTATAAGCCATAAAACACACAACATTAAAAATACACTTTAATTTTTGTCATTGATACTGAAAATAGCAAAATTTTATTCAGGATTAACAACAATAAAACAAACTTTTCAACTATAAATATTTTATTGGTCTCGTAAATACAAAAGACAAACTTTTCTTTTCATATTTCTCAGATAACTTTTGCACACACACAAACACACTCAATTAATCAAACATTCATTCATTTAATCATTCATTGATGTAATCAATCAGTCAATATAACATTTCTGATTTGAATTAAATGTAAAAGAATAAATTCGATTTATTTCGAACGCCAATTTAATTCACTTAAAATTAATTTTGAAAGCATTTTCTCGTTGAAACTCATAAATATGGAAATTAGAGAGATTTTTCATCTCTTTTTATTATAATTTATTATCCAGATTGAATTTTTAGCCCACAAAGAATGAGGAAACGTGTATTTATTTATGTTGTTTTTACAAATTTTGATTAAAATCTTAAATGTTTGAAATAAAGATATTGAAATTATAAATTAACTTAATAATGAGATACAAATTAAAATGTTTTATAACATTATGACGAATTTTAAATACTCTACACCTTGAGAAATTATACAAAATTGATTATTTACTGATTTCATATATATTTCATCAAATATCTGTCTAATGAGATTTGCAACTTTAGAATGGTCAGAACAATACCACCAATTGTGGTCAGAACAAATACCACAAATTATAAATAAACCGTTCGACTCGGCATCACTTCCTGAGTTTACATTGCACATATATATATTGGTAATGCAAACATATATACTCATAGTAAGATAAATATAAGCAAATACCGCTGTCCGAAATTATATCATTACGGTGTGTTCGTACTATAGTGACATTAGGAATTTAGATAGTATGGGAATAGCTCATACTGGGGCGGGTTGGGATTATAGTAGGACTTAGAGGACGATCGAGATTGGGCGACTTTGCTCGTCAAGTTTTTGTTAGGAGAAATAGAGTCAATAGTAAAGGCAACTCCGATATGTGATCACGTGCTCGTGCTTTTTTTGTCTTCCCCGGTTTGTGGATAGGCATACGATCGTTGGCAGTTTTGGAACTGTTGGCTGCTGGATCTTCGGCTCCACTTCGCTGCTGCCATCTTCATGCCGGAATTTGCCTCTCTCCCTTGCTGTTCAAAATCTTCGTCACCTTTGCCGTCAACATCACCACCTACCTTGTGTGTGCGTTGTTGTGTGTCCTTTCGTAACGTTCGTCTTTGTCTATTCCAGGTGTCACACCAAGCGGCCAAAATCTCGTCCGTGAGGGCGCTGTTCAATGTAATGTTGTAATTGTGATTGTTGAGATGATTACGAAGTCTGACCGGAGACTTAATTATGATACCACGGGAGTCAGGTGCCCCTGGAACACGGTTCCAGCCTGAACTGTATGTGTGACCCATCGGGGAACATCGTGGTTGCTGTGGTTTAAACCCAAATCGCTGGAAAAGTTTAGATCATTAGATTCGGAGTGGATCTGCATATATAACAGGGTGCCGTGCTCCAAAAATCGGCAGGAGTTTTAGATAGGCAAGTCATGGCCAAATACATGTCTTCGAATTGGTACTCAGGTGTAGCAGTCTACTGCATTTTGGGGGCGCTGGTAGACGCATTGTATTCTACAGAGACAGGTACTCACGTAAAAGGCTTCGTCGTTGTCCGAAATTATACGAGGGTCGTTTCTTAAATTTTTTCTAATTCATATGTAACTCTCCATATGAGTTTAAATCTATTGCACTCACAAGAACAGATAAGAAAATGCAAATTATACGAGGGCCGTTCATAAATTTTTCGTAGTAAACATTTACAATCTACAATGTGGTGGGTATTACAAAGTTGAGCTATTTAACTCTTTAATAACTGAAGTATTTGCAAGTTTCTATCTGGTCAGGGGCTAAGTCGATGACCCTCCAAAGTGAGTCAGCTCAGGTACATTCATTTTTTTAAAATATAATCACAAATTCACGTTCGGTCCAATATTTCAGGTACCTCGCATGCAAATGTTCTTCACGGAATGGGGTTTAAGGTCATAATAGTGATAAATAGAAACGTAATTTGTCATAAATAAGTCTTAATATATTATAAAACGAAGTGTCAAAATATGCGAGGATCGGTCTATTATTTCTCATAGGTCCCATACAAACCCTCTTCCAAATATCATTTTTAAAGGCAAAAATCTCACACATACATTAGTATTGTAATAATAATTAGTCAAGTTAAGTCAAATATGAGCGAAAATCGATCTACCAATTTATACGAGGGTTGGTTCATAATTTCTTGTAGTTCCCATATAAGCCCTCCCAGAAAAATTCATAAATTTAACATAATTCTTTGTGTCACAATAATGTACTGCACACTTAAGAATAAATCGGAAAATCAAATTATACGAGAGTCGTTCATTTATTTCTTTTAATTACCATATTTAACCGATGATTTGGTGTAGGGTATTAGATAATCGGACTTCACCGACTATACATACTTATTTGTTTGTAAGAAATCTTAACGAAATCATAAGGGGATGATTTTGGGGCAAATAGATGCCCACAAGCCCTATTCAAATTTGGTAAATTTCAAAAAATTGTTTGTTTTAATTGTTCTTGAATAAGAAAAATGTAATAACTTAAGATCCTTGCACCGGAGGACCATACAATGACAGAGTGACCATACCAAAATTTTACTTGAGTCTAAAAATCTCTTAAGCTGTGGGTGCATATTCTATTAGAGAATACATTTTGGCGATTGCGTTAACACACGAGACGACTTAATTTGTTGTTCTAAGTCCCTCTAAAAACTTGTGTTCCCTCAAATCGTTTAGAAAATATCTCTAGAATTTGAGATGATTTTAGGAAGTGATCGTCTTTAACACTAAAATATTGTAAGATTTATACCTTTTAACGGATTTTCCTAAGTGGGTTAATAATGGAACAATAATCATTTGTGCATCTTTGAATGGATTTCAGTTCATACAAAATTTATTTAATACACTTCAAATCCGTTTAAACCCCATTCTGTCCTCGACCGAAAAAAACCTGAACCAAATTACATCGTAATATCTTAAAAATTACGATCTAGAGTTTGTTTAGAACGATATATGAACCGACTGGCGACCAGATGGACCTCCATTTATGGTCTATCGTTTCCTGGTTTCAGTAAGAATTTACTCTCCTAATTAGTTAAAAAGCTCTTCTAGAATATCCATGTGAATTTCACTAAAAATATTTAACAGTTTCCAAGTTACAGAATTAATTTCACAAATAAGCGTTTTATTAAGCGTTTAAAAAAAACGAACTTAATATATTTTCTAACCTTAAAACTGTGATAATTTATACAAAATGTAGTTAAAATGTTAAACTATTTTACATTTTCATGTTTTTGTGTTCCGCAAAACAGGGAATGTCATTCCGAAAACACTTTAATTTTCAGATAAACATAATTCAGAATTATCTACATAAATATTTGTTGTACATTTCTGCACTTAAAATCAAGTGGTTTTAACAAATTATCAAATGTAACCATAATAATCTAAACACAGACAAACATACACACACACATAGATAAACATTCTAACACATTTACACAAAAACTAAATGTTTTAATTGTATTTAAAAACAACTTTGGTCTACCACAAACGTCCTCAAATCAAAAATCCAAGAAGCAGCAAAAGAAGGAAAGAAACCTTTTTCCTTCCTTTAACTGACAAACACACATGCAAATCATCTACATGCAACAGCAATGAAAATAAGTCGGTTATGCCGATTCTCTATTACCCTTCACCACAAATGCGTGTGAAGTAAATACGTTATAGTTTGTAGCTACAAACTCACACATACATTCATAAACTTTTTTTGCTACAGAACCGATTTTGATGATTTTCGAAATGATAATGAAGTACATATGACTTAATACTACGGCAAATTATCATGCTAATTTCACGAGTTATAATTAACAACTTTACGAAAGTTCTTCGCTTTAAATTAGATGTTGCTTTTAGATCTTGTAATACACTGAAACGATTCTGCAGGTTTTCAGGACTACAACAAATACTCATTGAACTCTGTCAATTATTGTGGATGTGAGCGTGCCAATAACAGACATACAGACAGGCAGACACACAAACAGTCACGCAGACGAACAGACAGACAAACATTGTTAAATCGACTCAGATTTTGATTTGATGCAACAATACATATATACATTATAGAGTGTGAGATGATTCCTTCTTAGCGTTACACACAGAATGACATAGTTAATATACCGCCTCCATCACTTGTGGTGGTGACGGGCATTAAAACGTTTTAGCCATTTCATTATTACCAACACAAACAAATAAACAAACTAAATAAATAAATGAATGAATCCATGTATGTGAGTTTGTGCCCAGAGTGAGGGAATGTAAATGTGAATGTGAAACAAAGTTTTTCATTCTGTTAATGTTTGCATGACAAATTCACATTCATAATCTTGTGGCATAAAAAAGGTTTTTTTTCTATTTTTTTCGCGTTCTCATGATATTTTTTATTGTTTTCTTTTTATTATTTTAACAATTTTTTTAGAATTGTTTTTCATGTAATTCGCGAACGCGAATATCATGTCATATATTTTTTGCCTCAAACAATGAAAACAATAAAAAAATAATAATAAAAATGAAATGAAAATAAAATAAAAAAAATATTTTCCACAATGACTTTGTGAGGCAGATTTACCTTGTAAACTGGTGCGATTGTGCATTTTTCTGTTAATTGTTAAACATTTTATGGTCTGATGAATTTGAACATTTTTTTCTTCTCGAAATACTTTAGTTTCGTTACAGGATTTATAATGATATTTTTTACGGCCAATTCAAATTGCTTAAGAGGGGGGGAGGGGAAATTTATAAAATTTTCGTATTAATAATTTTATTGTTTAAATTTTAAAAACTGATTTCTTTTAAATTGAAATTTAAATAATAAATAAAAATAAAAGTTCTTCTCAATGCACAGTGGGTCTAAATAAATTTATTTGGAAAATAATTCGCTACTTTTTAACAGATGGAGATATTTTAATGAAATTCTTAATTTTAAGAATTGATAAGAGTTGATATGGTGAATTTTATAATTGATATGCCAAACTGTAGAATTCATCAAATCTTGTTGATTAAAAAATCGCATCTTTGCCCAAATCCAAAATTTGCCAATTTAAACAAATTTAAACCACAAATTGTGATGACGGTGTATAAACTTTGTCGTTCCGTGTGCAACTTAATCAAAAGTTTTAAAACCGACACGAAAAAAATCACATTTTTTTATATTAAACAAAAATTATATTATGCCGACGTCATTACTTGACCTTCCAAAAAAGCTCTTTAATATGAACAAATTCCATTGAAATTCTGCACAATTATTTTTCTGACTTAATTTGTTAAATATCGGTCCATATTTTTCTATAGGAGTCTTTTATAGAAAATTTTGAAATTCCGCACAATTATTTCTCACACTGCCCTCATCACGACTTATTTGTCAAATATTTCCCAAATAAGGTCTCTTTCCAGAATATAAGTGGGAGTATTAATGCAAAATTTAATAAAAACGAAACCACTAAACCGCACATAAACCTTTCCATTGCCGTTTTTATAGTGCTTCTGTCACTTTTTTCGAAAAGGTAGTTCAATGTCCCTCCACTCCAGATGGGGGTTTACATCTTTTGATACAAATATAACATTATTGTTCTTTTACCACTCAAGGATCAATTTACCATAGTTACAGGATGCCAAGTCAGGTCAAAAATAATGGGATCCATTAAGAAAAATTATGAAATTATGGATGCACTCTTTTTATAAACATTCTTTGAGGTAAATTTCGGGATTTATAGAGTCCATTGAAACAAATGATTGGCTTCTTTTGCAGCACATATACGTATATCTCACATATACGTTGGTATTGTAATTTTATTTGGTTCAAATATTAATAATATAAAAGGGAATCGATGTTCCAGAATTTACGGGGGAAATGTTTTCTTATTCTTTAATTATCTTCATCGACCAGTCTACGGCTCATTTAATAAATAACACTTTAATAAATTTTATTTCACATTACTGAAGACTGGGAAGGGGTTAATGGAAGAGGACATTAGAAAATATCATTATATGACCCTCAACTTTTGAAAATTCCCTGGGGTGTAAGCAGAAGAAGAAGTATAACATTTAAAAAAGACACTAATAAAATTTTATTGCCTTCAAATAAAGTGTTTTTTTTTTTTGACATTAATTTTTTTTAAATAATTTTAAAACTTATTTTCTTTTGGCTAAACAAACAGAACTGGACCCATAATGACCATTAACAATTTAACAACAACAAAAACTGACAAAAAAACAAATTGTTTCTTTAAGGTGGGTGTCTGAAAGGGGTAAGAGAATGTTGCTGCTGCTGCTGTTGTTGTTATTTGGCATTAAAAATATTTGTAACAATTTAAACAAATAAAATGTTTAAATGGAACAACAAATGACCATTAGACAAAAGCTTAAAGTAATAAATTTGAAATGTACCCTTGAGGGAAATATTTACACACACACACACTCATACATGAAGTCCTTTCTAATACCACACACATCTATGAAGATAAAAGGAGTAAAGGAGTAAAGGAGTACTGGAGTAATGAAATGAATATGGTTACTTAATATAAATAAAACACTCTCTCCCTCTCTCTCTCTCCCTTTGATATCATGTATGTGAATTTTTTCTTCTCTTTATCAAATCATTATAATAAATACGGAAGAATGATGTAGAGGGGGTGGGGGAAACAAGGGAAGGGTTTTCCTTTAAATAACCACATTATTATTATTTTTATACCAGTTAAAAGGAAAATTCTGTTGAAAAGTAATAAAATTGTAAGGTTTTTTTTCCGAATTTTTATTTATTTTATTCGATTTTTTTCCTTTAAAGGTGGGTGGGGTTGGGGGGTGGCATTCAATATCGTTTAAAGTATTTCATTTTTATTGTAAAACGAAGACTTTGAAGTTTATGTTTTTCTTTATTCGAATTTTAAAAATAAGTTATTTATTTTTATTTTATGGTTTTAGTTAAATTGTTTTTATAGACCCATTTTAGTCAGCTTATTAACATTATTGATACTTAATATCTTGAATGTGAGGGAACTTGAAATTTTTAATAAAATATTTTAAAGAGTTGAAAGTTTTTGTTTCCTTTAAATGTTTTAACTTAAATTTAAAAATCAAACAAAAAAAATGAAAAATGTTTAAATTTAAAATTTTCACTGAAGAAAAGCTGAACTGATCCATTAAGTGTTAATGATTTTGAAAACACCTCACAATTTCACCCTTAATTATGTTGTTGTTACTGATACTATAGTCCATCATGGGTGAAGTTGTGAAAGCAAAAATGATCCAAGACTCCATAAAATATTAAAATTTTAGAACCCGCATTAATAATGCTATGACCATATATCCATCCCTTCCTTCAGTCTTTCAGTTGACGTCAAGCTCATAACCGAACTTATTATTTGAGCTTAGTGAAATTTGGACGGATTATTTATTATTGCATTGAGATTTAACTGTTCTCCTCAGTAGTTAAACGGTTATAGAGCGATATCTCAGAAAGTTTAAAAATTCAAGCATGAATTCAGTAAATTGTGAACAGATTTTAACGTG
This sequence comes from Cochliomyia hominivorax, assembly GCA_004302925.2. Taxonomy (NCBI): domain Eukaryota; kingdom Metazoa; phylum Arthropoda; class Insecta; order Diptera; family Calliphoridae; genus Cochliomyia; species Cochliomyia hominivorax. The sequence goes on from PYHX02000413.1 coordinate 7,346,509, forward strand.
CCTGCACCGTACTAAACATCAGTAAGAGTTTTAAATAGTTTATATAACACCCTACACCATTATGCAGAAATTTACTATCATAAACGGCATAAACTATTTTTTAGAAAGTGGGTCTGTATGGGAGCTAAGATCATTTGTGAACTGATCTGCCTTAAATTTGGTAAGTGTAAACTAAGGATGCTGAACGGGTTTCGAAAACCTGAAATTTCGGCGTTTTTGTTTCATATCAATACACAATAATTTTAATAATTTTTATAAATCATTCGACCACATTTTCGTCGAGTGGAATCATTTATTTATGTCATTCAAAATATTTGTATATCTCGGGGTTTCTCGAGATTATTAAGTCCCTAAAAATACCAGAATTTTTTATTCTTTTTCTTATTAATCACGGAATACGGGATTTGTAATAACGAATATATATTTCCCGAGATTTCCCAAAAAATTCGGAAATTTTCCACATTAATAAGTCCGGAACAATCTCGGGATTCGGTATTTTTTAATATTTAGAAATCGGAATTGAACATTTTTACGGGAACTACTTGAAATATTGGACCGAATAGAATTTGTTCTTGGTCTTAATAATATGCAGTGTGAACATATCGCGTTAAAAAATGCGACTTGTTCACACTGCATAATAGTCCCAAAACTTTCTTTATTGAAAATAAATCTGAATCTTTGGAGCTGAATATTTGTTAACGACATTTCACTTGGACATTCCTGAAGTATTTTATAATTGATTTAGAAAAAGAAATGTTCGTAATGAAAAAAACTTTTCAGTTGTTTAAAAAATTACAAAATTGTGTTTAAAAAATCATTTTGAAAGCATTGAGCAGGTTTACATGACAAAGACACAGACCAATGGACTGACATTATTAAATTAACTCGAGTAAAGCGATATACTTAAAAGTGTGTATAACTTTGAACTTCTCAAGCCAGATTCTGCAGGTTAAAAAATCCTTAAAAATCATAGCAACGAATTCTTTACTCAACTCTTTAGGAACATTTTATATCAATTTTTTGGATCAAACTAATATATCATTTCTTTCAGTGTTTGCATTGTTTACAGATCTCGTCCGCGTGTCCAGTTATTGAACACTTTTCGAACAGTACCAAGGCAAAGTTTTGTAGAAAGATTTGAATCCAAAAGCTTCAGTTATCGCTATTTAAAATTTATAACAAAATTTAACATTTTACAACACTAAATCAATAAGCAACCATGTCGTTTTAACATTGTGTTTAAAGTTTAAATAACAATTAAAATTTATTTAAATTCACACTAAAATTTTTGTTTATAAAAAATATTTAAATAAATAAATAAATAAATAAATAATTATAACAATTGATGTATTTCACTTCCTCTGACATCCCTTAATCACATTACTTAACACCTTCAATTTATTACCATTTAAAGGGGCATAATCTGTCTGGCTTAAAATCAAAAATTCCATCCCAAGAAAACACATGTTAAATGGTCTCCTGAGTGCAAAACTCAAGACTCTTTTTTTTTGTATCTTGATTTTTGCATAATAACAAGAACATCAAAATGAAATCCTTAACAACCGGATTAAAGACATTCAAATTTACTGAAAAATGATTCCAAAGAATGACACATTTTAATACGATAATTTTTCATTTGTAACTCAATAAAAAATGCAAAAGCTTTTCAAAAGATTTTCACTTTATTTCCATTTTTTTCTTTTTTTTGCACTTGTAAAATTATTATGCGTGTTTTTCTTTTCGAAGATTTACACAGAAAAAAGGGGTAAAATATCAACAATGTTATGGGGAGAAAAAAAGAAGAAGAAGAAGAAGAGGTATATGTCAAGATATTAAGAAAATCGCAAGAGATTTTCCTAAAAGGAAAATACAAAAAAAAAAAACGAGAAAAGAACTTAAAGGATTTTTTCTGAATGCTTCTTTTGTTGAAATGTTAAAGATGATGACGCTGCTGATGTTGATGTTAATGTAATGTATGCTGATGATGTACTTGTTCTGTTCCATATCTTAGAAAACAACTATAAAAATACCTTCAAATATATTTTTATTTCTTTATTTTCTTATTATTTTTTTTTTTCATAAAAATAAATTTCACAAAATATAAAACAGAAATTATATGTAAATATATGCAGATCCGCTTTTGTCATGTCAACGCGGGCAAATCACATTTTTCCATGTTTTTTTTTTCTTTCGTTCATCTTCTTCAGGCTTGGTTTTTTCGGAATTGTAGAAGGACAATATTCTTTTGTCATTCTCATCATCATCATCAACAACAACAACATAAATGAATGAATGAGTGAAAAATTTTAACATTTGATTGTAAAACATATTTCTTCATTGAGGACAGAGGAATAACAAAAAACCTTCACATAGAATTCCATCTGAATAAAGCAAATGTAAAATGATGATGATGATGATGATGACAATGAGAGCTCTTTTTTTGGGATGACAAAAACTGAAAACATTTTTTTGAATGTTTTTCCATAGTGGAACAAGAATTTTAACATAAATATATGAAGAATTCAAAATAAATATGAAAATTCCTAAGGGGAACTAAGACGAATAGAAAAATACCCTTTTCAAAGTCTGAATCTTCATAACGGATGTGATGGAATAGAAGGTGATCGAACAGCATTGTTTGCTGTACCATATGTCATAAGGAAATATCGATAATCTCTACCTTTATAACACATTTATGCAAAATTTTATTTTTAATAAAAATTATCACTGTGTCCTTAAAAAGGATCGTCTGGCAGAAAATAATTCTTGGATGTTTACAGAACATATGTAGCGATAAAATACAGATACTTTAAAAATAATTAAAGGGGAACTATTTGGGAACATAACAAAAAAGGTTAAACTTCTTTTTCAATTTGACCAAGTTTGGATGGAGGTTTATGGAATGGCCTTTGCCCCCATCTAATCTGGATCTAGTTGTAGCTAAATTAGGAGGCTAACCGAACCCTTACACCTTCAAATTAACTAAAAAACACCCTGACATCCTGACTAAAGTTTCAAAAGTTACAAAATTATTTCCCAAAAAATATGGTCGGTAGCAAAGCAGTTCAACTTTGAAGGGCATCTGACCTTGAGCCTGACGAAATGAAGACAATACTAAATTAACTCTAATACACCTCAAGTCTAACAATAAAAAATTTCATTAAACTTTATCTCACGACTTAATAGTTCCAGAACTATGTAATATTAACTGGTCGATGTAATATTAACTGGTCGATTATATATAATACGGACTGGGCAGATTATGTATAATACGGTTCAGTCACCCAATAACTCTTACGGAATCTATAAACTTTTCTATTACGCTACAAATAATGAGTGAAAGTATGTTCTGAAACCAAAACAAGAACTTGAGTGATTTAAATATGTTCGTCAGTCCTTTCGTCTCTCTGTTACTGTTATGATCAAATCTAAACTAATTGTTAGTAACCAGATTTTTTGTTGTTGTTCTAAGAAGATATAAATCATTATCAACTGAAACCAATGTCAATACAATGAACCAAAAATATAGTTCGATATCTCAGATAAACTTAACCTTACGACCCACTATATGTTACCAACTAAACCCAAAACCACGAAAAGTGGTAAATGATATTGTATTGACTTTGTCATCCCATGTGTAACGCACAGAAGGAATCATTTAAGACGTTAACTATTATGTCCGTCCGTCTGTCTGTCTGTTGTTAAAACGTTCACGTTCAAACTACTTAATTTTAAGAACTCAAACAAATTTAACCGGATTTTATTGTCCCGAGTAGTTAAATTCATCCAAATCAGTTCAGTTATAAAAAAGTTTTATTGGGGACCGATACTTCGTGAAATTAAATTCTATGGTTCACCAAGGACCGATGTTCTTGGAAATTGGCTTTTCCGCTTATTTGTGCGTTATTTAGTTAAAACATTATTGTATTTATAGTTCTTATGATTTTAAACTCCCAATCTGAAAGGACAATTTGGTGTGAGCTGTGACTGATAGCATGTGAGTCTGACTGATAGCATGTGAGTCTGTGACTGTGTGCAAATACAAATATATATGCAACCAAGTTCAATTTGGATACAGTCAGGTAACATATCGCAAGGTGTCATTTATAATGACAGTATGTTTCAAACTATACATTTAATTGCCACCTACTGTATCGAAAGGGGACGGTGAAGATTTTATGTGCACCAGCAATCGTTCTCCACGAATAGATAGTAAAATGATAACATTCAATATTTTCCATCACTTCGTCGTCACAAGGTGTTAAATGAGTAGACAGTAAATGCGCACAAAAAGTCCCCATAGTCTCCGTAAAGGGACTATAAAAGAAACAATAGAATATCTCCTGGGACTTACTCACATTATAATAACTAAAACGGTTTGAAGTGAACAGGCTTATCAGTTGAATTACTCTGTATTATTTGCAATGAATAACTTACACCACTTTCCCTTTTGCTGTAGCGCCTTAAAAATAAATCATGAAAAAATTATGTATAAATTTCTTATGTCTGAAAAGTTTTTACTGGGTTTTATGCAAAATACCCAAAAATCAAGAATTAAAATGAAAAAAAAAAAAAAGCAGGTGTTTCAAAAAACCTAAATTATGATGAATTATTTTCCTTTAAACTCAGAAAAAACACTTTTTTACTGAAAGCGGATTTTAGGCTAAAATAAAAGTTCAAAACTTAAAATTTTACTTAATTTGAAATAAATTTAGATTTTTTTCAAATATTTCAAATTTGTATTGTTTGTTTAATCTCTCTAAATGTTTTCTTTAGCGTTTTTTTTTATTTATAAAAATTGTAACAATTGTGAAAACAATAACAACAATTGCTCATCATCGAAATAAAAATAAACATTATTTCCTGTTTCCCTTATAATGAAATGGAAAAAAAAACACTAAAAGTAAATATTGTGCGAATGTAACCTTTTATTCCCCCTGATGTATAGCAAAAGCGTTTGCTTTTCTCACCCCCTTTTTCATATGAAAATCCTTAAATTAAAGTCAAAAGCAACAGGCTTTTTTCTCTTGTATTCACATAAAGTGAAATAGATAATTCACTAGTCACACAAATTTGCTAATTATGTTTTTATAATTTTAAAAATATTTTGTTTATCTTCTTTTTTGTTTTTGGGCATTTTACTCGAGTCCTTGTTGGAAAAGTAACAAAAATAGCAACAACGTTTAAAGCAGGAATAAATCTAAAGGTTTAAAATTCATTTTCCATCCCTTATTATAATGACGTATGATTAAACCTTAAACGGTTTTAAGGAGCATTTTTGCACTTACAACAAGTTCTATAAAGTAGGCCAAGCTTAATGCTCGATATTATATGTGAGTCATATCAGACAATTAAACATGTTATATTTTTCAATGCCCTCCCTCACATACATTTATGTGACAAAAATCACAGTAGGTCACATATTTATACGAATACTTACATACACTGATGATTCAGACCTTCCTGGAATATATTTATGTTGGGTGCCATAAAATCTGTCAAGGTTTTTGCCTATAACCTTTTTCTAATCGTTTCTAAATTTTGTTTAAATCCATTTTCTGTTATATAAAAATTAAAAAAGTTCTTTGTTGAAAATTTAAGATTGTCTCAGAAATCGGACTATAACTTTTTCTGTACTAAACCTTTTTTTGCTGGTTTTAACTAAAGATCTGCGTAAATATTTATGTCGTTTTCATGTAGCAGACATAAATAAATTGGGTCAGATTTTGATATGATACAAGAATATAAAATAATAAATGGATTATTGAAAATTGAATGTTCAACAAGACAAAGTTCATATACCTCGTGGTGAAGAAGGTCTATTGTTCGACTTAATCTAACATTCCAATCTTTCAGTTTTTGAAAAATTCATCTCAATGGAGGATAATTTTTGATCTATGAGAGTTATTACCAGTAGAGCTAAAAGAAAGTACGCCCGACTCATCGTGAATGTTATTTCAAGAGGCAAAAGAAACAAATATAATTCGTCCAAGATGTACTTTAATGGATCCGTATAAAAATGTAAAGCATTTGGGAATAATGCATCCACAATGAGCAAAACTTTGATGCGAAGTCATCTACTCTCTATTCTTGGTCCCCAACTTCTTTCATTTCCTGATAACTACACAAAGGGAATTGTTCCGATTTTGAAATAATGAAAAAAATCAATCTGATACTTCGATGAAAGTGAAGTCAATTTAGCTCAATTCAATTTAATTTTTCATCACATCGGTTCAGGATTCCATATATTTTTTATATTAATGTTATTTACATTTTTTAATTGAATATCGCTTTAGGTTTTAAAGACAAATTTATTTGCTTTAAAGATGTCACGTATTATCGCCCAAGCACAATTACACAATTGAAGAATACGTGATATCATAAAAGGTTTTCAAGTCCAAACTTTCGTGAATCTACTTTATTGGTCAGCATAATCGATAATATGGGCTCGTTCTGCAGAAAGCACAGACATCGCTCATGATGTTGATTACGCTTTACGATTTCATTATTGATAAGGTAAATATTGATAAACGAAGGCTTTTCACGTAATCTTACATTTCTCACCTTCATACTCTTTTATTCTGCACCAAAATCACCACTTTTGAATGACGCAAACCATTGTTCATTTTTTTTTCGTAATTATTACATATTGACCGCAGGCTTTCACCGAAGTGATGAAATTTTATTGAGGCCAAGGATAATGCTTGGTGATATTAAGATAGAAAACAAAAAGGATCCATTTCCTTATTATATACATAAGGAAGAAGAAGCATAGGGACACAATAAAGCTTTCCTTCAGTGCTTGTTGTTAAGCTTGGTTTTAGTTTGTGTGATGTAATGATGGAGAACTTTGCAACTTAACTTGATTCTTCCCGTTTGAATGTTTTTTTTGTGATGATAACGGTTCATAAACCCTGTCATTTCAACAAGGAAACATGTAAATCCCATAAAGTATATTATCGCTTTAAATCGAAATGTGAGTCCAGATGTCCATCTGTCTGTTGTTGGCAAGCTCATATCCATTATAATTGACAGGGCTCAATGAAATTTTGACAAGATACATTGTATTGTCTTGAGAAGATACCAATTTTAAATCGGTTCAGTAGAAGTTATAGACTGATATCTGAGATAACCTTCTAAAAATTTTAAGCAAACCTGACGCTCTTAGTGGAAAACTTATAGGGCTTGGAGGAGAGAAGAAAAGAAAACATTTCATATCGCATATCTCTATAACGAATGTAGGAAATATTACGATGTGTGGCATATGAAAAGGGCTTTAATAACAGATAATTATAGTCTACAAAAATATAGGATAGGACACTAGGCAGTTTTATAACCCTGAATTCTAAAAAATGTCTACAGGGTGCGTGGAAGTAAAAGCCCCACGAAATTTTTAATATCGCATCTCCTTGAAATTGTGATAAGAAATTTAATGAAATTTTGCTGGACCATAATACTGAAATATAACGAACAATATTGTTTTTGGGATACTGCATGTAGGAGTGGTGTTCCATTACATACGAATTTTAAATATGTATGTGGTGGAGGGAGTGAAGAAAACCCATTTTTTCACTATACAAAGAATCAAATTATTTTACCGGGGATGCTTGAAATACTTATTTTGTAGTTCAGCATTTAAACCATTACAGCAATCCGAAATTCTGATAACCATATTTCTAATAAACAATTTGACCCTCTTTTTACTTCTCTGAGTGTTAATATTTCATTAAAAGTATTTCAATTAGAATTAGTACATCTAAATGAGAGTAAATGAAAATATTTTTCTTCATCTAACAAAATCATTATCATCATAATCACAGTAAGTAGTACTCCCTCGTATAAATTTCCTTTTTTCGCTTCTAGTGATTATTTGTTAAATGAAGCGATTTTTTGTTAAATGTGTTTTTTTCTACTTTTTTCTGCTTTTTTTGTTTTCATTACCAGTTAAAGCGTAAATTCCATGTTATTGTTCGGTAAAACCAAAATGTTATTTACCAACTTACACACACACATATATATATATTACGCAGTTATACAAACACACACATACACGTTTTTATTAACTACACTGCTGTAGGTGTTTGGGGTTTGTTTCGATGTATGTAACATACAAGAAAAATGGCGTTACACCCACCTTTAAGTTTGCCGTTCGATTCACTTTCTGTGTCGAATTAACGTTGTACATCCGGCTGGCAATTTCTGAGAAATTTTGATAAAATTTGATACATATTTTTATGAACTCTATTGAAATGGGCCATGTTCGATCCAATATTTCAGGTACCTTCCATACATATGTCTTTCTGAAATGAGTTTCAAAGCTCATAAAAGCCCTAAATATAAAGCAATTTTAAGGAAATTTTACAGAAATAAGGCTTATGATATTGTAGATCGATGTGTATTCCTACTCATAAGTCCCATACAAGCCCCCTTCAAAAAATTACTTGAAGAGCATAAAACTCGCACATACACTGTTATTTAAATAATTAGTTAAATTAAGATAAATCTAAGCAGAAATCAAAGTGCAAAATGAAACGATGGTCGGTCCTAAGTTTCATTTAACCCCACTTAAAAATTCACTGTAAACACATACGATGGTTATTAATTACATTTTCATAATTACTATTTACAATCAACATTGTGATGTAGGATATTACATAGTCGGACTGCACCGACTTGTTTCCTTTATATACGAAAATGTATTTAATATTGAAAATGATATTTTTGTATTTCATAGATAAAAATGTTCGTTGTTTTTGCAGTTGTTGTATGAAGAGGGGAAAAAAATAAATTTCGAATTCAAAAAAAAATTCAGAACAAAATAACAAATAAATAATAACAAAAACAACAACATCATGTGCAACATATTTGAGGCGCATAAAATATCCAGAAATCATTCAATCAGAAATGTGGAAAACATGTGAAAATTTTATTTAAAAAACACATGTTATTTAGTGAAATATTTAAATATCACTTTTTTTCACAAATTGTTAATAATGTTTTTTTTTTAATTTTAAAAAATATTTAAATAAAGTTGTTGTTTTTTTTTGTAGCAAAAAAGAAATGATCATAATCATGACAAATATCTTTGGCAAATCTTTCATATCAAATTTCTTTTCTTTTTCAATATTTTCAACTCTTAAACTGCAAAACACCATAAGTCATGTTTTAACATTAAACACGCGTTTCAGTTCAGGTGGCCTTTATTGTCCCCATTCAAAAATCTCTGTAATCGATATTCGTTTAGAGAAACGCATTTATTATTTGAAAGAAATCACTCACTTATTCATTCACTCATTCCTTTATTCAGTCAGTCATTCATTCAATCACCTGTAAATTGATCGCTTGACTTTTTTAACTTTGTAACACAATAAAAATCAAGTTTAATTTAAACAATAATTGGCGTTTTATACCCTCCACCACTAAAAGTGGTGAAGAGAATATATTAACTTTATCATTCTGTGTGTATCGCTAAAAAAGACTTATCTCAGACCCCAATCAAATCGGAATCTGAGTAGATTTAACTATGACCGTAAGTCTGTATGTCTGTTGTTGGTAGGCTCACATCCGCAATAATTTACAGAGAAGTATGTTATTTGGCCCGAGTATTTGTTATAAACCAGAAAAATTTCCTATTTAAAACCAGCAAAATGGGTTCAGTATATTCAAAGTTATAGACTGATATCATAGCCAACCTCTAAGATCAAACGACAAACTTTCGTAAATTCGCTATATGTACATCATTATTAAAATCGCTATATGTACATCATTATTAATATCGGTTCAGTAGAAAAAAAGTAAAAGCCAAAAAGAGAACTATTTTATGACTCACTACAGTTCTTTGTTATATTTGTGAGTGTGTGCATGATGAATGTGCATTTGTGATGGAAGGGTATAGATGATTCGGCATAGCCGAATTTATTTTGTTATGTCTTTTAATGAATAATTCAAAAATTCAAAAAAAATATTATTGCGAAACTTAAGCAATTTATTAAAGCTTTTTTTTTAAATTATGTGAATTTTTTAGCGTTTTTTTTAAAATATTGCGATAAATTATGTGAGAGTAGTGAATACATTGTATCGCCATTTATTGGATTAGATAATCAATAAACTCAAGATTTTAATCTTCATTAAATAAAAATTATGGGAAAGCGATGATGATTGAAAAATTCAGCGAAATAAATAAAAAAGATATTAAATGACAAACAAGTGGAGGAGCTAAATCTCGAAAATATCTCAAATATGCCACCTAGACTTTGATCACAAATGCATGGACTGCCAGCTGAATGGATGTATGAACATGAATCGATCGTTATACTCAAGCTCATTACTCCCAATGGTGGTGTAGGGTATTAAAATAATCATTATTTCATCTTTCATTTTTTTTTTTCGTTGGATTGTCTCTCCAACTGCCTAAAAATGAATAAATTTTTGCTGAGGTGACCAAGTTTCAGTTCAATTTTTATTAATTGTAAAATGTATTTATATAAGTATTTTATATCGTTGGAAAGGCAACTACTTCAGAATTAATATAATGTAAATAATGAACTAAGAAAACTAAATTTCTTTAATAAATTTTGAAAAAAATCTGAAATTTGAATTTTCGCCTTAATTTTGTACACTTCACCACCACAAGTAGTGATGAGGGTATATTAACTTTGTCATTGTATGTGTTACGCTAAAAATGAATCATCTAATCACCTTATAAAATGTATATAATTTTGTATCATATCAAAATCTGAGGCGATTTAGCTAAGTCCGTCTGTCTGTTGGAAATATTCTCACATCTAGAATAATTGTCCGAATTCAATGAAATTTGATTCGAGTATTTGTTTTTGTCCTAAGCAGTTTCCTATTTAAAATCAGCTATATCTATAGATAACCTCAAAATTCTGAGAAGGAACAATTTGAACAAAAATGTAAATAAAAATCAGCAAATCGGGTCAATAACTATAAAAAGTTATATGCAAAAATATGCAAAATTGTGTTACATCCAAAACTATGTGTGTCATATAGATCATCATTTTAAAGATAATTTTCTGAAATTTGTCATATGTATTTATTTTGATATAAAAATAAAACCTCAAAAACAAACTAAATTCTAGTGGGTCATTATTTTACCTATCTCCATATAAGATCCCTTCCGGAATATGGTTTTTAGCTTTAAAACCTTAAATATGAGCCAATGGTATTGAAATTTGGCACAGTTGATTTTATAATCATCTCAAATACATGGTATTATTTAGGTCCATACTTTATTATAGCTTCTATATAAGGTCTCTTTCCGGAAAACTGGTTTGAGCTTATAAAAGTAATATATTTAAAGATCAATATTATTGAAGTCGCTTTTATAAGTGTCTTGAATATATATTATTAATTTGACTACTGACGGTTCATATACTGCTTTAGCTCCCATAGATGGTCTTTTCCTTCCCGAAAGACCATTATATGCATATCAATTTTTTTATTTAAAATTATCACAATTATTTTTCTAACTGTCTTGAATATGTTTTACTTTCTTGACGAATATCGGGCGCAATTATTATACGTTACTTATTTTACGAATATCGAGTCATATTTTGCTTTAGTTCCCATTTAAGGAATCTTCCAAGGAAAGGAGTTTAAATTTAATCCAATTTTATTGAAATTTATTATAATTATAATTTTAAATTGTCTTTAAATTATAAATCTGGTTTGGTAATTATCGGGTCATATTGGATAATTTATTCCTTATAATCCCACTTCCTGGAATATTGTTTTTGTCTTAAAATCTATTTAAATATGGACCAGTTATATCGAAATTCAAACATTTATCTAAATGTTTTCAATATATGTAACTAAATTTAAGGATATTACAATATCACGCTTGATATCAAGCTTGAATATAATAAGACCAAAATTATATTTAATACAGGACATAAACAAAAGCCTTTTTATTTCTTCCTAATTTCCAAAAATTTCAACACCAGGCCAACTTTAGAGGTTAATCTCTCTATTCCTGGACCAATTTGGGCTTCTCCTAATAAATACAGTGTGTATAAAGCCGGCCAGAAATCCAGCAAATGAAAGGACAAAGGGGCTGACATCGTTGAAACTCAGGCACTATTTTAAAGTGATGGTATCATTATTTTCCCTCAACTTTCTATTTAAACGAATAATTTTATTAAAACGAATTACTAAAGTGTTGTTTACTTTACCCAAGTTTCGAACTAGATTTCTCACATAAAGTTTTCATAAATATTACTCTTTAAGAAAATTTCATGTAATAAATTTTAAAATAAATTTAAAGAAATTTTTTCTCAAAATTAAAAAAAAAAAAACTCTTTAAAAGTTTCTTAAAGTTTCTCAAGTATTCAACACCTCAAACAAACACCTTAACTTTAATATAAAAGCACGTGAAGGAAACACTGGCGAATAATTAAAAGAGATTATTTGATTAGAGTCACTAATTGCCACAAAGACTCGTTATAGGCCTCTTCTAACCAACAAGACGTTGGAGATACAAGAAAAATACTATTTTATTATTATAACTTTTTTATTTTATTCTATTTTCCTAGTATGAGTAAATAAGAATGTGTGTATATGTGTGTGTATAAGAGTGTTAGTGTATAAAATACTCATAATAAATTTTCTTTAAATAAAAAGAAAATCCATGCTTATCAGTGACTTATTAAAAGAACAAACCCATGAAAAAACATCCTCCCTAAGGATTAAATTTAAGTGGCTGCGGAATGAAGGTGAAAAAGGAGAAGAACATGAAGTCGGAAAAAAATTATCTGGGAAAATTGTTAACAATTTTTTTATTTGTTTTTTGGTTTCCATTAAAGTTTACAACAAAATTGTAAACTACGTAATAAAATCAAAGAAAGACAACAACAACAACAACCACATAAATAGAAGAAGACAAAAAGCAGGTAATTTAAAGTTTTAAGTTATTAAAATGCCATAAAGTGTTTAATTTCAAGAAAAGTTTTTTTTTATTTTTCGAGAGAAAAATTTTCAAAAGAAAAATAATTCAAAATTGATTTAAATAAAAAGTTATGAAACTGAATTTTCTTAAAGTCCATCTGTCATAATAATTTAATTTAAACAAAAGAAAAACTGTTTTCTATTTTTCCCAAATTTATGAGTTTTAAGGCTTTAAAAGGATTTCCTTAGGAAAATGTTGCTGGAAATTAAAATTGTTGCAGCAAAAGGGAGGAAAAATAAAAAATAAGGAGTGAAATCGAAAAAAAATCTCAACAATATTTTGTCATAAAAAGTTTTGTCTTTAGTATTATTTGATATTTGTATGATCAAGTCACCTTTGTAAGACATGTCACATGTCAAACAAACGATTATCTTGTAATTCAGATAAAAATGTGTGACCAGAAAAAATGCAAATTAAAATTATCAAATATTTGATCCTACAAAAAGTCTGATTTCAAACTGTTTCCAATTTTATCAAACAGTACCGGAAGAACTTGTCCGTTGATAGAAAACCTGGTTCAGGTTTAAGGCATGGTCCTTGTGATGTCTCTGAAGCGAAATAAAATGAAATAACTTTCGAACGAGCTCCCATATCATCCGATAGCAAAGCAGCCTTGTTAGCTCAGTGTTCAGACTATTCGATATGTAAAGTTAAAAATAATCCAAATTCAACAATTCGAATCTTCAATACCCTCCATTACAAATGCGTGTGAAGTAAATAGGATTCGTATGTACTTCCTCACGCATACACTAACAAAAGTATACAATACATAAAAGTTTTCTTAAACTTAAATCAGTTACAATATAGCTGTACATTTGAACTGAACCGATAATGAAAATTTTTGGAACCACAATGAAGTACATATAACTTTATGTCATACAAAATTTTATTCTAAGTTGTCGATTTAAAACTGACAATTTTACGAAATTTCTTCGCTTGAAAATAGAGGTTGCCTCAGATATCGGTCTATAACATTTAATATACTGACACGATTTTGCTTGTTGTAAATAGGAAACATCTCAGGACTGTACTCAGGCAGAATTTCAAAACAGGTGTGTGGTAGATTTAAACGGAGGTGAAATGCCTGTTCCAGCAAAGTGACAGCAAGCACTACAAAAGTTTTAAGAGTAGGGTTTCCGATAAAGGTTCAAAATGTTATCATTAGTGATAACAACATATATATTTTTTGCAAAATGTAAAAATAATTTTAATCCAATAAAAAATTAAAACTTTAAGTTTAATGGTTTCGTTTTCATTAACATATGAGTATGTATGTTAAGAATTTTTCATTCTCACTCCTTAACAAAAAAAACTCCAGGAATTAAAGAAAATAACAGCAGTTTACCTTGTAGTTATTTCAAATAATAGTCAATTTCGAATTTTTGTTCGCTTTTTTAAGACCAAAAACGAACTGAAATTCATGTTAAATTGTAGTTTTCACGAAAAAAAAAAACATGGAATAGAAAAGTTCTCATATAACAGAAATTATTCTTGTCACTTGGCCTTAAATTTTAGCATTTAATTAGATTTTTTTTAGCTTTAATTGTTGTTGTTCTAGTTTTTGCCTTCAAAAACAAAGAAAAAAAGTTTTTGCCAGTCGTGTCCAACAACATTTATTCTGCCATTTGCAACAATTTATGGAACATTCGCCATGTTCTGTTCAAAGGAAGGATGTTGCATGTCAACGTCAAGTTCAATTTGCTCTAAAGTTAATGTTTAAATTTATGGTTCCTTAAAATTACTACAACTCGAAAAAATGCAACAACTTAGAAAAAAAGTCAAATAAACAAAGAGAAAAAAGAAATAAAGCTTTTGTCCGAACTCATATTCCAAACGGGGGCACTAAAAAAAGGAGAAAATGTTTTTAAGAAAAGAAAATACTTAAGGTTACCAACATTTAGGGAAAAGCAATTTAAAATCAACTGAAAAAGCTATAAATCAACATTGTATATATGGTGATTTTGATTCATAGTTAATTCAACTTAATCAGTTTCTTTAATCCGATATCGATTTAACATTGTTATTCATGTTAGAATAACATTTAACCACGTCATTTTAACATTGAGCATGTTGTTCATAACATATAACAGCATTTTACACTTTTTCTGTTAATAATTAATTTATTAAAGTCATTTTGATACGGTCCATCACTAACAAGTCATAAGGCGGTCTTTCCATGCGTAACGCTAAAAAGGAATCATCTAAGATCCCATATTTTCAAAATCAGAATCTAGGCCGATTTAGCTATGTCCTTCTGTCTGTTGGAAAATGAAAATTTCTCAAGTTAATTGTTATTGCCTGAAGCAGGCTTTTTTATCGGCTTTTAGCGATAAAGATAATATACCCCGATATTTGAAATAACCTATAAAAACAGAAAATAACTAACAGAAAATAACTAATATATATTCAACATCATACCAAAAATGTTCGAAATCGGACCAATTGAAAAAGCTTTATAGGCTAAAATATGTAAAATTATGATGAATCCAAATATCAGTATGTGAAATAGATCACAATTTCAAATCTAAATTTAATTATAATGTTTTCTTTGACACATCTTCCACATAAGACCCCTTCCAGAATATCAAATTTGACAAATATAGGACTTGATTATAGATGGCATATAAGGTTCAGCACATACAACACCATTGGTTGCATAGTTTCACAAATTCAACGACATTTTTAATTTGGTTGCCTCTCAACCAAAGAAATATCCCGGCGACTCCGTGATTTATTCTGGCAATCACAATCGAGGGAATTACGAGAAAATTGTATAGGAATTCATCTACATGCTCCATGCGCTTCAAATCTTTTCCTAATTAAGTTCAACAATGACCTTTTCAAAGACTCACGAAATAACTCAACAATCGCCTGAAAACAGTTTTTGTAACCAAAAAAGATTCTTTCGGCAGTTATATGAGTTAAAAACGTATAATGAAGTAATGTGGCACCAGATATCTGGGTCTGAGAGATTGCCTTTTTCGATATGTTTGTTTTGACGTCCTCAGGCATCACATTATCTCAATTACCATTCTCCCAAAATGACTTACTCTTACTGTATTCATAATTCTGAATGACCCATTTTGAAAGGTTACCCAATAGCCCCATGGCCATCTGGGAAATTCTAATCCTTCAAATCAACTGGAAGACATTTCAACTTTAATTGTGTTTAATTTTATTAAAATTGCTTCAACGGTACCAAAGTTACTGAATTATTTCCAAAAAATCGCCATGAAACCTCTGTACATCGTAATAATAAAGTTAAAGATTTAAATTGACATTTTTATTTTGCAATTACAGTTTTTTTTTGCAGGCATAATAAAAAAATCCTAAATAAAGGTAATTTGAGCGCAACAGGAGTTAAATATGCTAAATCCTAAATTTACGTTTTTACTACGCCACATAACCAAACATCTGGTCGCCTTTACTGTATTAGATGCAATAAAAGTTATTTACTTAAAATTTAAGTAAATTTGATATGTTTCGGAGAGATGGTTTGATATGTGATTGTGGTCTGGTCATACCTTGTTTTACCTAAAGATTTTGTTGTTAGTTTCTAACCAAGAAAAAAACATGCCACAAAAAATCCCCGGTCTTTAAATTGCTCCTGTTTCATGTGGATTTTTGGCATTTTCTTTATTGGTATTAGAAAATGTTACTGTGTATGTGAAGAGAAAAAGTTTTTATGGGGCTTAAAAAGACATACTTTTTATCAACTGCCAAAAAAGTACTTAAATGGTTTAAAACATTTCTTCTTCTAACTCTCCAAGACTTCTTCATTTTCTTTGGAGTTTTTTTTTTCTTCCAAGACTTCCTCTTCGTCTTTTTTTTAAAGGGCCATTATTTAGACCACTAACATTAACTAAATGCATGTTGTTGTTGTTTTTGGCTCTTAGTTGCTGTTGTTTACAGCTTGAATTATTGTATGACATGTATTTTGCTGTTATTATTGTTGTTGTTGCTGCTTCATTTTCATTTTTTTTTAAGATTCTAGAATTATAGACCAAAACTCATCATACTCCTCTCCATGTGTCATTCACAGCGGGTGTTGTATTTTAATATGGATTTTCATACTCTATTTCATTTTTATTTTTATTTATTTTTCTTTTGCGTTTTTCTTTCATTCACTTTTTTGCTCTCTCTCTTTTATTATTTATTTTATTGTTATTTTTGCAAAAATATTGTTTTTTATTGTTTCCTTTATATTTTGACAGGATTAGTATTGTCATAAGTCCGGAGAAAATAAACCTCATAAAAAAGGACACTTATTATGTAATCAGATTTTCAAATGGCTCTTTGGAACTCAAACAACAAAAAAGAACTAAAACTATAAAAAGTATTTTCGTTATTATTGTTATTTTCTGCAAAAAGGAAGAAAGGAAAAAACTTATAATGATGTCTAAATAAACATTTAACGAATAAATGTGATATTTTTACTGGTTTCCTAAATAACGTATGTATTGGAGGAGATTATGAGAGATTTTATTGGTGATACTTCTTCAAAAGGATATCAGTTAAGACTCCTGAAATACCTTAATCCTTATAAGTGTTTAAATGTTTATTATTGGTTTTCTATATCATTTTTTGAATATAACATAAACATATAACAGTTAAAAAATCATATACATGAAAAATTCAATGTACACTGATGTATATTCCTATAAACGTATTTAATTTTGTTTCTATTTAACAGTACTTTTGTAAACAAGATTTTTTTCTTAGTCTTGTTGTTTGCCTTGTTCATGCGATCAATTGCTCTTTTTATGTGGAATATTTCTATAAACGCAGACGTAAAAATTGCTTTAAAAATACAAATACAAATAATAAATTTCTATTTCCTATAAATAAAAATATCTTTTAAATGTCAATATCAAAATTTCATACATTTTCTGTCCGACCAAGAGTACATTCATTAGAAAAATTGGTCTTAAAATTAAACGTTCTGAAAATGTGTCATGTAATTTTATTAAGAAAGAACAGAATTTGGTACTCGAAAATCTTCCAAGGGAAATACAAAACTCTTTTTAAACAAACTAAATTTAATTTAGGCGGCCCTGACTCATACTCCTGTTATTGGCACGATTTGAGATCAAACGGTGTTCGTATGCCAAAACGTAATTTTAGTTTTGGTAGTGTTATGGTTTGGGCATTATTTTCTCCGGTAGCAAATCAGATTAAAAAAAATGGGAAAAGCACATGTTTTTAGGAATCCCTGGAAAATACTCTTCTCTCTTTTATGAACGAGAAAAATGATGAATGGATGTATATTCCAGTGATATGATTCTTCAGTACATATTTCAAAGCATTAAATTATACTTAATATAATTTCCGCCGAACGGCCTTAATAATAACAAAGTGATAGTTACTGTAAAGTAATGTGAAATTTATAAACAAATTTTATTCACAAATGGAAAAGAAGGAATTCAAGACTGGTCATGAACTTGTATCAACTCGGAAACATCGCAGATCCAATCACTTGAATTTTCATTAAGATGTTTTTAACGTTTCAAAAGTTGCATAATTATATTCCAAAAAAAAAAAAATATTTTGACACACTGTGCGGTATCTCCACCACCGCAAGTGTTGAAAAGGGTATATTAACTTTGTTATTCCGTGTGTAACGCTAAGAAGGAATCATCTCAAACCCCATAAAGTATATATATTCTTGCATCAAATACAAACCTATGTCATCTGAATTCAATAAAGTCCTGAGAAGTCTCCTAATTAAAACCAGCAAAATCGGTAAGATATAAACCGATATCTGATGTAACCTCTTAGTTCTAGTAATGAACTTTCGCAAAATTGTTTATTATAAATCATGAAATTGGAAATTTCGCCATTATATTAAGTTATGTGAACTTCATTAATATTCCAAAAATTATCAAAATCGGTTCAGAAAAATAAAAAGTTATAGACAAAAATATAACTAAGTGTTTCTGTGTTATATTTAAGAAAAACGTTTACATATGTATACGTTTGTGTGTGCATATATATGTATATCTACGGAACCTAACGTATTTACTTCACATGAATTTGTGGTGGAGGGTATTGAAGAGTCGGCATAGCCGAATATAGGATTCTTACTTGTTTTAGTTTCAATGCCGGAGGTAACTCCAAACAGACATTTCTTATCCCTGCACCCACTAAAAGATTGTGATCTTTAAAATCAATTGGCAATCACGTTTCATCAATCATCGTTTCACAAGATTTTTGTATAGCATATTTTTAACCTATATCAGTCCATCCGTCTGTCTGTGCGGAAAATGCATGTCAAAGCGCAGAAATTTCACATAAATGTTTGTTTCACAATAATGTGCTGTACAATTAAGAATAAATCATAAAAACAAATTATACGAGGGTCGTTCCTTACTTCTTCTTAACTAAGACGGTCTTCATCGACTTAATTTCCTTACTTTTTTTTTCAA
Source organism: Cochliomyia hominivorax (assembly GCA_004302925.2). Lineage (NCBI taxonomy): Eukaryota > Metazoa > Arthropoda > Insecta > Diptera > Calliphoridae > Cochliomyia > Cochliomyia hominivorax. The sequence goes on from PYHX02000413.1 coordinate 7,365,901, forward strand.
AATATTTTATAATAAATTTTAAGAAATTTATTTATATTAATTTAAAAGGCGCTATAATTCTATGAATAAAATTCTTAATTACAAGCTTTTCCACTAATAATTCTTCTGAATGTGAATAAAAGTATTAATTTAATAATTAGAGGAAACAAACTCTTTCTCTTAATTGCACTAAAACTCAAAACGATTAACTGATTAAATCTGCTTCTTTAGAAATAATTTTCTAGAAAAAAGGCAATAATCACATTGTGGGTATAATAACTGAAAAAAACTGTTTTAATTTCTTATTCATCAGAAAATAGTTTTCTCATGTTCTTCATAGTTAAAATATTTGATACCCTACTTTGGGTAATTTGAGTCAATGAATCTTTAAAATTTTCCATTAGAAAAAAATGTATCTAAAACTAGAGGATTAATTTAAATTAAATTCTCTTTAATATAGCATTTCTTTGAAACGACTTAAACTCATAATAATTTTTCGCTTTTTCACAACGCAATCAAATTGTTAAATAGGAAAAGCTATGAAATAAAGTAAAATAAGCAAAAATCATTTATTTTTCTATTTCTCGTACATTTTCAAAAATTATGTTGAGAATGCGTGTCTTAATGCAATTCGCATAATAAATTAATTTCATGTTCATAACTTCAAACAATAAATACGAAAAATTGAAAATGTTGCTAATCAAATACCTTTGTACATGTCTATATGTATATGTGAGTGTGTGTGTGTAATTATGTGCCTCTTTAATGGTTGCAAGTACATCATCATACATAAATTCATAAAATGCACCAACAATTGAGACTAATCATTACATACAACACAATACAAACATAAAAATATAGTCAGATTCATATATTCATAGATGTTTAGATTTAGTTAGAAAGATTAAACTTATGAATTTATACATCCAACCGATGTGTGCAAGATATTTCAAACAACAACAACAATTGAATTATCTTTTTACCAGAAAATAAATTTGAAAATTATATCTGGTACCCAGTAGTTTTAGGAAATATCTGTTAACTTGCTTTTAAACGGTGTACTTTGCTGCACAAATGCATCATGACTTTCGTCAAATCCCCCTGACTCTCTCCGTACTAAAATTTTTCAATATAACCGTTATATAGAATATTGGCGAAATTTAGAAACTCTAGATGAAATAGTGAAATTATTAATTGATATATATAGGGACGGCTCTCCTTTCTTGTATGGCCACATCTGCCGTCCATTTTCTTATGTCTTACAGGAAATTTATTGGGGCTAAATTTGCGTCAGTCCAATCTGTCCTTTATATTTTTGACCACTGCAATTGTTTAAGAAATTGTTTGGAACTTACAACTTACTATAAAAGTATTCGATAATTCATGTTTGTTTTGTCTGGGGGGTTACCCTTTCCCTTGGTCCCATCAGTCTTACATTTTGTCCAGTACAACAGTTCTTTAAGAAAGTTTTTCGGACCAGAAACTTAAAGAAATTGCTGTTAAAGTTCTTTGGATAGTCGATGATAAATATTTGCTTTGTATAATGTGTTCCCCTGCCCCTGATCCTACCGAAATTTTTATTATAGTCTATTTTGTTTTCGGATAAATTGGCATCATTTTATGAAAATTTCATCAAAATTGACTCAGCAGTATTGAATTTCCATACGTTACATACATACATACATACATACATACATACATACATACATACATACATAGATACATACATACATACATACATATATACATACATACAACGTACGTACATTTTTACGCTACATACATACATACATACATACATACATACATACATACATACATACATACATGTATACATACATACATACATACATACATACATACATACATACATACATACATAAATACATACATACGTACATACTTTCTGAAACTTTTAAACCATAAGAGATATTTCAATGAAATTTGAGTTATTTTCAAGTTAATTTGTAGGAGTACAGACCTTTATCTGATCAGAGGCGTAGTTGTTGCCCCTCCAATATAGGACACTTAAGGTATGTTTTTTTTTTTAAATTCGACAAAGTGAATTATAAATTAAGACAAAATAAATCATATATTTATAGTCCTTGTATATCTTTCAAATACGCTTACATGTGTAGATTTAAACTCGAAATTATTTTTAAATATTTCAAATAAATCGCAATTTTTTATTATATAAAATATATGTTGCAACAACTGTTTTATGTGAAAATATTTGTTGCAACAACTGTTTTATGTGAAAATATTAAAATCTCTCGGGGATTTTGGGTACTTTTCTCCTCTTATAGATTGATAAAAATTATATTTTTAATTCTCCCTAAACTGCTGGGTAATTTAAGTGTAAATTAATCTGATTTTCAAATGGATTTTTTCTCTGCGTGTATTATATAGGAAAACAATTGTTTGTTGCTTTTTAACTGAATTGGTATTATTAACTTTATTATCATGATAATTGCGATTGTTTAACAGTCTTAATTATATGTTGTGTTAGAAAAATACTAAAATTATGTTTAAACATAGAAAATATTTGCGTTATTTATTCGTCAACAATTAGAGTGCTGCTAAAAGAATAAAATTGTTAATTACATTATAACTATAATTACGAAAATTTATTACCAACAATTTTCAATCTCAATCTGAATCGAAACTTCTCCTGAATTAATAAAAATAAAACAAATTTCAAATAAGTTAGAATTATTGCAGAGTTTGGCAGAACTGCCTATAACTTTTTTTCTATAAAGAAAAGTCCAAACACAGCGATAAGAATGTTTACACCGTAAAAATTCGTTTTTTTTTTTTAAACTTTCATTAAATTATCACACAAAATAGCACTTTTAATTGCAACATAACGTATATAAACTAGGAAGTGAGATCGAAAAATTCTTAACACAATCCCTCGAGCATCAACAACATAAAATTTTAGAGCAGAAAGTTGGGAAAATCTGTAAGAACATACGTTTCGTCATCCATTATTCAATTATTCATTTCTTTGCTCTGTTTTCGGCTTCTAAATTCTTTGCAGTGTTTCTTTGAAGAACTTTAAATTTTGGTACCAAATAGACCAAGCTCTGAGCTACCTACTTTTTTTTGGCATTTGAAATATCATGTGCTCTATTCCTTCTACCTAAACCAGATTTTCTATAAAACGGACAAGTTCTCACAGACATTGACTGCAGACCTTTTAAGCCTTGGCCAACTTTTTATAAGATTAAGTTGGATTTCGTTAAAAATATTTAATAAGTCTAGTATGCACATTTTTTTGGCCACTTATTTTAATCAGATAACAACTAACATGTTTTACAATGGTAAATTACTTCAAAAAAGGTGTGTTTAGAATTTTTCGATCTCACTCCTTAGCCTTAAAATGTATGGGAATTAATTTAATTTGACTAGATGAAATCTAGTTTAGGTTGGACTTGCAATCAGCATATAAACCGTTTATACAAGGATTTTGTAGTTAAAGAAATCTTAATATGAATTCATGTGGATAAAATACGTATGAGCTTTTGATAGAGATTTGCCCATAGGCCCTATCCAAATCTGGTCAATTAAAAAACAAGATATAATAAAATTATTTCTCTAAACTTCATAAATCGCCAAACTGCAATATACATATCGAAGTATTTTACAGCTGATGGTTTTTATAATGACAGGGTGATTAAAAAAAATTAAAATTTTTGAACATGCTTTATAAGGATTGTGACTTTTTAGTTCTAATTTCAGATTAATATAATTTTTTAACGAATTCCAACTCTATTAAGTCCGCTAAATTAAAAAAAAAAAAAAACTAAAAAAACAAGGGTTGAATGGGGGTTAATTATTTCGAATTGAATATCTCTGAAACTATAAGAGAGAATCTGACATATACAAGCATCTTTTATAGAGATTTGCAAGGACTAGAATTATTGTCAAAAAAAAGCGTTCGATATACTAAATCTTTTCTTAGTATCTTGAACGGTGTTTTTTCAGTGTCATTATACCCTACACCACCGCAGATGGTTGGGGTATTATGCGTTTGTGCTTATGTTTGTAACATTTGGAAAAAATGATGTTACCCCCACCATTTAAGTTACCGTACGACTCAGAATCATTTTATGATTTAACGATGTTCGTCCATCCATCTGGCTTTCCATATAAACGTTCTGAACATTCTAAAGCTCGCAATTTTTGAGAAATCTCGATGAGATTTGATACATTTTATTATTTCGATCTTAGAACGAAGCCTATTGAAATTAGCCGTACAAATGTTCCCCCAGAAATGGAGTTTAAGTCCTGAACATAAAGCGATTTCAATGAAATTTAGTACAAGTAAGTCCTATAATGTTCTAAAACGATGTGCCAAATATACGAGGATCGGTACACTATTTCTCATTAGTCTCATACAGCCCCCTTCCCAATATCCCATTCAGAGGCATAAATCTCACAAATATAATCTGATCAAATTAGGATAAATATAAGCAACAATTTATGTGCAGAAAATTAAATTATGCGAGGGTAGTTCATTAATTTTTCATAACTTCTACTTATAACCAACATTGGGGTGTAGGGTTCTACATATTTCGGCTTTGCCGAGTATAACATGCATTCTAGTTTTTATTCATGAAGTTTGTCTTTAATTTCAAACAAACATTTAAGCGTTTTACCACAGTCGGTGCCTAATTAACCATAGACCCCTCACATATTAAAAGATCGGACTAAAGTTGCTTTCTTAATTTATTATGCGTTTGATTTGTTTTTTTTTTTTCGCAAATAGAAAATAAAATTAAATTTAAATTTGTTATGAATTTAAAATCATCTGAATTATCTTAAATCATCAAATATATGTTTTATATCATTTACGATTTCTCACATTTTTCTTATCAAAGTGAAATTTAACAAATGATTTTCATATAAAAAACAGTTCATAATTCTAAAAAAATACATTGTTGCCTGAATTAGACTCATCATTTTATTCATATCTAAAAAATTCAAAATGTTAACAAATTAACGAACCATTAAATTTACACGTTTCGTTCGTACATACATTCACACATTCGTTCATTCATACATTCATTAAATTCACTAAAACCGTTTGAAATGGAGAAATTCTGAAATTTCAAATCATAAACAAGAAAGGATTTTATACTCGGACAAGTCAAACTATGTAATACCCTAAACCACAATATTGGTTATAGTTACGAAAAAATGATGAATGACCCTCGTATAATTCTATTTTCTGATTTATTATTTTGAGAAATTAACATTTATGGGAAATTTATGTGTTTCAAAATGAATGTTTGTGGGGTTTTGAATGGGATCTATAAGAAATTATTGACCTACCCTCGTATAATTTAGAACATCGATTTTTGTTTATATTTATATTTATCTTAAAGTGATCAATTATTATTAAAAGTGGAAGGGGGCTCTTATGTTACCTATGTGAAGCAATGGACCGACCCTCGCATAATTTAACACGTCTTATTGGGTTATCGCAGGACTTATTTTTATCAAATTTCATTAACATTTATGCGCTTACAAATGTCTTTATTCCGGGAGGATGTTTGTATGGGAAGTGTCTGAAATATTGGACCGAACATGGCTCAAGTTCTTGAGCCAAAATAATAATAAGAATCAAAGTTCATTGAGCTATCTCAAAAATTCCGACCTGTAGAGTGTTCACAACGTTTACATGGACAGCCAGCTGGTCGGACAGACAGACGGATACACGGAAATCGTTAAAACGACTCAGAAAGTGATTCTAAGCCGAACGGCATACTTAAACGAGGGTGTAACGCCATTCTTTCTGTGTGTAACAAATATAAACACAAACGCATAATACCATAACCACTTACGGTGGTGTAGGGTACAAATGGTAAAATAAGAAAAAAAAGAATGTCATCATGTGGCAAAAATATCTCAAATAATAATTTTAACGATGGAGGAAAAACAAATTCAAAATTATGAATTCACAAAGATTTCAAAATGAATGCAGGTGAATTAAAGAAAAAATATAAAAAAGAAGAAATGAAAAATAAACATGGAAAAATAAATAAATAAATTTATTATTGCATGATATTTAATCATTTTCTATACATGTCCAGTAAATCATGTAGGCCACCACTCTGTAATTAACTCTTTAAAGAAAAAAAAAACACTGAATTACAACAACAACAATTAACAACAACAAAAACATAAAAAGCCATTAAAAAGAAATCAACTTAGATGTTTTTTGTTAGATAAAATTGTAACAAAACAAATAAAATAACTTGAAAAGAAATAAGATAACAAGAACAACAACAAGAAGAACAACAAAATAAAAAAGCCATTAAAAAATAAAAATATACTTAATACATTTTTGCTAAAATTATGGAAAAAATGCGCGTGAAAATATTATAACGCAAACACGCACAACTCTAATATTCACACAACACTAAACAAGAACATAAAAATTTTTATAAACATACACACACACACACACACGCACACACACTCAATATAAATACCTTAACACACAGACATAAACAGATTTCTGGTACTTAGTTTCAAACAAACTGTTTTAATTAAAACATTAATTAATTATGAAAAAAAACAAGAACAAAACAATATTTTCAAATATTTTCTTAAAAGAAGGAAAATCGCAAAAAGAAATGATTTTAATGTTTAGAATTCTGCAAAAGAAGTGAAAATATTTCCGGCTTCTTAGAACCACCACGGAAATTCTTATTAAATATTTTTTTAATGAAACATTTAACAATTCAAAACTTTTTAGTTAATTTCTTAATTAAAGCAAATAAAATCTTAATTAAAAACAGTTTTCCTTATGACTAATTTTCTTTCAGGACAAATAAGAATGTGCTATACTGGATTCTTAAGGACTAAGATCGAAAAATTCTTAACATACGTATATGTTAATAAAAACGAAACCAATAAATTTACGGTTACGGAAAATTTTCCATTAAAGTTTTTGTATTGCTTGAACAGGTAGTCCATCTTCGTTAAAAATCTCCCACACTTTTGGACACGTATTTTATGCTTTTTCCCTCTCTCTTTCAACAAGAGTCCAATATATCTCTACCGGTCTTAGCTCCGGTCAGTTTGGAGAACTTGCATTTCCTGGTATAAAACCACATTATTTTTTTGTACCACCGAAGGTCTTGTTTATCATAGTGACAGGATGCTAAGTTAGAGCCAAAAATAAGTAGACATATTTTGAAGTCTTATAAATGGAATAAGCGTTTTTTGTAAACACTCCATTTATAGAGTCCATTGAAGCAAATATTTGGCTTCCTTTGACGCAACTGCACATTGTTTGTCATACTAAGCATTTTCTGGAAAAATTTTGACTGACCTACACTTTTTTGGTAATTCCCTCAAGCATTAGAAAATTATTGACCAGGAAGCTATGAAAATCTGCCAAAACATGTGTTTCCTCATTCATTATTCAGCGTTTTCAAAAAGTTTACTCTAAGTTTCATGCTCTGTTTTTTACCTCTAAATTCTTACCAGATTTCACTAAATTTGGCACACAAGTGATTTGACAACGCATAGATGTAGAGTAGCATCTGCCTTATAAACGAAATATTAATTATTATGGACTTTGTTAAAGGGCACTGGTGACTGGCATCCCCCTTTACATTTGCACATCATATGCACAACTTTTCCTACCTGAACCAGGTTTTCTATCAACAAACAAGCTCTCCCGATACTGTTTAATAACATTGGAAAAAGTTTGAGTAGCCAACTTCTTGAAGGACCAAGTCGGGATTCCAGCAAGATAATGCTGCGGTAATTTCAAGAGTTTTATAAGCTGGAAACCAATATTCCAAAAAAAGTGCTTATATGTGAACTAAATGCAATAATGACCCAAGTCGATGTTTATATAATGTAAGGATGTATGGAAAATTTCAGAAAATTATATATGACACACCGATATTGGGGTGTATCAAAATTTTTAATATTTTAGCGTATAACTATTTTCTCATGATTCGATTTTAACTATATTTTATACGAATTGTATGAATTCAGATACATTTTTAAGAAAAAAATTAGAAAAGTTCTTCTTCAGAATTTCCAAGTTGTCTCAGATATCGGTCCATAACTATTTCGCAAGTGGACCGACAAACAATGTGGCGAATTTTTGTGAAATTGAAATTATTCCTGCCGTAAGTATGTTTTCAACAGACAATCAAACAGACATAACTTAAACGATTCAGACTTTTATTTGATGTAAAATTTAATATACTTTATGGGGTCTAAGGTGAGTCCTTCCTGGCGTTATACACAGTATGATTAAGTTAGTATACCCTCATCACCACTTGTGGTGGAGTTACTAGTTGATTTAATAAAAATACTATTTGACCACTCAATACCTTCTTGATTATTAATCCTTTAAAACAAGTTATAAGCTTTTATAGAAATATGCACCAATGTATGGTCTACACCTGACTTTCCCACATTCTCGTATGAAGTAGAAAAATGACTTTAAAAATGTCTTAAAATTAAAGCCCTTTGAAACTTAATTTAAATTAGAAAAATCATATACATAATAAAAATGTACATATTAATCATACGTTGTCATGTCCTTGAAGAATTTATGAAATATTAAATTATCATAACAATCATACGCCCCAGTAAATTAAAATGTACTCAATTAAATATTTTAAACAAACATAAAATTTCATTAAATTTAATAAAAAAAACTTTTTTTAAATTCTAAAATAAAAACTCATATTTAGTTGAGGTCTTAAGTATGATTTAGTTTTTAGTTTTATGTTTAGTAGTGGATTTTAAAAGTTCTTAAAGTTTAATTTTTATTTCAGATATTTTTCAATTTTCATTTTTTTCATTTTTTTCTCATACAAAAATTTAGGTTCCTAAAAACTTTATATAATGGATACAAATGTTATATACAAAAATCCATTTATATATATAGAAATATATATATAAATATAGCAGCCATTATTTCTATTACAACTCATATGCTCCGCCTCTCATTCACACCAAAAAAAATAACAAAAAATTTTGTTGAATTTGAAAAAAAAATAAATGAATTTTACAAAAAAAACAAACAAAATTACAAAAACAAATAAAAAATGAAAATAATGATTTCCAATTGTAGCAACGAGTTAACAGATAACAGATGCTGTTGTATCTCAAAATTTTACAGATGTTGTTGTTGTTGCTGTTTTTTCATTTATAACAAAAAATAGACAAAATGAGCTGAAATTTCAAAACATCTTTTAGGTGGCTCATTTTAGATGCAAAAACAAATCGTTGAATTTTTTTTTATTCGAAAAATATATATACCGAAGTTGTATTCACTGAAAAAAATAAATTATATACATATTGTTGTTGTTTTCTTTTTATATTCAACAACAACTCCGCCCATTTTTAACGCGCGCGCATCATTTTTATTTCGAACTGACTTTCATTTGATGAAAAAAATATAACTGAAAAATAAAGAAAAAATATCGGAAATTATTTGTTGTAATGTTCCAAGAAACACACACAATTATCGCACAAAACTAATGGTGAATACTTATAGGAAGGAATGGAATGGAAATTGTTGGTTTACATAACGAGTTCACACTTTTATTTGGAAGATCAGTTCTATAAGAGATGAATTCGTTAGTGATAAAGAAAGTTTAATATGATTAAGAATTCCGAAATTAATCCTTCCATTCCTTGTTACGAATCTGAAGGCTCAAATTTCAAAAGTCTAAAGTCCATAAAGCATTTGAGCTGAAAATCCGAGAGGAATGTTATACAGTGATAAATTGATATATAGTGAAATAGAATCATTTTTTATTTGTAGAAACTAATCTATAACTATTGATTGGCTCATAGGATTTATGTATAATTTTAATTAACATTAACACAGAAGTTTAGCTTTATAGATTTTCAACTGGTTATCTTACATCAGGTCCATTGACGAAGCTATGACGGCTCAAATATGCTTATGATAAATGTTTGAGGTATTATGTGTTTGTGCAGGTGTTTGTAACACACAATCACTTTAAATTACACCAATGGACTCATAATCACATTTGGAGGGAATTTAACGCTGTCTGCCCGTCCGGCTGGATATCAATGTAAATGCAGGTGGACATTCTCTGATCGCAATTAAAGAGCTTCTTCAATGAAATTTGCTATAGATAATACAGCTGATATTTACATGTCAAAAATTAAGTCTATTAAAATTGATGGCGAACGGTCTAATATTTTAAGTAGTTCCCCATATAAATCACATATAAACTACATTTCCACAAATTATGAAAATATATTAAATAAACATTTAAAATAAACGGCGATCGGTCGATATGTACAACACCAAGATAAAATCAACAAGATTCCCATAAAGTTTTTTTTCGACTCCAAATCTGAGTCGATTAAACTATGCCCTGTGTCTGTCTCTTGGAAAGATTCTCACATCTAGATTAACTGCCGGAATTCAATGAATTTTGGACCACATTGTTATTATTCTAAGCAGTTTCCTATTAAAAAAAACTATATCGGCCTAAAAGCAAAAACGCTTCAGACCGATATCTATTATATAACTGATTTCAAGAATATTACCTTTCATATAGCAGATTCCTTCCTTAAACATAAAATTTTTATACCCTCCAGGGTATACAAAAGAATATACTACATACATACATACATACATACATACATACATACATACATACATACATACATACATAAATAAATACATACATATTATTGTATCAAGTCAAATTATGTGTCAATGTCCTTCTGTATATCTTTTGTTGACACGCTCACATCCACAATAATTAACAGAGTCCTAAGAAGTTACAGGCCGGATCAGTCTCAGATGTTCCCTAAAATTGAACTGAATCGATTCATCATTCTGATATTTTCTTCAGTGTACAAATTTTGGATAACGTATCAGAGAGGGGTATCTCCCTTGCAAATGAAACATCTCATAGTATAACAACAGAGTATAACATTTACAGATTGGGAACGGGAGAGTAACATCTCCCATAAAAACTAAATATTTTAGCTCAGGTAACTTTTAATAAATTATAACACATCGATAAAATAATTATAGCAAAACATTATGGACTTTGTTAAAGGGCACTAGGGACTGGCATCCCCTTAAAAACGTTTTCTCATCATCAACATGTAGAAGGTATTGCAATAATATAAGACCATACCAGACCATATCGCTATAGTTTCCATATGATCCCTTTTTCGGATATTGAGGTGTAAACAGATGAAACATAAAATGGTTTTTCTTGTCAAATTCCAGACAAATGTTTTCATGGAGGAAATTTAGGTTTTGTCATATGTTCTCTTTAAAACCAATTAAAAAGGAAATCTGACCCGATATTAAATAATAAAAAAAAAACAGTTATATCTTCGCAGTTTTTTTCAATCGTATATTTGAATTTCAAATTATTTTCATTTGTAAAAAGAAATATTTTATTCTTTTAAACATCTGTTTTATTCTCCTAAAAATACTTTTTGAAATTTTATGCTCACACTTATACAAATCAAAAGGAACCTACACAATTCAAACATTGTATACCGAAAAACACATACGCAACCAAAAAATTCCAAGACATCAACAACAAATAAAAATGCAGCATTAACATTTAAATACACCCATATTCAAAGGACTCTGCTGTAAAGCTTTTTTCTGGGGATTTTCTTAGTTTTAAGAGGAGGAGAGAAAGAGAGTGAAAATACCTACAAAAATATAAAAATGTTATTAAAGCTATAAGAAAATACTACACATATACATATACATATACATATACATATACATATACATATACATATACATATACATATACATATACATAAACATATACACAGTTATAGTTTATATAGAGTGTGATGATGTTTTTTTTATGTTGTTATTTTTTCATATAAATTTTTATTCAAGGATGCACTATTTCATCACACATATGATACATATGTATATGTGTATATGTAAATGTGTATGTGTGATAAGTATATGTAATTTTTTTTTATTTTCAATTTGTTAAATTCTAAATTACATTCCGTTTGGCGACATTTTTCTATTTTATTTCTACATTTTTATTATCATTCCTTTTTTTCTCTCTCTCCTTTCTTGTGAATATAAATTAAAATTTGCACCTTTGTGACACTTTAACCATAAAGTTGTTGTTTGTTTTGTGCTCTTCATCTGCTTTCTCTCTTCCTCAAACTAATGAATAAATTTTTTGAAATATTTCTTTTTTTCACAATTTTTTTTTATTAAAATTTGTAAAAATATTGAGTCTGTAATATTTCCATAAAACATCCGGAAATACTTGGGCAAATTACAAAATGTTATTTCATCCTCTTTCTTCTTCTTTTTCAATACCCTACACCACCACAAGTGCTGAAGTGGGTATATTAAATTTGTCAGTCCGTGTGCAACGCTAAAAAGAAATAATGTCAGATCCCATAATGTATATGTATTTTTGCTTCAAATGAAAATCTGAGTAAATTTAGCTCTGTCCGTCTGTCTATATGTCCGTCTGTCTGTCCACCTGTCTGTGCTTCTGTCAGTCCGTCTGTCTGTGCGTCTGTCTGTACGTCTGTTTGCATGTCTGTCTGTACGTCCGTTTGTGAGTCAGTTTCCCTTTCTGTCTGTGTGTCTATGTCTTCGCTTGTCTGTCCGTCCGCCTGTCCATCTGTCTGTGCGTCTGTCTCTCTGTCTGCATGTCTGTCACCCTATCCGTCTGTCTCAAGGAAATATAACCTTTGTTATAGTTCTGAGAAGATCAATATATTACAAGATATAGACCGAAAACTGAGGCAACCTCTAAGTTCAAGCACATAAAAAGTTTCGAAAAATTATCAATTATAAATCGACAAACTAGAATGAAATTTTGCCATAATAATATATCGTATGTATATATCAAAATCGTTTAAGTAGAAAAAAAGTTATAGTCAAAAATATAACTAATTTTATGACTCATTAAGTGTTTCGGTGTTATATTTAAGAAAAACTTGTTTATATTGTATTTGTCTGTGTCTATATGTGAAAGTTTAACTACGAAATATAATGTACTTACTTCACCTGCATTTGTGGTAAAAGTTTTTAGAGATTCGACTTAGCCGAATACATCATTCTCACTTGTTTCAGTATCATAAAGAAAAATTTGTCAACAAAAATTTATTTGGAAAAAATTCGTAATAAAGTCCCATAATGGAATATTCGTTAAATTCCATTTTCCTATTTAGTTAAAAGATAGAAAAAAAGAGAGATATATGTATGAATTATGAATTTATAAATTTATTCCCTTTTTCGCATTATTTCTATTAAAAATGCATATGAAAATTTCGTAATGGAAACATATGAATTTTAAAGGGAAAATAAAATTTATTCTCAATTTTTTAATGTCATTTTTTGGCTTTGAGAGAAAAAATTATTTGTTATTTGTATATTTTAATAAAATTATGATTTTTTAACATGAAAACAGTTCTTTTGCAAAATTAACTAAAATTCATATAATTCAGTTGCGTTCCAACATCAACATTATTTTGCAAGAATACAGAATATTCAAATCGCTTTTTTGGGGACATAATTCTATAACTATTTGACTTTTAGAAATATTCTGATGAAGTTTCACAAGGTGACATCTGAGGTGTTTGCGAATTGATATTAAGAAATTCGAACTCCTATTTACGTCTCAAATATGTATGGAAAGTAGCTTAATTTGCCTAAAGGAACCCAAGTGTAGGTTCGATTCTCAGCCAAGATATAAATTTCTTAATCTTCAAGTTCTTATCCAGAAAAAGATAAGAAGATTTAAAAATTTTAAAGAAGACATTAAATATTATTTGATTCGATTCGAGTGATGAATTTCGATTTTTTGTTTCTTTATATTTAAATATTTAAAAATTAGATTATTTTCCATGTGAAAATCACCGAAATGTCAACCGGTAAAAATTGTATTTAAAATTTTAACTTTAATCGCTTAAATAATCGTCCTGTCGTTGTAAGGAACGTCCGGCAGAAAATACTTGTTGGATGTTTACCTTTTATATATATAATTTATCTATATAATTTAGGTACAATCAATATATGATTCGAACTTTGCGACTTAACAAAAAAGTTATTTTTTATAATTTTTCAAATTCAGATCGGTCTTATGGACGGATACAAAGCGAAATCAGTTTACCCACTTTCAAGTTTAAAATGTGTAAAGTAAATACTTTATGTTTCGTACATACATACTCACATATACTCTCACAGATGTATACAATATATGAAAGTTTTACTTAAATATACTACAAGAACACTAAATGAGTCATAAAATGAGTTATATTTTTGTCTATAACATTTTTTTCTACTGAACCGATTTTGAAAACTTTTGGAATGGTAGTGAAGTACATATAGTTTTATTTTATGTCATAATTTCATTATTATTTGTCGATTTAATTGACATTATTACGAGAGATTTCTTGCCTGAACTTAAAGGTTGACTCAGATATCGTTCTATATCTTTTTACTATACTGAACCGATTTTGGTGGTTGAAATAACAAACTTCTTAAAATAACAATATTCAGGAAATTTTTATTATTGTGGATGGCAAGCGACAGAAGGACAAACAGAGGGACATAACTAAATCGAGTTATAGTTTTTGATTTGATAAATACATATACATTATGGGGTCTAAGATAATTGATGATGGTAAAGGATATAAAAATAAGTTTTTTCCAGAAACAAAACAAATCGAACTTATTGCCCGTTATTTCATTAAATGTAGGTAACCCGACCCTTCAAATATTAACTGAGGGCATATTTGTGGGACAAGTTCTGTAGCATTTGAGATTTTTAATCAATATACCTACATCGACCTATTTTTATAAAAACAAAACTACCAGACCAGGTAAACTTCGGTTTGCCAAAAAAAATGGGGCGTTGCAAACATTTGTGTTGTATACGATTCAAATAGATTGTTAGTAATTGAATTTTGATTTGTAGGGTCTTGGTCTTATTCTTTCTAAGTGATACCCAATAAAATAGTTCCTTGAGAAAGTAGTTGGGACCAAATTAGAGAAGTTCTTTATATATTCTATGTTAATCAATTTTAGCCTTGTTTGGTCGATACCCCTGGTCTTATTAGTCCTACGTTTTGTCCAATAAAACAGTTTCTTGAGAAAATTGGTAGGACCAAATTTAAGAACTCTTGTTAAAGTTTAAAGTTTGATATTCGATAATAAACATTTGCTTTGTAAGGGGGTAACCTGCCCCCCCGGTCCTATGGGAATTTTTTAAGTCTATATACCTTTCCGATATATTGTAATCATTATTTTAAAATTTCATCAAAATTATTTCAGTCTTTTTAGAGTCTAAAAGTTACTTACTTACATACATACATACATACATACATACATACATACATACATACATACATACATACATATATACATACATACACACCTACATACATACTTGCATACATACTAACATACATACATACAAACATACATATACACATCCAATTTTATATACAGAAGATTATTAAAAATATCAATTATTTCCAAATGTATTTTTAAATTCTTAAAAAAATCTTTTTTCCCGTAATTTAAACCAAATAATATTCCATTGAAAAAGTAAATCAATCCACTTAAGTGATTAAATTTAAAACATCTTCCGGTATCTCCCTTTAGGCTAAAAAAGACTCAAATCATATCTTTAAAATCTTTTCTTCACTTTAAACGAATTCACATACCAAAATGTCCAAACATGAAATTCAGCAAATGTTCTCTGACATTTGTCATTTGACAGGTGCTCCAAAACAGTAAAAATCTTTAACTGCCCACTAAATGAATGGTCACATAACCAGCCAACAGACAACCATCGACAAAAGAATAAAAATCCAAAACCCAGTGAAGTGAAATTCCAAGTTGACATATTAAATAAAAATACAATAATTTCTATCAATTTCGCACATTAGCAACATAAGTTTCAGGACAACGTAAAAATAACAACAATGAAAGATTTTTGTAAAAAAAAAAGAATTAAATTGTTGATTTTTTTCTTATTCTTATTAGAAAAACTCTAAAACAATTCAGTTCAAAAATGATGGAAAATAAACACGATCTATTTATTTAAACCCATAATGTGGTTCCACCAAACCAATCCACCATCTAAATCAACCAGATAGACCAACAATTGAAGCAACCAGAGATCCAGAGTCAGCCAGTCAACTATCCAGCATTTGTATTATTTTAAATTGAAATTGTGAGAACATATTAACAGGAATAATGACGCCATGTATTGTCAAAGCCTTATGACAAAAATTCCTTGGAGACTCAACCTTATTTGTACACAGGAGCGACAACAACAGCATCAACAGCAGTTGGTTAAACAACAACAAACAAAAACAATAAAATCAATAACTAAATAAACAACAACTGAAAGATAAAAACATACTTCCACAGTGGTATCTAAACGATTTTTGGGAAATAATTCTATAACTTGGGAACTAATGGATATTTTTAAATAAAATTTTACCGAAATATTCTTGAGGTGTTTTTTAATTGATTTTGAGGAAAAACTAATCTTTAGTTATGCCAAAGGCCGGGGAAATGACTATTAAAATAGGTGACCTCGGATATGAAAGACTTTTGGGAAAATCGCCAAAAAAACTTTTTAAGATTTGATAAAAAAGTTTGACAAATTTCTACAAATATATGTCATTATGTGTGTTATAACTTATTTAGTTTAAGAGATATTAACGACAAAGTAAATTCTTGACTCATGTTTTTTCTTAGTTTTTTTTTCACTTGATGAGTTTAAATTGGATCCAAAAAATGTTCTAAAAAATTTACTGGAATCTGAAAAACATTTTTAATTATTCTATTAAAAAACCCATACACCTATGTGGGCCCAATAAAATGTTGTATTATTCTAAAGTTGAAATTAAAAAATTTTGTTTTGGAAAAAAGGTGGCAACATATTTTTACTTTAAAATCCACTTTTTCCTCTGCGCCATAATTTATTTACTTTTTTTTAATCCTAAAAGAATTTTTAACATTAATTCATGTTAAGTGAATAAGAGGGAAACATTTTTTCCCACAAGTCCTATCTGAATTTCGTAAATTTTATAGATTTTTCTTTAATTTTTAGAGGAGAAAAAATCTTAAATTAAAAATTTAAATTCAAAAGAAAGTATCCGAATTGTATACCAACATATGTTTGCTTTTTTATTTTGAAAAAAATCTGGACTAAGTCAAACCTATTATAACGACAGAGTGACCAATTTACTGAAAAAAATCAATTTCGGAAATAAAGCTTTTCTGAATTAAAATTTTGTTTATTTTAAAATAAAGAAATTTGAATCTGTTGAAAGTCCTGTATTAAGAGCAATTTTACTCGTATTATATAGCAATTTTATAATATTATCTTTATTTGTATAGATTTTATTTAAGATCAAATATTAAAAATTTTTCCAAAAAAAGTACATTAAAAATAAAAATTTTTGATTTTTTTATAAAATTATTAAAGAAAATTTTTATTAAAGTTTAAATATGTACATATAATTATTTTGAACTTAATAAGCTTTCAAATGATATAAAATACTTGTAAAAATATTTCATGTGGATTACGAAAAATTAACTAGAACTTGCACCCCTCAAGTAAAATTTGGATGTTTTCGTTATATTTCTATAACAAATGATTCATATGTATATAACTTTCGATCGGTCAAACGTATTTCAACAAAATTTAACACATTTATTACTAAGATTTAATTCACACAGAAAGGCAGATTTACAAGTTGTGGTAAATCGGAAATGGGCCAAATCTCTTGAAACGTTAGCGCATATAATTTACGGAAAAAAGGTAATATTTCATGAATTGAGATTTTGGATATTTGGAATAAAACAATTGGGAATTATATTATTATAGTAGTTAACTTATCTGAAACTTGAAGAAGAGTTACAAGTCTCGGGAAATCTGGAATAAGCCAAACTTTATATGACAACACAGTGACCAATTTGTGGAAAAAAGATAAATGTTTGATAGTAATTTTATAAATGGGAATTTTGGGTATTTTTGAAACGAAAATTGGGAATCTCTTTATAGTTTTGCATTTAGGACATTTTGATCTATATTATACTAAAAGCTCATAATATTAGCTTTATTTATATAGATTTAATTTTAAATCCAATATAAAACAAAAGACAAATAAAAATTTTCATTTTTTTATTTTTATTTTTTTTATTTTCAACGAAATCACTTTTCAGATGTCCCCCAATACTTACATAAATACTTAACACAATCACTTATAAATTAACTGAATCATGGACCCCTTAAATAAGATTCGTACATTTTTCTCAGTAACTCAGTTCCTTAGTTGCAGTATTATTCCTAAAACACCATTTTGTTGCCACTGTTCGTACGTAAACAATAATTGTGAACATTTGTAGTACTAAAGTGAAATGAATTGGAAAAAAGTATCTTTTCTCTTGACTCATTTTAAGTTATCTTCAACAGTTTTTTTCCCATTTTGCCTGTTTTTAGACTCGTATTTAAGCTTTTTTCTTTAAGGAAAAAAGTGCGTACGTTGTGAAACCATATTTGGCTTAAAAGAATTTTTCATCAAAAGCATATGATCATCAGCCATGATCATTAATGTTTGTTAACTAAAAAGTTTGTTTGTTTGTTGTTTTTTTTACTAATCATCATGGATCGTTTTCTTTTACCATTAAAAAAATTCATTTACTACTTTTTTGTAATATTTAGCTGTTAAGTGGCGCTATTTTATGTGGGTTTTCATAGAAATCATAATGATGATGATGATGATGATGATGCTGAAATATATATAACAATTTCAGCCAATAAGCGCCACAATGATCTAAATTCAAACGCTTACAAACTTATGATCATTATAAGTTTATGGTTACTTATGTGCGAAGATTTCAATGAGGGGTTTTCCAAATAGAGAATAATGGTAATCATAACTGAATAATATTTACTTTGTAAGCTAAAGCTTTTTTTGCCCGAGAATGCTAATAATGGAATATAAAAAATGTTTGAGAAAATTTATTAATAACAAATATTTTAAAGAGCGTCTAGACATTCGTGGAAAAATAAGGTTATTAGATAAAGAAGGTATGCTCTGGAAAAAATTTACATATAAATAAGAATACTGGTTTTAATAATTCTGCTGATCTTAGTCTACATTATCGGTGGTATCGAAAATGGAAGGAAAATGATCTAATAAAGTAAATTCTTAATTAATAAAACAAGTTTTAGTTAATTTTTAATCGATCGTTTGTAACATGTATATCATTATTTTACATCGTTGGAAAGGTAATTAATTGAAAATAGATGATATTCATATAATAAATTAAATGAAAATTTGTAGGACCCACTTTTTTAATCCGGAATACCCAAGATTCCAATTCAGAAATTGCTTTTTTTTCATAAATTGTTTATTCTGTCGCTACTGAAAAATTGATCCATAAAATATTTTCTTCAGTATAACCAAACATATGTGGATTCATAACTGAAGTACATATCCATTTTGTTCAAAAATCAATAAATTTTCTTCTGTTCAAAAACTCTATTAACAATTTCTAAAATAACGAAATTCTGATAGGGCTAATGGGGGAAGTGTTTCCCTAATTCCTTTTTGGAAAGAAAACAATGTTTTGATAATTTTAATTTAATGATTATAAAACTCTTATTGGATCCATGTAGGCATGTGATTCCTGTACAAATAGTATATACAATTTTGTATAGAATCCACACGTTAGTTTAGAAAAGTTTTTGGAGCTAAATTGAGTCCACAAAGTTCAAAATAACTAAAAGAAATAAAATTTAAAACTTGAAAAAAATTAAAATAATAAAACTTTTTATCGGATCCACACAGGCATATGATTCCTATATAAAAATTGTTTAGAATATTGCACAGAATTCAATATTTCAGAAAGTTTTAAGAAACAAATTGAGTCCACCAAATTAAAAAAAAAAAACAATTTTTTTAAAATTTCAATTTCAAAATAATATAAATTTTTATTGGATCCACATAGACATATGATTCCTTTACAAATATTGTTTAGAATTTTGTACAGAATAATCATGATATTTAAAATACTTTGGACTTAAATTGTGCCCAACAAGTTAAAAAAAATCAAGGCCAAAAATCTCTAAAATTATATTTCTTTTTTTTTCAATATTTAAATTTCAAAATAATATAACTTTCTATCTGACGATCTATGATCTATTGATGTAAATTATCTAGAATTTTGTTCAAAATTGAAATAACATTTTAGAAAATTTCGTGGACCCAAATTAAGCCCAACAAGTACAAAAAACTTAAAGAAATTTTGCCTAAAAATGAGTCAAAATTTTATTTAGGTTTGAATATCTCTTAAACTTTAATAGATAATCCAGATATATAGGCATATTTTGGTGCAAAACTATAAGGACTATCAACAAATATATTTTTTTCAATAAAATTATAAACAAAGAGACTCTGGTCGCTGTTTCACCCGTTCGATGAACCCACTTAGGTTTTGCGAGCTTCCAAATCTATTAAAAAACACCTCATGGTTATCCATGCAAAATGTCGTTAAAAATATTTAGTGGTTCCTAAATTAAAGAATTATTAAAAAAAATTGACACCACTGTGGTTCAAAACTGAATGAGATATTCTGATGTTCTTTTTCCGTCTTATAAACCCACTAAGGACAAGATTATCCATGTTAAATGGCCTTAAAAATATTTAGTGGGTCCAAAATTACATAATTATTAAAAAAATTTAGGTAACTTTTGACTCCGTTTAGAATTACATAATCTGAAACGATTCGAACCTACGTATTATATAGTCGGACTATTATTCTATTACTGTTTTTTTAATGGTCAATAAAAACTGTTTTTAGATGACGATTTTAAACTTTAAAACACTTTTAGAACCACCTCTACTATCAAAAAAAATATTCCATATATCTAGATCGGGTTTATTTCCCCCATTAGAATCAAAACAATTTCTCAAACTTAAATCTTATTTGTGTTCTTATTTCAGCTAAAAGATGAATGAAATCCCTCTTGATAAAAACGATCTTGAAAAAAGAGGGACTCTGGAGAAAAAATAAAACACACGCACACACGTAAAAGGCATCTGTTGCATTGGCATCAACAACAACAACAAAAACCAAGAATCTTGTTTTTATGGTAAAAAGAAGAGAAGAGATTTATCAATGAGACATTGAGTTTCATGATCAATTGGCTGGCATGATCGATGGATGGATGGATGGATGGATGGATGGTTGGTTGGAAGGATTGATGGGTAAATGCCATTACAAAGAGACAAAAAAAGAGTTAAAGAAAAACTAAATTGTTTGTCTATTTTGTAGCCAACAAACTATTGTTGTCATTGTTGTTGCATGTTGCAACTAAATGTATTTTGCAATATGTTGCAAATGTGTAGGCATGTTTGCACGCCATCCATATGAATGCTAAACATGAACACACAAAAGAATCTTTGGCAGTGAGACCATACAAACACACATGTATTTTATTAAGACAGTGACTAAATTAATTCACCAGCATTCACGTTAATTTGGTGTTAACAAGTGGCAACATTATCAATAAATGATTCCAGGTTGCAAAACGATCGATTTAAACTAAGAATTGGAAAAAAAAAACTATAATCATTCGTACTATAAATATGTGTGTGCAGTGACTCTGGAATCATCAATGAATTCCTGTGTTAAATAAAAACATAACGAGTAACACACACACATATACATACGATCATTCGTACGATCATAAAATTTTACCAAAAATGGTCAAATGGCGCTTGAAAAACGTTTTTTAGTTCGCTGTTTGCTGATCATCATATAAATTAAAAAAGTTTCAGTCCATCGTAGACGCATCTGGAAAAGCCTAATTGATTTTTATAAAGAGAAATAAAAAGATAAATAGAAAAATACTCATTAGGAATTAGAAAATTATATACAATTTATTTGAAATCTTGTAAAATCTTATTATTTTTTTTTGTCAACAACTTAAAGATGATAATGATGATTTTTATCTGCTTTTTAGTAGAAGAAGAAGAAGAAAAAAACTGAAATACAAAATTGAAATCAAGATTTTTATTTGTCGTCTGTAGAATTCTGTTGTAGGTTTTTTTATGATTTTTTTTATAAAGAATTTGATTTTTATAGGAGTAACTTTTTTTGCTCTTCTACATCTTCAGCTGTGCTGAGTTTTTCTCCTTCTCATTGTTGTTGTTGTTGATTTTTCTCTTTCTTAGCCGTTGACAACGCCATCAAAACGTTTGACGTGGTTTTTGATTGACAACGAAACTCATACATAATTCATGTCATTAAATCATGTTACATTTATTCCTCTTGTTCTTGTTCTTCTTACTTATATTATATAGTTCTTTGCGAGCTGGCTGTTTGGCTGCTGTTGCTTGAGTGCACTATGGGTAGAATTATAGGTTTAGCAAATTTTGCTCAAGTTTTATTTCCCAATTTTCTCAAAAACAATAAAATAAAGTTTTCAAAAAAAAATCAAATTAACATTATATAAAATGTTAATTTAACATGTTCTAAATGTTATGTTTATGTTAATTCAACATCATTTTATATGGATTTAATGTAAAAAAATTTTAAATTAACTATTTTAATCTTAGAATCATAACCATAATTGTAACATTTTAAAGTCTAATAGTGACTTATGATCGACTTTTTAATACCCTACACCAAGACGCACAGTGGGACAGAATGGATTTTTTGAAAATAAATCTGTAACTTTTGATCGGCTGGATGGATTTGCATGTCATTTTACATTATGATAACAGAGGTGTGTAGCATTATGACCTTGGACTACATTGGAGATCACTAGCGGTACGTTAATTCAGACATTAAATTTTTTCTAAACGGGTGCCCAATTATTGGTTACACGAATTCAAGTTATTTGTATTTGAATTTTCAACTTTCAATCAGTTTTTATATCTTCCACCACCATAAGTTGTCATTCGGCATGAAACGCTAAGAAGGAATCACGAAATAATAATCTGAGTAGATGTATCGATGTCCTTCTGTCTGTCCGTCTGTCTGTTGTTTTCATCCTCACATCCACGATAATTAATTAATTCTCAATAAAATTTGTCTTAAGTATTTGTTATAGTCCAAAACCAGCAAAATCTGTTCAGTGTATTAACAGATATAGACCGATATCTTGAGCAACCTCTTAATGAAACATATTTATTGAAAATATTTTCATAACACTCACATATAAGAGAGATTTGTATCATTTCTTGTGATTTTCAGTAGCGGGATTATATGAGGTCTATAGTAAATTATGGAACCATTCTCGGTAAAATTTTAATATTTAATATTGATCTGTTAGTCCTTTTCTGGAAGGATATTTGTAAGGGAACTAACTAATTGGTTTCACCAAAAGTACTTAAGCATACAAGTCAAGATGTCTCTAAAATTGCAACCTATTGAGTGGTCCAAACCAAGCAAATAAACAGATGGAATCATCGAAAATGAATTTAAGTAGATTTTGGGCGAATTTTGTTAAAATTAATATACCCGAGGTGGCCAGTTTTGGCAGGCCTCCAGCTAACCCGCTGACCAGTTATCCAAATTAACTTGATTTCTCTTTAGATATAATCATGTCAAATAAGTTTTCTTTTCAGCCCATAGTGCTCCTATTTATACTGATATTGCTGCACCTATACTTCAAAGCTGCCTATATGTTTGTGTGTGTGTGTAGCTTTCATCTGGTGTCTGTCTGGCGTTTTTCAAACGAGTACTTTATATTCGTTTTCATTTTTTATATAATTTTTTTCCTAAAAAAAATCATCATTTCTCTTAATATGGTGGTGGCATGGGTTTGGTCTTTCTTGCATTTTACCTTAAAAAGTTTTTTTTTTATTTCTAGAACTTTTTTCCACTACTATATTTTTGATACCCTACACCACCAGAAATGGTGAAGAGGGTATATTAATTTTGTCATTTCGTGTGTAACGCTAAGAAGGAATCATCTGAGACTCCATAAGGTATATATATTCTTACATCAAATCAAAATCTGAGTCGATTTAGCTATGTCCGTCTGTCTGTCTGCCTTTTGTCATATCCACAATAATCGACAGCGAAATTTAGCCTGAATATTTCTTATTGTCCTTAGACTATAAGAAATACTATTTATAATTATAAAAATCAGTTCAATATATTAAAAGCTATAGACCGATATCTGAGGCAATCTTTAAGTTTGGGCAAGAACCTTGTAAAATTACAAACCGACTAATTGGATTCATTCAAAATTATCAAAATCGGTTCAGAAGAAAATACATTATAGTATTATCTATATATTGTATTCAACAGTGAGTGTATGCGTGAGTGTGTATGTACAAAACATAACGTATTTACTTCAGGAAGAAGGGCATTGAAGATTCGGCTAACATTTTAGCATTCTTACTTGTTTCTTCTCATTCTACTTCATTTTCTTTGTGTTTGTTTGTCATTCATGTTTTCTTTTTTATTTTTTTTTTTTTCTTTTTGCTTTTGTGTCTCTTATCCTTCTCATAACTTAGTCATAAGTTTAAACTTTGTTTATTCAGTTTTGTTTGTACTTTTTTTATAAATAATTTTTTTATTTTTTTTTTCTTCTTTAATTTTTGTTTTATCTTTTATTTTGTTATTTCTTCATTTTCTGTTTTTATTTTATTTATCATATTAAAAAGTATTGTTGTAAAGTAATTTATGTATGTATTTTATTTCTGGTATGTGATAAACTTCCTGTGACGTCCTTCATGTAAAATCTGTTAGCAAAAGAAACAAATACACTTGCACACTAACTGACATAAGATAGAGAAATAAATATGTGAACGTGTAAGAAACCTACAATATTTCTTCCTTTAATAAAACTACAAACTTTAATTCTCTTATTAAATATGATGATAATGATTATTGTTATTGTCTAGTGTGTGTGTGTGTGTGTGTGTGTGTGTGTGTGTGTTTTGGATTTTTATATTCTAACTCCACATTGTCTGCCACAAATAAGGTAACGTCAGTCCTCATTATCATAACAGACACACTTACGCATTTTAGCTATAGGTTCCTCTAACCACACATCCATCCATCCAACCATCTACTCACATGCTTCTTGCAACATTTTGCTTAATGAGTCTCTTGCAATTCATTGATTCTTCTCATTCATTCTTTTCAAAAATGATCACGTGAATTTTAATTTATTTTAAAATAAACGTTTAATTCTTCTTCTTCTTTTTTTCAATGATTTTTTTTAAAGAAATAGAAAATAGTTTCCCACCAGTTCTGATTACGTTTAAATTGTAAATGGAACCTTAGTGGAAGCCTTATAAGGTCAAGGGATGAATAAATTTATTTTATTTGTTGTAAAATCAATTTTTTAGAGAAATAAAATATTTAAACAAAAAAAAGAATTTTCTTTCAGAAATGATCACTTATTTTTGCCATCGATCTGTAAGTTTGTCTCTTTGTGAATTTTCAAGATCTTAGATTGAGATTTAAAAATATTTTAAATCTCCATGTCCAGGAAGTTTACGCATATTTGCACCTTCATTTTTAACGATTGTTCAAATATTTCCCAGTCACTTTTCTTAAGAGAATTTAGTTCTGTGGGACCCATGGGATGTTATGGACCGATTACAGTTTATTTTTGAATCAAAATTTCATAACGGAAACGTTTTGTAAAGCAATTGTAGTTTTTCTACGGATTTCATCAAAGGGTCTTAAATGGATCTTATGGGAAACTTGATTAAACGATTAAGATAACGAAAATTTCATCATGAATGTAATGACTTTTGGTTAATTAATTTCGGAAGGGACTTAATATGAGAAATAGATCCAAATATATTCCGATTTTCACCAAAGTTTACATTTTGCATGAGTGATCAATCAGTCATATAAGTGAAATTTTGATGAAAATTTGTATGGGGTACAGACGAATCCATGAACCGATTACAATAAAAACCAGTTGGATTCGTTTTTCGACTTTACTTGAGCTAAAGCTATCAAAAAAGACCCTGCTTTTTCTTATGAAAATACTTTAAATAATTTTGGTCAGGTATTATCAGGTGGTTAATAACATTAATAACAAGTATGAGAAATTTGTTAACAACCCTCGCACGGCTGTTCCAAAAGGTTTTTATAAATAGTTCTATAACTCTTGAATCAATAAAAATATGTGAACAGCAAAGGCATTTTCATGTCGATTTAGAGGATCGAGATCATGCGAACCAGATTCTTTATGAAATTTTAAATAAAAGTACTGCAAGCAGCGTATAAATTTATGAATCCGTTAAGTTACTTGACAAAATTTTAAATTTTTCCTAAAAAACGTCAATTTTTATATCCTCTTGCATCAAATCAAAATCTGAGTCGATTTAGCTATGTCCGTCTGTCTGTTATTGGCACGCTCACATCCACAAAAACTGACAGAGTTCAATGAAATTTAGCCTAAATATTCACTATAATCCTGAAAAATTTTCTGTATAAAACCAGCAAAACTGATTTAGTATATTAAAAGATATAAATCAATATCTAATGTAAACTCTAAGTTCAAACGATGAACTTCCATAAAATTGTATTTTATAAATCGTTAAATCCATAATAATGTTATGTAAGCTTCATTTTTATTTCAAAAATTATCAAAATCGGTTCCATTAAAAAAAGTTATAGCCCAAACTATAACATATTTTATGACACATTAAGTGTTTCTGTATTGTAAACGTTTGCTAGTGCAAGTGTGTGTATATGTATATCTACGTAACCAATTGTATTAACTTCACACGAATTTATGGTGGAGGATATTGAAGATTCGACATAGCCGAATATAGCCGAATGCAAGCATTCTTACTTGTTTAATATGTTTTGTAAGATTTGAGATTTTGGGTATTTTTGTATGGAAATATGGGAATGTTTTTATTCCTCTGATTCTTCATAAAATTTTGTGAAATTCCATTAACATTTTCTTTGCAAATTGTTAAATTTCATGTTCTAACATTTTCCTTTATAAAAAATCTGACCCGATTTGAAGAAACTGAAAACTTAATTTTATACAGTGTAATTTATACTTTCAACAGAAGTTTAATGTTTAAGGAAAATAAGGTCCTTCTCCCAAAAAAAAAAAAAAAACACATTAACATCTCATTTAGCATTAAAGGGATGTTAATGTCCACACTTTAATGTTAAGCATACTCTCACATACATTTACACACCCACCCACACATTCAAGACTAAAAGCGATTTAATACAGAAAATAAATTCATTTTATTTTATTATTTTTTTAAGATGATGAACAAGAGAATAATTTGCATTTTTCTTAAACTTAACTCGCTAAACAAACTCCATAAACCGGAGAACATTAAAGATCAACGAAATTTGGAAAAAAAGCATTAAAGAATGGTAAGGAAAGGTAAAATAATAAAATAATTTCAAAACAAAAAGAAAATCATGTTATTTAAAAGATAATACACTGAAATATGGAGAAGTCTTCGTCCTATCCAGGATAAGAAAAAGGAAAATAAAAACAACAAGTGTTTTTATGCAAGAATATCAGAAAAATAAATAAATTGTATATTTAGAGAAGATTCGTGAGTAGTAGTATTTCCTTATCTAAGATATAGTGGAAAAAGGGGAAGGTATCCCTTAACAAAAAATAAAAGGAAGATGAAATTAAAAAAAAAAACTCGTTTAAATTTCATAAAGTGCAAAAAAATTACCCCGAAGAATTAATAACATATATTAAATCCAGTTTAACCCCAATGAATTAGAAATATTTCTAGAGTCATTTAAACAATGTCCGTCAGTCCGTCTGGAGACTTTTTATGGAACTGTAACTTTTGAATAAATTTGAAAAGAGCTGAAATGCTTTCGAATTGATTTGGAGAATTGTAAAATCACAGTTTAACAGCGGACCAGTTGATATCCTTTCCTTTTTTTTTAATTCGCAAAAAAAAATCATTTATGTTAGAGACGAAATATAGAAGACTTCTTGTTTTAAATGGATTTCTGAAAAAGGCAGTCAGTTTTTACCCTTATATTTGTTATCTAATAAAACGTTAAAACATGAAGATTGAAAATCTCTAAAAAAGTTAGTGAAATGTTATTTGATGGTAAAATTTCATGAAGGATTAAAATTTTCGAGACTTTGGCTAAATTTTTGGAAAATAACATTATTTAAACGTCAATAAAATGGAAACAAAAAGGGATACATATATCAAATTTCACTTAAGGGTAAATAAATTTGTCCTGGAATTAGACAATTAAATGAATTCCCAATTTCCCAAACAATAATACCCAAAATCCCAATTCCTATAAAACATGTTACATTGAGATGATCACCCTGTCCATAAAGGGATCATAAGGCAGAAATAGTTTTTTATAAATATATATATATATTTCAAATATATTATATATTTCAAATATTTATATAATCCTTTTAGCAGTAATATATGTAAGATTTCATAAGGAATTTGCTGCATATTAAAAAAAACCGGACCAAGTTGAGTCCATAAAGCTGAATAAACTAAGAAAAACAGGTTATTATAATTTTTAATTTTCTTTAATTTTAAAAGAAGATTCTTATTACAGTTTAGTGCTTAATCAATATACTTCCACTTAGCATACCTTCCCCAAGCTCCTTTCCATTAGAGAAGATATTTGTTATATAGACCAACAGCCGTTGTTTTACCCACGACATATATTGAAAGAAAATACACAAATAAAAATATCCATTCGGTGATTCTTAAAACAGGATGTTGATTTGCATGTTGAAGCTTTAAGAAGAAAATAATAATAACGGAAAGGAAAGGGAAATAGAAAAAAGTCAATTATAGACAAATATTTTAAGGAGCAACAACAACAACAACAACAACTGAAAGACGATGGCAATAAGGTACAAATAAGAGAATATTGATGAGGCTTTTTATGAAACTAAATTAAATGATTGATTTGTGTTACAACAACAACAACAGAAAAATGAATTTCCAATAACGAAAGATAAATTGAAACAAATAAGGATAACTGACATTTGGAGTCAGAGAAACGTAAACATTTAAATAAAAATCCTTAAGGCTTTTTAGAGATTAAATCAATTAAATAAAACTTTCGCTATAAATTCTAAATAAACAATTATTGAGAGAGAAAATTTACATAAATTTTTTAAAGTAAAAAAAATATTTTTTTTTTCACTTTAATATTTTTTCAATAAAAAAACCTTAAATTTAAGTTTGTTTCTTCTTTTAACATTTTCTATTTTTAATATTTTTTTCATACCCTCCACCACCACTAATGGTGAAGAAGGTATATTAATTTTGTCATTCCATCTGTATCGCAAAGTAGGTATCATCTCAGATACCATTTTAGCATCAAATCAAAATCTGAGTCGATTTAGCTATGACCGTTCACCTATTTGTCACAATAATTGACAGAGCTTAATGAAATTTCGCTTCAGTAATTTTCATAGTCCTGAAAAGTTTCCTATTTAAAACCAACAAAATCGGTTCAGTATATTAAAAGATACAGATCGACATCTGAGGCAAACACATACACTGCAGACATCTGCGAGCTTATGTGTATGTAAATAAACATAACATATTTCCTTCACACACATTTGTGGTGGAGGGTATTGAAGATTCGCCAAAGCCGAAAATAACATTTTCACTTGTTCCATCTAAAACTTTATCTCTTGATATAAAATTAATAATATAGAAATTATTATAACACTTAAACAACATTAATTAAAAACTTTTAACAGGCTGCTGTTCCTATCTGCTCCTCAATGCCCTCTAGAGTAAAAAGACTAAAAATTCACAGCTCCAATTTTGTGATACTCTTTCATTCAATTTTATACTGGAAACAAAATAATAATTATCAAAAAAGGAAAAAATCTGCCTTTAAAAAAAGAAAAAAATTATGCAAATTAATTTGTT
Source organism: Cochliomyia hominivorax (assembly GCA_004302925.2). NCBI lineage: Eukaryota > Metazoa > Arthropoda > Insecta > Diptera > Calliphoridae > Cochliomyia > Cochliomyia hominivorax. Next base: position 7,395,811 of record PYHX02000413.1, read on the forward strand.
GAGTGTGAAAAATCCTTTCGACAGTTTTTATGAAAAAAATCTGAAAAAAGGAATATGGTTTTTTAGAGAAAAGTCTCAAAATCAAAAAAAAAAACAACAAGGACAATAATAATTATTAACATCTCCTTTGGTTTATTATCATCACCTCCCTCACCACTATATTCAGTCATACGACACACTCTTATACTCACCCACACGCCATTAACAATTGTCATAAATTAAGGACAAAAAAGAAAGTTTTTAATTTAAAAGTAAAAAAAAAATACGGAGAAAAACTCTTAAAATTTTTAAAACATAAAATAATTTTAATTTTTGGTCAGTCATAAAGAAAAAACTGCTTTTAAAGATTTTCTTTTTTAATTTTCTTTTATATATTCGTTACGAATTAAAAACAGTAACAAACAAAAGCTAAAACATTTTAAAATAATTTGACTGAAAAAGTGAGTTTTAAATGATAATTTGAATTTTTGGTGAAAATTTAAATTTTGGTGAAAATTTAAATTTTTTTTAATATAAAAGTGAATTTTTAGTGCAAATTATAACTTTTGGTGAAAATTAACAATTTTAATAAGAATGTGAATTTTTAGTAAAAATGTGAATTTTTAGTAAAAATGTGAATTTTTAGTGAAAATGTGATTTTTTAGTGGAAAATGTGAATTTTTAGTGAAAAATGTGAATTTTTAGTGAAAAATGTGAATTTTAAGTGAAAAATGTGAATTTTTAGTGAAAAATGTGAATTTTTAGTGAAAAATGTGAATTTTTAGTGACAAATGTGAATTTTTAATGAAAAATGTGAATTTTTAGTGAAAAATGTGAATTTTTAGTGAAAATGTGAATTTTTAGTGAAAAATGTGCATTTTTAGTGAAAATGTGAATTTTTAGTGAAAAATGTGAATTTTTAGTGAAAATGTGAATTTTTTAGTGAAAATGTGAATTTTTAGTGAAATGTGAATTTTAGTGAAATGTGAATTTTAGTGAAAATGTGAATTTTTAGTGAAAATGTGAATTTTTAGTGAAAATGTGAATTTTTAGTGAAAATGTGAATTTTTAGTGAAAATGTGAATTTTTAGTGAAAATGTGAATTTTTAGTGAAAATGTGAATTTTTAGTGAAAATGTGAATTTTTAGTGAAAATGTGAATTTTTAGTGAAAATGTGAATTTTTAGTGAAAATGTGAATTTTTAGTGAAAATGTGAATTTTTAGTGAAAATGTGAATTTTTAGTGAAATGTGAATTTTTAGTGAAAATGTGAATTTTAGTGAAAATGTGAATTTTTAGTGAAAATGTGAATTTTTAGTGAAAATGTGAATTTTTAGTGAAAATGTGAATTTTTAGTGAAAATGTGAATTTCTAATGAAAATGTGAATTTTTAGTGAAAATGTGAATTTCTAATGAAAATGTGAATTTTTAGTGAAAATGTGAATTTCTAATGAAAATGTGAATTTTTAGTGAAAATGTGAATTTCTAATGAAAATGTGAATTTTTAGTGAAAATGTGAATTTCTAATGAAAATGTGAATTTTTAGTGAAAATGTGAATTTTTAGTGAAAATGAATGTGAAATTAATTTAGTGAAAATGTGAATTTTTAGTGAAAATGTGAATTTTTAGTGAAAATGTGAATTTTTAGTGAAAATGTGAATTTTTAGTGAAAATGTGAATTTTTAGTGAAAATGTGAATTTTTAGTGAAAATGTGAATTTTTAGTGAAAATGTGAATTTTTAGTGAAAATGTGAATTTTTAGTGAAAATGTGAATTTTTAGTGAAAATGTGAATTTTTAGTGAAAATGTGAATTTTTAGTGAAAATGTGAATTTTTAGTGAAAATGTGAATTTTTAGTGAAAATGTGAATTTTTAGTGAAAATGTGAATTTTTAGTGAAAATGTGAATTTTTAGTGAAAATGTGAATTTTTAGTGAAAATGTGAATTTTTAGTGAAAATGTGAATTTTTAGTGAAAATGTGAATTTTTAGTGAAAATGTGAATTTTTAGTGAAAATGTGAATTTTTAGTGAAAATGTGAATTTTTAGTGAAAATGTGAATTTTTAGTGAAAATGTGAATTTTTAGTGAAAATGTGAATTTTTAGTGAAAATGTGAATTTTTAGTGAAAATGTGAATTTTTAGTGAAAATGTGAATTTTTAGTGAAAATGTGAATTTTTAGTGAAAATGTGAATTTTTAGTGAAAATGTGAATTTTTAGTGAAAATGTGAATTTTTAGTGAAAATGTGAATTTTTAGTGAAATGTGAATTTTAGTGAAAATGTGAATTTTTAGTGAAAAATTTGAATTTTAAGTGAAAATGTGAATTTTTAGTGAAGCTGTGAATTTTAAGGGAAATGTGAATTTTAAGGGAAACTGTGAATTTTTAGTGAAACTGTGAATTTCTAGTGAAACTGTGAATTTTTAGTGAAAATGTGAATTTTTAGTGAAAATGTGAATTTTTAGTGAAAATGTGAATTTTTAGTGAAAATGTAAATTTTTATTGAAAATGTGAATTTTTAGTGAAAATGTGAATTTTTAGTGAAAATGTGAATTTTTAGTGAAAATGTGAATTTTTAGTGAAAATGTGAATTTTTAGTGAAAATGTGAATTTTTAGTGAAAATGTGAATTTTTAGTGAAAATGTAAATTTTTATTTAAAATGTGAATTTTTAGTGAAAATGTGAATTTTTAGTGAAAATGTGAATTTTTAGTGAAAATGTGAATTTTTAGTGAAAATGTGAATTTTTAGTGAAAATGTGAATTTTTAGTGAAAATGTGAATTTTTAGTGAAAATGTGAATTTTTAGTGAAAATGTGAATTTTTAGTGAAAATGTGAATTTTTAGTGAAAATGTGAATTTTTAGTGAAAATGTGAATTTTTAGTGAAAATGTGAATTTTTAGTGAAAGTGTGAATTTTTAGTGAAAATGTGAATTTTTAGTGAAAATGTGAATTTTTAGTGAAAATGTGAATTTTTAGTGAAAATGTGAAAATTTGGACCCGTAAGAATGAACAAAGTGTGTCTGTAAGATTTACGTCCTTATCGTGTCTGCCATCTGGACGATGTGTGTTTTAGCAATATAACTCTTTTCTTGTTATGACGCTTAAAATAGTCTATCATGATCTTGTGATTTGGAAGCGATTGGACGTATAAATCAAGAATTCTTCAAGGTTCAAAGGGTAAAGTGAGAGTTACTAAAACGACTTTAAAAAGCGCTTTTTTTGCAATAACGACTTTCATATATTTCTTATTGTTTAATTATGTAAAATGTAGGATTTATTTGTTAAACATAAATCCTTTTCCCCAAGCGTGAACTGTTCCCCATATTTTTGCACATACTCACACACGCACATACTTCATACAACAACTTCACTTATTGAATGTTCAACAATCTGTTTATCCAAAACCCACGACAAAAAAACAAGATGTAAAACAGATTTTTTTGTTCACAACAACTTTTTTTATCAATTTCAGTTTCAGCCAACCAAAATATTAATCCCACCAACAAAAACCAGGAGAAGAAGGAGGCTTCAAAAAATACAACAACAATACATGGAAATTAATAGAAATCAAAAAAAAAAGAAGAAGCAGGATTCATTCATTCACAATCAAAAACCCTGTAAAACAATTTTTCACTTCAGAGAATTTTTATTGTGTGTCGATTGATGATGATGATAATGACTACAACGACAATGAAGTGAGAAAGACACAAAACTCGCGCTCCTGCGAAAATATTCAAATTTGCTGCGAACGAAACGAAATATGAAAAATCAAAATTTTATGGGACAAAAAAAAGGACTTTTTTATTGAATTGTTGGCAAAAAAAGGGTTGAACTTGTCAAAACACTTGTAGGACAAAATATTTTTTTGAAAGGATTTTTTATGTGTGAAATTGAGATTTTTTATATGCGTGAATATGGGTGATTGTATAAGTATAAGTGTGAGTTTTTGCAACAACTGTTAATACAACAACAACAGCAATATGTGGAGTTTTTAAGGACAAAAACAACAAACGTTTAAGCAAATTAACACACAACATTAGTGTATTGAAAAAATCGACCTTTTGAAACAATCGGTTTTCGAGTTATACGAAAAATAGGTTTTTCAAAAAACCCGGTTTCGAATACGGTTTTATGTTAAATAAACGGATTAACCGGGTTTTGTTTGATTATTAAAGATTTATAGAAATAAATTAATTATTTAATTATTTTTATTGACGTGATTATGTCTAAAAGAGACGGACATATCAAAATCGATTCAGAATATGATCTCTTACAATGCTCGTGTTACACATGGAATGAAAAAATTTATATATCTACTCAATCATGGCGGATTATATAAGAATGAAGCTGAAAAAAAATAATGAAGAATTAAAAAGTGATTTCCATTAAAAACCGGTTAAACGAAAGAAAAAAACCGGCTATCGCATAATTCGAAAATAGAAATTATTCAAAACCGGTAGATTTTTTGAAATGTAAATAACCGTTTAATCAATTTCCGGTTTCGGTTTTTGAATAGGAGGCTTTAAGCTCAGGTACCTTTTATTTTTTTTAGAACTTTTGAACCGTTAGAGGCATCTTAATGAAATTTTACATTGTGGAGATGAGGTGTTTCTGAGTTGATTTGGAGGAATACAGGTCAGTGACCCTCTTAAGTTAACCACTTCGGCCATTTTATTTAAAAAGAATTCGCCAAAAAACGTTTATGAATTGAGAGAAAAGAAATTTTGAATATAGAAAGTCCTCGATAAAGTGATTTCTAACGGTTCAAATATTATAGAATTATTTTCAAAATTATTTCCACTGTGCTTTATTTACATAAACTTACACACATATAAACAAACACTATACCGATGATATGTGTGGGAAAAATCACTTTGAAAGCATAAATGAAAAAATACTTCGGAAAATCTATTAGTCCAATTAAAAATTTATTCCACAGAACATTTTCAATTGATTTTATGAACTAAAATCGATCCTTATTATTTCTAAAATATCAACAAACTTTAAAAAGAAAATCATTAAAAATCTAAATTCCGTTTCCGTTTATTAAGTTTTAATGAACAGAAAATAAAATACCAGCAATTTAGATAAGTGGGCGTGTCATGCTTTTATTATTCTGGATTCTTAAACTACAGTCCTAATAATTCATTCTCATGCCTTTTTCATTCCTATAAAAATAATATAAACGATATTTGTTTGTCTGTTTGTTGTTGTTGTTGTTGTCCATTGTCCTCTCTAAAATAAATTCATTCTTAAAATTTTATTTGTTGCAGAAGCAGCAGAAGGACACGTGACTTGTGCACCCTGTGCGTTAGTTTTGTCGCTCGCGTTTTATTAAATCAAATTCATAAACACACACAAACAAACACAAACATTCTGTGTGTGTGTTTTACAAAACAATTTTTTTTTTGTTTTTGTTTTTTTTTGTTTGCTTGTTGTTTTTGGTGATAAACAAAATGTAAACGCGTGTTGTCAATAAGTCCTCAATCACTTCCGCTTGAGTTCAGCTCCGTGATTTTGCACAAATAAAATTTTGATTGCCCCGTAAACTCTCTGTGTGAGTGTGTGTGTTTGTGAGAGTTTGTGTATGATGACATGTAATTATGAAAACCCCAAATGGATGAAAATGATCAAAAAAGGAAAAGAGTATGAGAAGGGAGTGACTTATTTATATAAATCATAGGAAAAGGTGACATATAATTCAAAAAGTGAATGAGAATTAAAAAAAAAAAACTTATATTTCTTTAATTAATGAAAAAAACTCGCTAAGGACTCCAAAAAAATTACTTAAACTTACAAACGACTTAATATACATTACAGACATTTCTAGGACCTTCAAGTGGGTATCTCTGCCTCTCATTTTATACTTAATAAAAATTGCTGATATAGACAAAGATCTTGAATGGAACAATCATTTAGAAAGAAGAGGATTTTATAATTTCATAATTTTCGAAATAATGATCTGATCTCGATATTTAATCTAAAACAAGTAGATGTTCTATATTCGTGAGTACCAAATCTTAAATCTCTTCCACAACTGAATTTTAAAATCAAAACGAATTAAAATTAAATTAAAGAGCTTAGAAATATCCTACTTGTGGAGTCACATCTTAATGAGGTCCGATGATTTGGAATTATCTTAGTTAAAACAGTATCTGTTCCAAATTACGTATTTAAGACTTTTAGTTAACTTAATACCCTGTGCCGGAAAGGTACCTCATATGGAATCTATAACCAAGTACAGAACTATAATTAGAAAAATATTTTTTTCGAATTCATATAGAATGTGGACCAATAATTTAGAGATTTATAAGTTATTCCAGGAAGGGGAAACTAGATCAAATGTAATGGTCTCAGCATAATCCAACTTTTTGAGTTTATTTTAATGTCATTAAGATTTTGAAGCGAGAAATTTCAGAAAATTTAGATTGATACACCCCATTTTCATACAACTTGTCATTGATTTTGTCCTGGTTTTATTCATGTCATAAGTAGTACACAACACCATTGTGATCTAGTATGTGTGTATGTATGCCCGTCTCCTCTCAGCTAACTGCAGGTAGTGTGCGACGATGGCAATCTAAAATAATGGTTCCATATTGCGTATATAGAATTCAGAATCGTTTTTTGGCCAACTCATTTCCATGTTCATAATCAAAACAGTATCTGTACGTGGGAACCCATGGAATACTTAATCCAACACCTTTAATACCAAATTCAATACCCCATGATATTATATTATATCTTTCCTTGGGATTGCTCTTATCCCACTCGCTACTGGAGGGAAGAGAGTTGAAATGAACGAACTTACCGATATATACGATCAAAATATTACAAAATCCCAAAGGAAAATATGATCTGCCGAGAAGATGTTAACAATATTTTCGCCGAATTTTATTTAAAAAATTTCCTCTAATTAATTTCAATCGGAAAATTATCCCAATAAATTAACAATAACTAAGATCCTTCCGATAGCTTAATTCCTACCAGTTCATATAGGATTTAAAAGCCATAAAGTCCAGCACAATAAGACGGGGTCTTCAGTAGGATTTCGGGAAGATCTACATCAAGCAATTTAATAATGATGAAAGCATCTTTGCTACATCTTTCCAAATACTCTTAAATTAAGAGTTTCTTAAGAAAAAGTCTCTGAAATTAGCTATAAAAATAGCCCCCAAAAGAGCACCCAAAATACAGTTATTTGACCGTTTTGCTCTCTTTACTTTGACATATTTTTTTGTAACTGTTTGTTGTTTGTTTATTTGTTGTTATTAATAATAAAAATATATCGCCAAATAATAAAGTGACAAACGTTACAAATCAAAACACTCGACACACGCCACTACACAGGGTGTCTATCTGTCTGTCTGTCTCTAAAGGTCCATCGTCCTTTCATTAAGCGACCAAAATGAATAAGCAACAAACATTCATACATTCATTCAGTCACTCAGGATAACAAAAAAATTATATGATGCAACAAACAACATCGTATTTCATAAATAATGATGACAACTTAAACAAAAACTATCAACAACAACAATAACAACAAGGAAAGAAAAAGAAAAATGATATCGAGGATGTAGAAAAATGTGAGAGTATGAGTGGAGGATGTTGCATGAGGGGGGTGGATTATTAAACATTTTTTATTATGAAAATTATATGGAATATAATAGTGTGTGTGTATATTAATAAATATCTGTATTTTATATAAGTGTGTGAAATCTTTTTTTAGTATTTGTTTCACTTTTTTCTTTATTATCATATTTATTTACTGTGCTTTTGTCAGCCGAAACGGAATTGGAAACTATTGCAATGTTTATTGCCTGGAACGTACGTCGTCATTGCAATTTTTTGTCTCGTTACTTACTCTCCTCTCCAGTTGAAATACCGGAGGTCAAAGTTCACTTCAAATGCAGAAATAAAAGCTTCGTGCAACGTATATTCACATTCTTGATGGGAAATTTTTTCCGGAAAATAAATTTGAGGATGATGGATAAAGAGAGTAATGAATAAGGTCTTTAGAGACAAAAAAGATAGGATAAGCATTGCTTTTGTTTCCTCCACCATCGCAGGTCTCGATTCCTCCACCATCGCAGGTCTCGCATCATATAAACTGATTCCATTTAGCTATGTCAATTGTATATAATTGAATAGTTTGTTATTTCATTAGGTAATTTCCAATCCAAAAATCTGCAATATCGGTTTAACAGCAAAAAAGTTATCGATCCAATATCTGAGACAACATTAAATATCCGACGAAAATCTTTTTTAAATGTTTTAACAAAAAATGGATATGGATGAATGTACCAGACTTCCATTGAGCCTCATTTCTACAAACAACGGAGCAGAAGTGAATATAGACTAATATTGTCTTAGAAAGACGAAACGATTCAAAATCGAAACTAAAAACTCCTACTTTTCTAGGAAGGATGTTCAATGGAGAAAGAAAAAGGCAGCTTTCTTTAAATGTCTTTTAAAATTTATTTTAAAATATATAAAACGACAGAACAATTTTAGAAGTTCATATAATGTGCTTCGACCTATCTCAAGATCTGTGGTTTCCCAAAGTGGCTACAATGCATCTCAATTTTGTTCGGTGCAAATTTCATTCGATTATCTTCAACGACTCAGGAATTACAGCATGTTTTTCCCAATGGAAACTTTAAAAAACACTACGATATACAACGTATAGCAAAGATTCAAACCAGAAGTGAAATGTTTTATGCAAACAACTGCATCGGAAAAGGAAATTTGCTTACTGTGCGGTTTATATTCATTTAAAAATTAAAAAAATTCGTCAGCACCTAAATTTCTCATTAAGTTCATAAAATTTTGTGCATTAAGAAAATAATTTTGTAACAGACAATCTCCTTGTCGATTTTATATAGAAGATTACTTTTCGGGATACATTTTAAGCTTCAAATTTCCTCCCTACTCCTTCCCCCCTCTTCCATCATCATCATCACTCACCAAATTTTTAGTCAAGTTTTTCATTAAAAATGTGGTAAATAAAATTGTATCCACCACAAAAAACGTTACTCGATAATCACTGCATTATCTAAATGAATTATTATTAAACTGTATTATCTTTAATATATTTCACATACTAAATTTGAAACAATTTAATGGTTCTGATCTTTACTTTAATTTATAGAACTAAATTAGTAGAGACAAGAGTAAAATGAATGTTCACTATAAAATAAATTATTTATAACACATTTATAAAAACAAAAAATCCCTTAACTGTTATATTTACAAAAAGCTACGGAAAAAGCAAACGAACATCTAAATTTTTTGGTCTAAATTGAGACAAAATTTGGAACATTAAAAAATTATGCAGACATACCAGAAATATGCCAACACTATTTTAATATATGTTGAGTATTATTGTATTCAAAAAAACGATATTTAAAGAAATCCGTTTTTCAAGTTATTCGAAAAAATTAACTTCTCGAAATCGTTAAAAAATCATCAGTCAAACATTAAAAAATAAAAATGTTATAGTCCTTCAAGTCCGACTATTTAATACCCTACATCATTTTTTTGATTGTAAACTTCCGCTACGAAAAATTTATAAACGACCCTCGTATAATTTGCCTTCCTTATAGTGCTTATCTGTGCAATATATTATTATGATACAAACATTTATGTGAAATTTATTTGGTTAAAATCGTTGTAGATTTAGGAATTTAAAGGGCTAAAAACCTCATTCCGGGGAGACATTTGTATGGGGCCTATATGAAATTATGGACCGAACATAACCAATTTCAATTGGTATCGTCATTGGACCAAAATATTGGTTCGTGCAAAATTCCATTAAGATATATTTAAAACTGTGACCTGAACTTTGCGAACAAGCTCTTCATGGACAGTCAGTCAGATGGACGGACTCAGGAAGTGATTGCGAGTCGAACGGTATACCTAAAAGTGGTGGTAGGACTACTTTTTCTGGCCGTTTTAAACATCTGCACAAAAGCATATTACCCGCACCAAATTGACTTATCAATTTAGTTTTTTTTTCCAAAAAATTATTAAATTTTAAAAATCTTCAAATCTGGCAACACTGAGCGCAACTTCCTCAGCAGTGGACAGATCTTTTTTAGACCAAATCCCTTTCTCCAAAATGGATCGGTTTTAAAGGAATTTAAAAAAATCATGTTCAACAAATTCATTAAGTTCCACAGACGATTTTCGGAAATCAAACAATTAATTTCACTTTAAGTCTAAAATAATACTTTTTTCAAATTTGATTTTGTGTTCTATTCAGTTAAAAAATAAAGAAAACAACCGTTATAAAATTTATTAATTCACAAGAGCTTTTCCTCCATATAGTCTCTCTCTCCCAGCAAACTGTTATATTCAAATCAAAGCTTTTCGAACACATTCAATACAGTTTACTCAAAAAAATAAGAAAAAAACCGTTAGAAAATTTCCTTCTTCACAAAAGCTTTTCTTCATACAGTCTCTTTCACTCTCCGCAGATAACTGTTATACTTATGAAAAAATTTAAATTTCAAGTTAAAGATACTAAAAAAGCTTTTTCAAGCTTATTTGTTGTTGTTGTTTAAAACTTAAGTGGAATTTGAGAATAAAAGAAATTTGTTTTTTGCTGAATTTAACTTATTTTTTGTATGTGTAAGAGTGTGTGAGTGCATGTGTGTGTCAGTGTGTTTTTCTTCTCTCATTAATGATATTAAAAAGTAAAATAGTCATTGCTGCGCTGACGTTAAAAAGACGGGACGGTTTATTAAAAAAAAGCAATTTATTTTTTTGTAAAAATTTATTTTATAATTATTTTTTTAAATTTTTCTAAAAAACAAACAAAATCATAAAATTTATTATGTGAAAAAAGCAATTTAAATATTTAAACAAAACAACTCAATTTTACAAAAAAAGTATTGAAACCCCAAAAAAGTGTTTTCTTTTTTTCTCTGCAAAAGTATTTTCCACAAAAAAAGTTCCTGTATAACACGAAAAAAAAAAGAAAATTAAAATAAAAGAAAAAAACAAACGACCAATTTGCAGCAAAAGAAAAAAAGGAAAATCGAGAAAGAAAATTTTCTATACAACCACCGTGTGTGAATGAGTGAAGTGAAGTGAAACAAATACAAAAAATTATGATGAAAATGAAATAAAGTGAGTTTTGTTGTTTTTGCTTTGTGTGGAAATTGAAAATTTAGTTTTTCAATCAGAAAATTTCCGAAATCCCATAAATTTTGAGGAAATAAATTAAAAAATTTGTGTGTTATTGTGGTCATTATTTTTTTCAGTGAAAAAAATTTAAATAATAATAATAATAATAACAACAACAACAAAAGAAAACAAATTTAAAAAATAATAATAATAAAAATAACAAAAACAGCAACTACAACTACAACAAACACACGGTTGCCAAGCATCATCATAATCAACATCATCATCGTCGTCACTAATTCTTAACAATAATCATCATCATCATTCACATAAAAAGCGGCATTTAAGGGGTCCCAATATGAAAACTACACATAAACACTAGGGTAATCGGTTCGGTTTTTAATAACCGGTTATTTTGTTTTATGTCGGTTTAAATTTTTCTGAAAAGCTCACATTTCGAATAGCAAAGAAACCGGGTTTTTCTATACGAATAGACGGATTTTTAAGAAGTTTGTTTTTATGAAATTTAGCGTACTTTCTTTCATTCCTACTTCTTGTTAAGAAGATACTGGATCTGAATCTAAAAATCGAAACAGTGGCGTTTCTGCATATAATTTGGAACATGAATGAAATTAATATAAACACATACACACGATCACATCTGACATACTAATGACAACAAAACTTTTTTATATATAAAGAAATATACATTTTTTGGATTATATAACTTTTTTCCTCTTAATCCAATTTTGATGATTCTTGGAATAAATGAATTTTAGTCTGATAAATAGTTTTTGCAAAATGAATAATACAGACGGACATGGCATAATCGATTCAGATTATGCTGCTAGAATATATATACTTTATGGGTTCTTAGACGATTCCTTCTTAGCGTTACACACGGAGTGACTATCACCACTTTTAACGGAGGGGTTATAAAAGTCGATATACTCCAAAGCTTTAAAAAGAAAATATTTAAGCGTTTTTAAAAGGACTGTTTTTCTAATAAATAAAAATCCTTAATATTTTTAGGCATCATAATATTTTGTTAAAAAACCGATTAACCGGTTATTATAAATAGAACAAAACCGCTTTCATTAAATTGCAATTTTTTAAAGAAACCGAAAACCGGTTTCTAAAAAATATGGAAGCATCGATCACCCTAATAAACACAATCTCAAAAACAGAAATACAGACAAACGGACAGTCAGACAGACAAACAGTCATTCATTCGTATGATTGGACAGACGGACAAATAATTTTTAGTATTTCTATCACAACAAACAAACAATGTTTTTTTATTCAAGTTTTTTTTCCAATAATCTTCTTTATATTATTCTAAATTCTATCCAACAACACACCCCACCTCCCCACCCCCCACAAAAAATTAGTATTAAAAAGAAAAACAACAACAACTACAAACAAACAAACAAACAACCTCTCAGAGCCATAGAAATTTTGTTTGCAACATAAATAAAAACATTCTTTAACATAAGAATGAATAATAAAAAAAAAAAAAAAAACAAAAATAAAAATAAAATAATAAAAAAAACAACCACAATTTTTATAAAAATAGAAAAATCAATTCCATGATGATAATATGGGCAAGGAACTACTAACCATTCATGTGAAAAATTTCGAAAAAGAGTGTGTGCCATCATCATCACCATCATCAGCGTAATAATAAAAATGAGAATGAGAACGAACAACAAACAAGAGAGTGTATTAGTGTTTGTGTGAGTGTGTGAAAAAATGAGCAAATAACGGCATATGAAAGAGTATTCAAACACAAAAGAGAAAATGTCCATATGAATGTGTGTGTGTAAGAGAGAGTATTAGTAATATTACTAGTGGGAAAGCTTAACTTCTCTCGAGTACTAAAATATGTAGAAAATAACGGTACATGGTTTTCGTCCAGTTTGTTGCAAAAGCTTTATAGATTACTTTTTTCTTTCAGTGAGGACTCGAGGGGTACAATTTGTTGATACTTTTATTTCACTTTTTAGAATATTTTAAGTATGTGTGGGGGTTGTCGGATAAATTTTGTAGTAAATTATAAAAAAAAAACAATTAAAAATGTTATAGTTGGTCAAGCCCAACTATGTAATACCCTACACCAGAATACATGCTGTAAATAGCAGTTACGAAAAATTAATGAACGAACCTCGTTTAATTTTATTATTTGATTTATTCACCATATTATGGCGAAATTAATATTTATGTGAAATTTAGGAGCCGTGATGAAATTATATACCGACCGTCGTATAATTTTGCACATTGATTTTTGCTTTTACTTATTTCAATTTGACCAATAATTATTGCAATACCAAAGTATGTGTTGGATTTATATCCTTCAAAGTTATATCTGGAAGGAAACTTGTATGGAACCTATAAGAGATAATAGACTGAACCTCGCATAATTTGACATATCGTCAAATTAAATTTCGCTTTATATAGGACTTTTATGGGCTTAGAACTTCATTTCAGGAGAACATTTGTATGGGAGGTACCCGTAGTAATGGACCGAACATGTTCATAGTTCTTTAAGCTTCGTCCTTGGGCTAAAATAATAACATGTACCAAATTTCATTGAGATATCTCAAAAATTGCGATCTGTAGAGTGTTCACAACGTTTACTTGGACAGCCAGACAGACAGACGGACGTTAAATCGACTCAGAAAATGATTCTGAGTCGAACGGTATACTTTTAGGTGGGTGTAACACCATTTTTCTGTATGTTACAAACATCAGTACAAACGCATAATACCCCAACCATCTACGGTGGTGCAGAGTATAATAAATGTATATGAGAAGATTTGATACTCGGACAAACCCGATTACATCTTTCACTACAGTGTTGGTTTTAAATGGCCCTCGTATAATTTGATTTTTTTATTTACGCTTAAATGTGCAATAGATTGTTATGGTACGAACATTTATGTGAAATTTATGCGTTTTAAAAGGAGATTTTTCTGGTTTCTGAGTTATATCGGAGTTAGAATATTATGGACCAACTCTCGTATAATTTCGCACAACAGTTTTGCTTATATTTAACTCAATATGACTTAATCCTATATGTAATAAGGGACCGTTCATAACCAATCGACTTAAGAAGTGATTCTATAACGAAAAGTAGATTATTTTTCTGCCCATTACAAACATCTGCACAAACGTATTATATTCCAACCATTTACGGTTGGTATAGGGTATAATCACTTGTTTCAAGACCAAGTTTAGTCTATAGGTATATATGAGTAGATAAAAATTCATTCTTAGAATTTTCAATACACTCGCAAATGTCAGAATGGCATAACCAAAATGCTTTACCGACTTAAGTCCTTTAAGTGTCATTTTCAGCTCCATTTGCAAAATATTAGAATTAAAGCTAAATTAGAGAAAATTTCACCCGATATGGAAACGATTTTTGGAAGTGGGGTTTATGCAAGGAATATTGGACATTATGGACCATCTTAAACATATGAAATATTATCGCAATTTTAACATTTTTTCTAATTTTTTGCACTTTAAAGAGATTTTCCGAAGTGGATCTTTGTGGGAGCTACGGTCATTTGACAATTTTTTTTATGTAAACATATAATGGAATTTGATTTTGTTGGTTTGTTTTGGATAATGGACACCATTTCACTCACTTGTATGTGTGAGTCGATTTAGCTTTGTCCGTTTGAGCTCAATCAAATTTGGTCTAAAATGTTGTCATAGTCCTAAGAAGTTTTCAGAACAATTGGTTCAGTATATTAAAAGATATAGACCAATATCCGAGGCAAGAGAAGAACTTTCGTAAAATTGTCATTTATTATACGACAAATTAGAGCGAAAGTATGAAATAACATTAAGTTAGATGTACTTCATTAACATTTCAATCAATTAAAATTCCTGCAGTAGAAAAACAGTTAAAACCAAAAATATAACTAATTCTATGACTCATTTAGTGTGAAGGGTATTGAGAATTAGGCATAGCCGAATATAGCATTCCTTCTTGTTAAACCTACCTTAACCTTAAACTTTTCGTACCAAATAATCTGAACACTAAGCCAACCGGGCTGGATTCTTTCGGGATGTGTTGTGAGATCATTTGAAAGTGCTCTCTATTTTTTGGCTTTAGAAACATCATTGGAATCATTCCTTCTAACTGAAACAAAGGAAACAGTTTGACATCAAACGTTTAAATGCTTGGCCAACTTTTTGTTGGACCAAGTTGGGTTCCGTTAAAAATATTTAATAATTTTGTTTCTGCTCACACATTTTAATCAGATTAATAATATATATTCATTTCTTAAGTTAAAATTTTTTATGAAAAAAGTGTGTTAAGAATTTTTCGATCTCGCTCCCTAAAACAATTTAAACAAAATATTTTTCTTGCAAATAAATTTTCATCTGGTACTAAAAATTTCAATTAAAAGGAATTTGCCCATCTCTAATAAGAAATAAAACTTTACGAGAGAGTTAAAAACAAAAAGCTAAACAGTGTGTGAGAGAGAGAGAGAGAGAGTGAGAGTAAAACGGAGAGAGTGCTGAATGTGAATATGAACAAAAAAATGGATAAATTTGATGAATTTTCTTAAGGGAGCTTCCTGTTTATTTTTGTTTAGAGTTATTTTTTTCCACTTGTGTAGTTTCGTTTAGTTTTCCCCAAGATGCTTGCGGAAAATGTGGAAAAACAACGACAGTTTTCCCAATAATTGCGTGTTAATGTGCGTGTTATGTTGTTAGAGTAGTGTTGTGTGTGTGTGTGATATCACATGAAAAAATATAAAATAAAATGAAATAAAAGTAAATTAAAAACGGGGTGTTCCTTTTTCAACAATAACAACAACAACAAAATAAGCCAAAAAGAAAATTAACAAATAAAAAACGAAATAACAAAATAAAAGAAAATCATTTGAAGTAAATTTGATAAAAAAAGAAAGAAAATCAAAAAAAAGCAAAGAAAAAAGAAAGAAAATCAAAATATGAAAAATAACCGTTATGAAAATGTTAACACGTTATTAAATTATTGAAAGGAAAACAAAATAAAAGAAAAACAAAAAAGGAATTAAAAATAAATGTTTATTAAATTTCACACACGCACACAGACACACATCAAGGACTTTTTGTCAAAACAAAGAGGCGTTAACCCTTTAAAAGGCTCAACAAAAACATAAAAAACAATAGCAACAGCAGCAGCAACAACAACAACAATACACACACACATGCATAATACTTAATGATTATAGAATCAGGCCCACAGACAAAATGCCGACAAATGTGACCTCATAAATTGAGACTTTCGATGGCATGAAGCACATAAAACTCTATAAAATGAAATTAAAATAAAAAAGAAATGGAAAACTGCAACAATTTTTCTTTTGACAACGAGAACAACAACAGCAACAAACAATATACAACAATTGAAACAAACACCTTTATATTTTCCTGTTGTTGTTGTTGTTAAAACAGAAATCTTGGCAACATGAAATCACATTTTCTCATTTACACTTGCAATTTGCCAAAGAAGACAATGTTTTTCCCCATAAAATGGGCGAAGTCAGTAGTAGTCTATCACACACACATACACACACACTTATACACATACATGGCAATCACTTTGTTAGTTAGTTAGTTAGTTAAAGTGTCTGTGGTGGCCTACTGACTAATTCAGAGACAACATCCATTTGCCTCCACGTCCTCTATCATCATCTAGTTTGGCTTCCTCCTGTTTAACAAACGTTGAACTAACAACAAACACTCCAACATCATCCAAGCCTTCATGCCTTCCTGTCTTCATTACCCTGTTACACCCCCCTCCTCCACCACCTGCTGCATTAAGTCTTCTTCTTATTTACTTTTTCCATCTACAATATTTTTCATGTTTTTTTTTTCTTTCGGATTTTACTGGTTTTTCTTTCGTTGAATACACACAGCGCGCCGTTTCATTTACAGATAATTTACGTTCTTTTATGTATGAGTGTTTGTTCGTTTGTATGTGTGTTTGTGTGCAAGTATGTGTTCCCTTTTGTGTCTGTGTATTTTTTTTTATTTTGGAAAAAGTAAAAAAAACGGAATTAAAAAACATTTAAAACAAATTTCAGTTATTCGTTACTCGTTATTCGATAGATTTGGTTAACGCTATTTTCAGGTTTTAGAAACGGGAGCAAAAATAAACGTTACAAAAAAGGTTATTAACCCTATAACATGTTTATCTGCTTAAAATGACCCACTTAAGAAAAAGTAAAAGTACCAGGAAAGAAAAAATTTACTAAACGCATAATTTCCATAACTTTCACATCACCAAATGTTGTGGGCAAGTCATTGCGACCCCCTAATATTTGTTTATACTCTGGAACTACATAAAATTCTGACTAATTGTATTCAGGGACAAAATAAATTTGTAATTTTGGGTAGAAGAAAAATTTTCACTAAAAAATCAATTTTTCACTAAAAATAAAATTTTCCGCTTAAAATTAAAAAAATTCACTAATTTTTCACAAAAAAATTGAATTTTTAAAATTTTTCACTAAAAATTGAATTTTTCACTAAAAAAAAATTTTCACTAAAATGAATTTTTCACTAAAAATGTTTTCACTAAAAATTGAATTTTTCACTAAAAATTGAATTTTTCACTAAAAATTGAATTTTTCACTAAAAATTGAATTTTTCACTAAAAATTGAATTTTTCACTAAAAATTGAATTTTTCACTAAAAATTGAATTTTTCACTAAAAATTGAATTTTTCACTAAAAATTGAATTTTTCACTAAAAATTGAATTTTTCACTAAAAATTGAATTTTTCACTAAAAATTGAATTTTTCACTAAAAATTGAATTTTTCACTAAAAATTGAATTTTTCACTAAAAATTGAATTTTTCACTAAAAATTGAATTTTTCACTAAAAATTGAATTTTTCACTAAAAATTGAATTTTTCACTAAAAATTGAATTTTTCACTAAAAATTGAATTTTTCACTAATTTTTTCACAAAATAATTTCACAAAATTGAATTTTTCACTAAAATTGAATTTTTCACTAAAAATTGAATTTTTCACTAAAAATTGATTTTTCACTAAAAATTGAATTTTTCACTAAAATTGAATTTTCACTAAATTGATTTTCACTAAAAATTGAATTTTTCACTAAAAATTGAATTTTCACTAAAAATTGAATTTTCACTAAAAATTGAATTTTTCACTAAAAATTGAATTTTTCACTAAAAATTGAATTTTTCACTAAAAATTGAATTTTCACTAAAAATTGAATTTTTCACTAAAAATTGAATTTTTCACTAAAAATTGAATTTTTCACTAAAAATTGAATTTTTCACTAAAATTGAATTTTTCACTAAAAATTGAATTTTTCAACTAAAAATTAAATTTTTCACTAAAAATTTAAAATTTTAATTTTTCACTTAAAATTGATTTTTTCACTAAAAATTGAATTTTTCACTAAAAATTGAATTTTTCACTTAAAATTAAAGTTTTCCACTAAAATATTTTTTTTTACTAAAACGCAATTTTAACTAAAATGAAATTCTTCGCTAACAAAATGCACTTTGCCTCAAAAACTTTCCATTTTTCAATAAAAAGTTAAATTTTTTACAAAAAATCAAATTTTCAAATAAGATGGAGTTTTGTTCAAATCCATTCATCTTCCTCATTTATCCTCGTTAGATTTATTAAATAAATAGGTTTTATACAAAAATTGTTCACTTTTTTAGTAAAATTGTCCCCTCTGTTAAAAGTTCCCTCAAAAAGGGAAAATTCCATTGACATCATTTCACATTAATACAAATTTTTTTAATATATTTTCTTGTTCCGAATAATTACTGCTTTTTTATTATCATCAAAAAACGTCCTTCTTATTTCAATACATCCTTAAAATCCTTATCTTTTGTTGGTTTATATTAATTTCACTTTAACATTCAGGGGTTAATACTTATGTAGCTGAGTGTACGAATACCGGTTACCAATTTCTGTTCTAAATGAAAGTGCGCAAGTTTGAAAAATTCCTTTTTTTCCTTCCTTTTTTGTTATCCAGAGATTCCTTAATCATAATCATCATCATTACCATATACCAAGGCATAACTTCACTTTCATAGACCCAATCAACCATCAGGAATATAAGAGAAAATAAGAAAAAAAAAAACGAAAACGAAAAAAACTAAAACTAATTTATAATGGTGACTTAAAACAACAAAAAAAATTAATCAAAGAAATTAAAAATTTAAAAAAAATTGAACTAAATTTGAATGCTCTCGGGAACTATTGGAACTACGATCACAAAAAAGAAAGAAATGAAAATTAGTTAAGCAAAAAACGGGTCATATGTCTGGTGTAAAATGATTTTACAATGAGAAGAAAAAATTAAACGAAATCCTTTCATTCATACATACATAATATACACATATACACATACATGCATACATATATATAAAATATTCTAAATGAAATAAAAATGAATCCTGAATACTTCCTAAATATATTGAAATAAATAAAATAATTAATTAATTGATAAATTAAATGCCTTAAAATAACCGTTAATTCGAAAAATATTGAAATTTTGAATCTGAATATTTAATTTTAGTTAAGTTTTCTTTTTGCGGCCCCATAAATATATCAAAATTCCAAAGACATTAGAAAAGAGTGATTTTATTAAATTCAATTATTATAAAACAACTAAAATCTTATTATGGGCTGTGGACAGAGTAAAATTCATCTTTATCCTAGAAAATCGAAAAGTAAAGCAAATGGCAAAAAAGGAGGACATGGTAAGTTGTATTTCAACGAAAACATCTATAATCACACATTTTTTACTTTTTCTATTTTTTTTTTATTTTATTTTAAAACTCCCCACCCTTAGATATCTGTATATATGTATATATATGTATAAGTATGTAATATATAAACACACATACATACACATAATTATACACATACGATTACATGTGGCTATGCATAATTCTAGTGTGTATTTGTATGTGTGTAAGTGTATGAATATTCATTCATATATAAAATTTCTTCATTCGAAGGATAATACTCTACTACCACCACCTGTTCCTTTAATTATTCCAATATTAATTTTATTTATTTATTTTTTTATTTATTTATTTATTTATTTATTTATTTATTTGAAGTTTAATTAGAGAAAAATCTTTAGAGATTTAAAGAAAAAAAATAATAATTATGAAACGATTGTTTAATGTTCGTATTCCGGAACATCATTAACAAAAATGGAGAATTCCAATTCCTTATATAATTATTTTTAAGATATTTGATCGATTTTCTGGAAATTTTCTGCATCGAAATAGCAAAGACACCGGTAAGATCAGGGGCACCAATACTTCTCATACCACCAGTGTTGCAAATTTAGCTATTTTCAGTCTCGTTTAGCCATCGAAAATTTAATTTTGCCATTAATTATATTTAAGTCCTTGTAGTAGAACTAATTTTTAATTTATATTCATTTACTGTAACAAATTACAATTACGATCTGATATTCCATTAATCCGATTTAGATAAATTTTTCTATGACGATTTAGTACAGGTTGAATCAGTTATTATGCTTCAGCGATTGGAGAATTCAAAGAAATTTGGCCAAATTGTTTGTTTTTGTTCAAAACGTGTTCTTATTTCAAAATAAGAAACTGTTTACAACAATAACAAACAATATGGTCAAATTTCTTAGAATTCTTAGTTGTTCCTTTCTGAAGTTTCAAGTGGATTCATTATAATATCTTCATTAAATTCCCGATAGATATTTCCCAGGATTGACAAAAATGAATTTTCCGATAACTTAATCCCATCGAGAAACCCCAGGATCAATTAAAAATATCAAAAACAAGATGGTTTTCAATTGAAAAGTCAGTTTCCAGAATTTTGGATCTATAAGATGAACTTAAAGTTTAATATCTTCAGGGAATATATGAAGACAAATATATTCGATTATATTTAATGAATCTGGTTTTATAGATGATTTTATTTTAACATCCTCCACCACCACAAATGATGAAGATGGTAGATAAGCTTCATCATTCCGAGTGTAAGGCAAAGAAGGAATCATCTAAACCCCCATAATGTATATATATTTTTGCATCAAATCAAATCTATATCGATTTAGCTATCAAAGTGAATTAACAATTGCAACCACAAATGATGAAGAGGGATGCAATCAGCTAAGACCCCATTAAGTACATATATATTCACGCCTCAAATCAAAATTTGTTTCAATTAAGTTATTTCCGCAATAATTAACCGATTCTTATGAAATTTGCCCTTAATTACTTTTTTGTAGTACTACTACTTAAATCCGCTTTATTTCTGAATCAAAAATCATCAAACCGGATCATTAGAAAGGTTTTAGGGTAAAGTAAAGTTGTTCTAAAGTCACCCTTTACAATTTGTTCATCAATAGGAAACCAAATGTTATTCTCAAATTTTTATCTTTCCAATAATAGATTTTTCCAAACGTCACAATTTTATGGAGAAATGATAAGAAACTTGTGTATCAAAAATGCGAAAATTGCTATATTTTTGCCATTATCACCTAAATTCAATAAACATTTCGCAGAATTTTTAGATCGTAATTCTCCGCATTTATCTTTATTTAAATATCATAAATTTCAAATGAAAAACTGTTAACCCTCAAATTGATACCTGGTTCTAGTCAGGCTATTTTTTATTTTTCTGGTAGCAAATACATACATACATAGATTCCTCCGGTTTTGAGATAAATAATGAAACAGGTCAATTTCTGCTATTCCGTTCTGAAGTGAAGCTTTTCCCAGTAAGGATGTTCATCATTCGAAACAAAAGACAAGGTGAATTCTTTCCATCAATTATTTTCTAATGAAAAATTTTGTCTTCGTGTCCAACCGAATATTCTAGGTCTGACTAAATTTCAATAACTCATAACAAAAAGACCCCCTCCGAAATCACCAAAAAAATAGCATTACCTTGTCATCATTGATATTCGACTTCAGTGGTAATTCGACCAGTTAAACTGACTTCTTGCACCTGGGATTATTATAATGTTTCCATTTTTCATCTACGCAAATTACATCTAACAATCGATAACTTTCAGCAGCCATTTTATGCAAATAAATGTAGGTTATCAGATTATCCCGGATAACATCATTTAGGTACAAAATTGAAAATTTTTTATCGTAATCTTAATTATTATGACAGCGATAACCCTCAAAAAACAGATATATATATAGTCAATATAGTCTTGTATATGGATCAGTCTTATTTATAAACCAGACTGCAGTTTTGTTTATAGACCAGACTATAGTCTCTTTTATAGACCAGACTAAAGTCTCGTTTATAGACCAGACTATAGTCTCGTTTATAGACCAGACTATAGTCTCGTTTATAGACCAGACTATAGTCTCGTTTATAGACCAGACTATAGTCTCGTTTATAGACCAGACTATAGTCTCGTTTATAGACCAGACTATAGTCTCGTTTATAGACCAGACTATAGTCTCGTTTATAGACCAGACTATAGTCTCGTTTATAGACCAGACTATAGTCTCGTTTATAGACCAGACTATAGTCTCGTTTATAGACCAGACTATAGTCTCGTTTATAGACCAGACTATAGTCTCGTTTATAGACCAGACTATAGTCTCGTTTATAGACCAGACTATAGTCTCGTTTATAGACCAGACTATAGTCTCGTTTATAGACCAGACTATAGTCTCGTTTATAGACCAGACTATAGTCTCGTTTATAGACCAGACTATAGTCTCGTTTATAGACCAGACTATAGTCTCGTTTATAGACCAGACTATAGTCTCGTTTATAGACCAGACTATAGTCTCGTTTATAGACCAGACTATAGTCTCGTTTATAGACCAGACTATAGTCTCGTTTATAGACCAGACTATAGTCTCGTTTATAGACCAGACTATAGTCTCGTTTATAGACCAGACTATAGTCTCGTTTATAGACCAGACTAAAGTCTTGTTTATAGACCAGACTAAAGTCTTGTTTATAGACCAGACTAAAGTCTTGTTTATAGACCAGACTAAAGTCTTGTTTATAGACCAGACTAAAGTCTTGTTTATAGACCAGACTAAAGTCTTGTTTATAGACCAGACTAAAGTCTTGTTTATAGACCAGACTAAAGTCTTGTTTATAGACCAGACTAAAGTCTTGTTTATAGACCAGACTAAAGTCTTGTTTATAGACCAGACTAAAGTCTTGTTTATAGACCAGACTAAAGTCTTGTTTATAGACCAGACTAAAGTCTTGTTTATAGACCAGACTAAAGTCTTGTTTATAGACCAGACTAAAGTCTTGTTTATAGACCAGACTAAAGTCTTGTTTATAGACCAGACTAAAGTCTTGTTTATAGACCAGACTAAAGTCTTGTTTATAGACCAGACTAAAGTCTTGTTTATAGACCAGACTAAAGTCTTGTTTATAGACCAGACTAAACTCTTGTTTATAGACCAGACTAAAGTCTTGTTTTTAGACCAGACTAAAGTCGTGTTTATAGACCAGACTAAAGTCGTGTTTATAGACCAGACTAAAGTCGTGTTTATAGACCAGACTAAAGTCGTGTTTATAGACCAGACTAAAGTCGTGTTTATAGACCAGACTAAAGTCGTGTTTATTGACCAGACTAAAGTCTTGTTTATAGACCAGACTAAAGTCTTGTTTATAGACCACACAAAAGTCTTGTTTATAGACCAGACTAAAGTCTCGTTTACACACCAGACTATAGTCTCATTTAGAGACCAGACTATAGTCTCGTTTACACACCAGACTATAGTCTCGTTTTTAGACCAGACTAAAGTCTTGTTTAAAGACAGTCTCCAATATCCAATGATATTAATTAAAAGTCTGTATATCGAGAAGGAAATTGGACATTTTACGTACATATTTTAATTTATTTTGTTGGAAAAGCTTGTTATTTTT
Source organism: Cochliomyia hominivorax (assembly GCA_004302925.2). Taxonomy (NCBI): domain Eukaryota; kingdom Metazoa; phylum Arthropoda; class Insecta; order Diptera; family Calliphoridae; genus Cochliomyia; species Cochliomyia hominivorax. Next base: position 7,419,838 of record PYHX02000413.1, read on the forward strand.
AGCAGCTTTCAGTTCCATATTTTTGTTAATTGTCACGTCATATTTTGGTCCGATTTCACATCAGTTTAGATAATATTGATTCAAACAAGTATCATAAATCCCTAATACCACGGGATTATTAACAAATGATCCTAAAATCTAAGGAATCAAGACGATAAGACTGTAACTGATTCCACATTATTATCAAACATTTTTTTTAATTTCACTCTGTTCTGTAAAAAAAAGAATATATTTCAGCAATAAATTATCACTTTTAACTTTATCTGGCAACACTTTTGACATAAAGCTTTTTGTTAACACTTCATTCTTCAGTCATTTCCCCTTCCTTCCTTCCTTTCTCCACTTCCCAAAATAAATCCATACACACTCATACATTTACCCATTCACTTACTAATTACAACAATATTGTCACCAATATTTTGTTGCAAACCAATTTACAAATTGTTGTTATTGTTGTTGTTGTTGCTGCTGCTAGTGTTGTTGTTCGTATTGCTTCATTAAATAGTTTTATTATTATTATTTTTATTTTTTGCTCCCTTTCCACAATCCCATTTCATTTTCCTGTTCGATTGTCTTTGCATACTCGAAGGACATTAAAACGGTTAAATAAGGATAGAAATAAAATATATAAAAAAACAAAAACAAAAACAAAAAAGTAAATGAGAAGGAGGAAAAGAAGAAGAGGCAGAAGCAGAAACACTTTGCAATGACTGATTGATTTTTACTAATTTGTTACTTGATTGAAAGGAAGAGGAACACGATGCAACAATATTATTCTCCAGATTTGAACACATACACACACATATACATATGTATATGTATATATAAGTTAGATTGAATTCATAATGGATACGTTTTATTTATTGTAATGTACAAAACTTAAATGCATACATGTATATACAGTGAGAGACAATAAAATAGCACCACTAAGAACTTTAGCTTATTTTATACTTTATTTACACCACAAGTGGTGAAGAGGGTATATTAACTTTGTCATTCCATGCATAACACTAAGAAGGAAACATCTTAGAGCCCATAATGTATAAATATTCTTGCATCAAATCAAAATCTGAGCCGATTTAGCTATGTCGATCTGTCTGTCCGTCCGTCTGTTATTTTTTCGGTCTGTCTGCGCATCTAACTGTCTGTCTGTCAGTCCGACCGTCCATCTGTCTGTCTATTTATCTGTCCGTTTGTCTGCCTGTTATTAGCACGCTCACAACCACAGAGCAGAGCTCAAAAATGGCTTGAGTATTTGTAATAGTCCTGAGAAGTTGCCTATTTTAAACCAGCAATGCCAAATTAGTATATAAAATGATATATACCGATATCTGAGGCTATGTCTTATGACTCATTAAGTGTTCTTGTGTTATATTTAAGAAAAAGTTTATATATTGTATATGTTTGTAAGTGTATGTGTGAGTGTGTATGTACGAAACGTAACGTATTTACTTCACACGCATTTGTGGTGTAGGGTACTGAAGATTCGGCATATCCGAATAACGCATTCTTATTTATTTATACGTTACTATTTCTTTCACCTTGACTGTTTGTATATGTGTGTACATATAAATTGGTAGCACTATCATAATGAGTTTGTTTTGAAAAAAAGGACGAACTACGTAAAAGTAACGACAACAATAAATTGCAAAGATTCACATGAATTGTCATCAAGTGTAAAAAAAAATTGAAGAAGAAAATGCTGAATGAAAACAAAGGATTCAGGTCATGCAAAAATATTTCTATTTGTTAAAGTATTATTGTAATTCTTCTTCTTCAAAAAAAAGTAAATAAAAAGATGTTAAAAATCGTATACAACAAATAATAAATAAATACAATAACAACTACAATACTTTAGGATTTGTAATAAATTTTAATAAAATCAAAACATTTGAGGTTATAAATCGATTAATATTGAAAGAAATATAAACTTTAAAAAATTGTTATTACAAAGTTATTAAATGAAATACAAAATATCGATATATAAAATGGCAAAATAAAGGATCGAAAAATTAATAATAACATACTCCACCCTTCACTACAAAAAGCGTTCCATGTACATAAAAGCGATATTTTCACTATTGTGATTCAATCACTGTGATTGGCAAATCACTGGTAACTACAGTGACTGTAATTATGACATAAGAGTTACTTAAAATATCGTTCTTTCCTCTTCTCTTGCATACTCAAATGTATTTGTTTTTACTTTTTGCCAGCGATTCATCTAGAAAGAAAATTAACCGTTTTCTATGGTTTCAGTGTGAACTCTAATAGAGACTCCAATATTCAAAGAAAATAATGTCCTCTGTCGTCTTTTATTGAACCCTTTTGTTTTTCGTGATTTTTCATTTCTTTTAATAAAAATATTCTTGTTTTCCCTTGAAATATTGCGATCCCTTTCACTGTTATCTTTTTTAAGAACAGTAATTTTAAAATCACTTTTATTGGGAACAAAGTTATTCAAAATAACGATATCGCTCATCTCTTGTTTAATAGTAGTAAAAAGAGAGATCGAGAAACCTTTTAACACATGTCAGTAGCTATGTTGAATGTCAAACAAACGAATATATCGTCAATCAGATTAAGATGAGGGGCCAGAAAAAAGTGCGAACTAAAATTCTAAGGTGTGTCGTCAAATAGCTTCCAATGTTATTAAACTAAACCGAAAGAACTTCTCCGTTGATAGAAAATGTGGTTCAGGTAGAAATAATGGTGTCTAGATTGACAACCTGGTCAAGCAAAGTGAAAGAAAGGACTATAATAACATTGATGGAAGCATTTTGGGCAATCAGTGATTAAAACTATAAAAATAGTTTTTTTTTAATTGCAACAATTTCAATCAAATTAAAGATTTAAACTTTAAGAACTTTTCGATCTCACTCCTTACTTAACTGATTCTAAAGATTAAAGAGAAAATATTCTTTTATCCAAATTCTTTCTTATCATTTTCATAATTTTTTCAAAGTCCCTTTAGATAGATCAAGCTTCTTGTAGTCTCTTCGTTTTCATATGCTTTTCAGGTCTCTTCTTTCAAAGAACGACACATATGCACTTGGTCCAGCAATGTGTTCCCCGTTAAATTCTCTACATTTTCAATACCATATAATTTTCGAGTCACGTTTCATATCAACTATTTCTTGCTTCGCCCACATATAGAATTTTAAAGCGTCGATTCATTTCATTCACGACTCTTTAGACAGTGAAAGAGTAAGCGATTGTTTGTTCTGTCACAAGTGTTGAACGAAATTTGATGAAAGAGCTTAACAGGCCTTTTGAATATTCAGCTTAAACTTGCTATTCCCCACCGTTTACTAACACACATATACAAACATAATACTTCAACTAAAATACATTTAAATGTCTTATGCAAATTTCAATATCCTACGATTATCATCATCAAAAAAAAGGAAAACCTTCGATAATCTTGATTTATATTCAAATATTCACAAACAGAACAGATTTAAGTTTATAACTTTTTTTCTCATTAAATTCCATATTTTGAAGTCTTGGGATTATAAAAGACATAAATCGAGTACAATAAAACTTTATTCAAATTTATTTTTTAATTCACAATTTTTATTTAATAAATTCCTTTTCGTTTTATTGCAAATTTTTAAAATTATAGGAGATTCAGAAGCCGAAACAGACGAGGAAGAAGGCCATATCGAAGATGCTGAAAATCGTGATCGTGACAGAAATGAAGAGTCTGAAGAGAATAGCAATAAAGAATCGGGGGAATCAGATGATGAGGTATCGGTGTCCTTACTGAGAGCGAGAAATCTTTCGTTGCTGCAAAGCCAGTGAGTATAATTAAAATTCAATAATGTTCAATAATTAAAAATACTCTAATAATTGCCCTGTTTTAGGGAAATTTCTAGTAGTCAGCAAAACTTTTTCCGAATGCTTGATAAAAAGATTGAAGAGGTAAATAAATAATTATGAATTTACACACTCGATTAATAAAAATTGTTGTTTTTTATTTAATTTATAGGGACCGGATTACGATTCAAATAGTGAAACGGAAATTGCTTTGGAAGAAGCTCGTTTAAATGCTTTGGTGCAACACTGGGAATCGGCCAGTTTGACAGCTTCAATGTGTTCCTCGGCGAGCCGTTCGCTACAAACAACACCGGTGCGGCAGACACCAGCAAAGCAATTGACAACGGTCACACGTGCCATGCTGCCATCCGGTTTACCACCACAAGTTCTAAACTCAGAGTTTCTACCTCATCCTGGTACACCACCCACAAGCAGCCAACTAACGGCTGGTGGTACACTCAAACTAACGCCTAGCAAACAAATAACCATTCCTCAAATGAATTCTGGCATGTTGCATCAAATATCGGTTATGCCACAAATACCATTAAGTATAAACACCGAAACACCGTCGCCCAACATGGCCACCGTTACCGCCAATACGTCCAATGCCCTGGCTATAATGCAGGCACCCAATGCACAAACAACGCCACAATATATGCTGGCCATACCGACAGGGTCCTCACCGCTCTTAGGTAAAACTGGACAGGTTAGTCCTAAGCGTTTGGTTGATGGACGTCTAATAATCAATACGACGAGTCCGTTGTGTAGCACACAACAAATGCAACCACCCCCGCCGACCAATCCTACTTTACAACAGCAGTATATAACCGCTACCCCGCCAAATTTACAACAAACAACCCCAATAAATTATGTCAATGGTGGACGTGCGCCGCCACCGCCTCAATCGGCGGTAACAATGCAATTGGCATATTATGGACAGGCTGCCACAATACAACAGACAATGCAACAATATGGTGAGACGATAACACAACAACAGTTGCAACAGCAGCAACAACAACAGCTTCAACAACAGCAGCAGCAACAACAACAACAGCAGCAGCAGCAACAACAACAGCAGCAGCAACAATATGAACAAACTCCACATAGCCAAAGCCAACAAACACCATCATCATCAACATCGGTCGGTTCAACTTCCTATTATGGAGATGTCATGCATAATACTCAGGCAAGTATGGTGTGGACCATTTAAATTATTCCATGATATCAAAATAAAAACTTTTAACAGTGATTAGGTCTCACTCGCACTTTGCTAAATATAAATTAAGGATGACTCTGAATCAATTCAATAGATAAAATTGAATTAAAGAGGTTCTGTCTCAATTACAAATTTATTCCGATACGCAAAATTCGTTTTGATTTAAAATTGGAAAAAATTAACATTGTGTATAATTATTTATTAATAATATTTCTCATTAAAAATTCCTGTTAGGAACTACCTTATTTTCAACGTTTTTAAATGCATTGTCTTTCTAATAACCTGTGGAACCAGTCAGGCTTCTGACAATAATCAACTTCAAAGATAAAATTTTAAAGGGTTTGTCTCAATTACAAATTTATTCCGATACGCAAAATTCGTTTTGATTTAAAATTGGAAAAAATTAACATTGTGTATAATTATTTATTAATTATTTCTCATTAAAAATTCCTGTTAGGAACTATATTTTCAACGTTTTTAAATGCATTGTCTTTCTAATAACCTGTGGAAAGTCAGGCTTTCTGACAACATAATTTTTTCAAAACAAATTAATAACTGTAAACGGCCACTTTACATGGTCTCATTATGAGTGAGTCAAAGAGAATCAGTTTTATTAACAAAGTCAGTCCGTCCGTTTGGCTGGATATCCATTTAAACTTTGTGAACAAAATGCAGGTCACAGTTTTAAAGAAACCTTGATGAAATTTGTCACTTATCATTATTTTGGCTTATTGAAATTGGTGCTGATGGGTCCATTACTTCACGGCTGGATGGATTTGTATAAAGTTATAACTATGAGAATGTGGATCGCATCGGGCTCCAAGGACGTCCGAACCTTTTTGGTACCTTTTTGTTTCTCATTTAATTTCAAAAATATTTTTCAAAAATTCAAAAATCCAAAAAATTGGAATTTTTTGGATCCACATTTTTTAGACGTCTGAAAAAACAATTACCAAATAATTTTAAATGACGTGAGCTTTGCAAAACTACATTCGGTTTTAATATTCAGGCTTTAGGATTTTAGAACATATCAAACTCGAGAAGGATTGGACTTAGCCCTATAAAGGTTTTCGATACAAAATTTAAACTTAAACGTTTTATGTAAAGATTCTTACAAAAAAATATAAGATTTATTTATGTTATAGTGAAGACAGCTTTTTGGACCATGTAAGCAGGTTTTATAAAGATTTCATCAAGGGCAATCAGGTGGTAACATTTTTTTGAAATAAAATGAGAAAAATAATTTAAAGATTCCATCAGATCAAAAGTTACAAATTTTTTTCCAAAGTCAGTTATTGCAAAGCCGAAAATTCGGAAGTACGAACTATAGCTGGCTGGCAAGCTGTCCACGTAAACCTCACCAAGTACCCATACACATCTTCCTTCCGGAATGGGGTTTTAGAGTCACAAATGTCTTGAATATAAAGCGATGTTGACGCAATTTCGCACAAAGAAGTCTCAAAAAATATTCTTAAACGATGTGTCAAATTATACGAGTACCGGTGCATTATTTCCCATAGGTCCTATACAACTTTATGAGCTTAAATCTTATATATACGTCTGTGTTGTGATAAGAATTGATCAACCTAGAACAAACATAACCAAAAAACCATGTGTGAAATTTTACGATGGTCCAGCTCCCGTATAATCATCCCAAAAAAAGAAAGTAAATTAGAAAGTAAATTTATACGAGAGTCGTTCATTAATTTTTGGTAGCTATCATTAACAACCAATATTGATTAGGGCATTAAACAACAATAACTTTTACTTGTTTTTGTTTAGAAACGTTTACGTTTCTTTTAAATCTCAGAGTCAGATATATGTTTACGATTTGGAAGCAAAATCTTTATACATTTTTTGAATACTCTGTGATAATAAATAATTTAAATTTTAGGCGCCTAATACTGAATATCGCTTCCCACCAGCCATTAGTGTGCAACGTTTGGCACCACAAGTTCAGCGACAATTACGGGAAACACAAGAACTCATCAAAGACTCATGTCCCCAACTGTATGCTGCTGGTTATGGCAGTCCTGGGCCACCGCCCCTACGTAATCAGGCAGCTGTCACAGCACGTAATCATCCAACAAACAGAAGACCTACCCTGGAGACACAATTCTCCCAGGAACTCTCGTGATACCTACACAATTAACACAAACAGTAAAACAATATAAAAATGCATTATTAATAAATTAATTAACTAATTAATTAATTAATACCAAACTAAAGCTAATTTTAAGCCAAAATTTAGCACGTTAACAAATTAATTTAAATTTAATTCCAAAAAGTTACGCGAAAGGACGATATTAAAAAAAAGTCATAAATAATTAAATAAATAGAAAGTAATTTAATAATAAACATTAATTAATTAATAAATAAATAATGAAAATGCATTAGAAAGAATCACAGAGTGACTGGAATAGACACCACCCATGTTGGGGGATAGAAAGTAAAGTGGGGTAGATGATTTTAAAACAGAGTTGCATTTTAATTGTTGCAACAAAAAAAAGGAGAATTAAAAAAAAACGTTAAACACTGAAATTAACTAAAATAATAATTAAGGGACAACAACATTAAGCCAAAATAAAATCATTAATAATTAAAAACCAGAAAAAGAAAAACAAAAACTCACATATAAAATTAAATTGAATAAAAGGAGGAAAATAAAAGGACTCCATTTTAGATTAATTTACGAAATTTTGGATTCAAACTAAATTCTCGCTCTTCTCTTCATATATTTTTTTAAATACATTGTAAATTCACACACACATACACCTAAATATTCATGTTATAATTATATATAATGCACAGTGGTGCCAAAACGCTTTTTTTGGAAATAACTCTATAACTTTGGAACTATAAAATATGTTGGATGAAATTTCACTTGGACATTTTTGAGGAGTTTCCAATTAATTTGAAGAAGGACATAATTCTAGTGTGTCTCGGAAGTTGGGTCACCTTGGAAATTTTAGAAATCGCCAAAATTTTATTTATTTGATTGAAAAGAAAATATTTTACTTTTCATAGCCCTTACAATTCTCTATAAAAAATACGCTTTCATTTGTGGGATTTCTCTTATAGTTTAAAAGATATTTAGACCAAAAGAATATTTTAACGCATTTGTTCATCGTTTTTTAAGTTGCACGCTCTGTTCGGGCCCAAAAATAATTCCAAAAAATTGTCTGAATTCTGTACAAAATTCTAAATAATATGGATATACCTATGTGGATCCAATAAAAATTTAAATTAATTTGAAATAGAAATTAAAAAAAAATGATTTTTTTAATTGGTGACATTATTCTCTTTCCAAATCAACTATCCAGACTATATAAATTCTATATGAATTATAGACAAAGTTGTCTTTAATGTAAGACTATAAAAAGATTCTCGCTTATGCATTCCAAAATACCTTAAATTCCAATCCAGGGAAAACTTGGTAAAAAATTGCTCACCTTGCGGTTATAAGAGGTTTGATCCATTACAGATTTCTTAAGTGGTTAGCTAATAATTATAGCTTTCATCAGTACTTTACAGTTTAAGCTTTGACATTTTTTTCTCCTCCAAAAACTAAAGAAAAAAATAAGAAAATTATAAATAAAATAATATTTTGGTGTTATTTTTTTAAATCGTTATACCCGAAGTGACCAAGTAGAACTATGTCCTTCTACAAATCAATTGGAAAACATCTCAATAATGTCCATGTGAAATTTCGTTAAAAAATGTTCAATTGTTCCAAAGTTACAGAATTATTTACAACAATAAAGCGTTTTGTTACCACCGTGTAAAAAAAAAAAAAAAAACTTTCTCGCCAAAAAGAAAAAAGAGAATAACTGAGTATAATAATTGTCCGCCCTCTCATTATTTTCCAAATACAAAAAACTCACACATTCAATGCCTAAAAGTATACTCCTATTTCTACATACTTCTATACTCGTACATGATTGTATGGAACTGTTAGTTATTTATATCTAATTTATAACAAAAACAACAAAAAATCCTGATGCACCAAATAGGAATTACTTAAGTATACAAATTACAAAAACAACAACAGCAACTAAAACCTTAATTATAAATAATTAATTACATAATAAACATAAAATACATACAGACAAACAAACAAACACTCATAAGTATTTGCATCGTTCTAAAATTAAATTAATAACTAAATAAATAATAAAAAAACTGAAATTATTTATTAATTAATAAAAGATTTAAAGAAAAAGAAAAACACAAAAAAAAAAAAAAAAAAAAAAACAAAAAATGTACCAAAATTTAAACCAAATGAGAATTATTAACTGTTTTACTTTTGTGCGTTTGATGTACTGTACTGCAACATAAAACATAAATAAACAACAAGAACAACAACAAAAAGAAGAACTTTATAATCGTACTTGTATTGTATTTTAAGTAATTAAAAAAGAACAACAACAACAAATATATATTAAAAAAATAAAAGAACCCAAAAATGATAATGTGTAGCATATTATTAATTAATAATTTAATTAATTAATTATTAATTATTATTTATTAATAAATTATTATGATTATTATTATTATTAAAATATTGTATTTATAATTAATTTATTATTATTATTATTATTATTATGATCATTATTAGTTCTATACATATAAATATATATATATATAAATATATTCTAATTTGATGTAAAATAGTTTTTTCTTATAAAATAAAAAAATGAAATTATTAATAATGAAAAGCCAAAAGAAAAAATAAAAAATAAAAGAAATATAATAAAGAAATGACGATCGATGAAAATATTCGAGTGGGATTTTTTTCTTTATTTGAAAACAAATTAAAATTTAAATTTCAAATTTATAAAAGGATAAACATGTTAAAGTGTTAAATTCGGCTATGACGAATTTTTTATACCCTTCACCTGTGGTGATAATAACAAATAAGAAAATAAGATCGAAATATTCTTAACCTGTAAACTTACAGTTTTATTTGTTTATACTCTCCATACCCACCATCATCACAAGTGATAAAGAGGGAATATTAACTTTGTAATTCTGCTTGTATCGCCAAGAAATATTCATCTCAGACCCTCGAAAACCAACTTGCGTCGCTTTTTAAGAACTGAAAAAAATTCGATTTGCGTCGTTGTAATTTCAAGTTGCGTCAGTTCGATTTGCATCGTTTTGATTACGATTTAAAACAGTTAAATTTTTTACTGCAAGATTGTGTCATTAAGCATTTAAGCTAACCGGGCTGTTTGCATTCAAAGTGTTGGAAACTCTTTGAAAATGCTTTCTTTTATTTAACTTTAAAACCAGTATTTGGACTATTCCTTTTATTTGAACCAGGTTTTTTATAAACGTAAAATTCTCTAATAACTTTAGAGACAGGAACACTCCTCTGCCAATTTCATATATTATCGTGCAAATTTTAGACGATTTTCTGTTTTTTTAGCATCGGCTTCTTCCATTTTGTTTATGTTTCTTCGTCAAATGTGAGCAACGTGTTTAAAAAACTGAGGAAGATTTTTCTATATTTGTGTAGAACTATTTCCCTTGGAAGGTTTCCGGACACCTTAATTATGTCATTTTTTCGAAACGTTTAATTTTCCAAATATATTCACTATTGGAACATCCTTGATCATGAAAGCATTTAATTTAGGTCTCTTCTTTATCGGAATAGAAAATTTCCTTGGGGCTCTTTTAAACCTTCTGGGTAATTGGAAATTTTGTGCAAAGAAAATATCAAAAGAGACGTACGAAATGTAGTAGTAGTAATACTTAATAAGAGATAAATACACTTGGTAGCATTGTGCAAGATCTGAGAGTTGCCATACTAAAGGATTTTTAAACTAACCGTTACGGTTAGTTTAAAAATCCTTAACCTATAATTTGGCGAATTTGCGCTGGCAAACTACGAAGATACAAATCTATTATTTAAATTTAAATCAATAAAGAACAAAATTTCTGTTTGGTTTTCAATGGAATACTTTATTATTATTTATTTCATCAAAAGCCATTAATTTTATATTTAATTTTATTTTTATGTATTTTAATAAGAGATGTTTCAAACTTTTTCCGTTGACACATCCATCATTTCCATCAAAAGTTAATTAATAAATAATAAACGTTTCAAAGGAGCAAACGTTAAAGATACATTAGTTCAATGTATTTTAGTAAAATCTTAAGTTATTTTTAAGATAGTAAAGGTAAAAATAAAGGCGTTAATATAGAGACAGAGATATAAAGAGATTAAAAATAACAAAAAAAAACGAAAATTTAAAAATAAAAAAGGGAAGATAGATATAAAGTAAAATCAAAATATTTCATACAATATTTAATAATACTTCTAATTATATACGATATTCTAAGGTTATAATTAATTATTAATTTTTATATATAGAATTACATATAAATAATATATATTAAAAAAGAATGAATATGTGTGTTTAACTAAACATTTAACTGTTTAGTAGATGATTTTAGTTTTAATTGATAAAAAAAGCCTCGTCTTTTCTTGAGTTTTTTCTATTTAGTTTTGAACCGGTAAGGGAGGTGGTGGATACGCATACATATCCGATGATGAGGGAACGACATACGCAGCTGTTGGTAGAGGAGGTTGTTGAACATAGCCGCCAGCAGCCATATTTTTATTTAAATAATTATCATAACTCCTCCACCCTGATGATGATGAGAGCCTGAAGGAGCGCCTTGACCAAAACGCGACTTTTTCTCTTCACTACTGTTATCATAAGCTTGATGAGATGAAGGAACGGATGAGAAACGTGATTGATGACCATTTGATCGTGTCATATTGGGATTTTGAGATCTTGGAGGATATCCACCACTGGTTTGTGGTTGCTGTTGATGTGCAGGATATTGTGAATATGCTGGTCTTTGGTGTTGTTGTGCTTGATGTTGATCGGGACGTCCGTAGTTCTGATTGGGACGATTATTGAAACGCTGATAATTACTGTTATTATTGGTAGCACCACCAAATGATTGCTGTGCTGCTGACATTTTCTTATAGCCTTGGGAGTTATTACGACCACCTCGTCTAGTTTGTGTTGAAGCCATATCCATTAAACGGGGGTTAATAACCTAAATAAGTAATAAGATTTATAAAGATTTTGTTGTATGTGGAAAAGTTAAAAAATAAAACTCACTTGATTTGCTTCCTTCAAGACTTGTATCAAATCACTGGCTTTATTGGCATTTGAATTTGTGAAGAGTGTGTATGCCGTTCCCGTGTTATTTGAACGTCCTGTACGTCCAATACGATGCACATAGTCCTCCGAATTTGAGGGATAATCATAATTGATGACAAATTTAACATCATCGACATCTATTTGTCGCATGTAGTGGAAAGAAATTCAATTTTTATGTTAACCCAGAGCAAACATTATTTGCATTTTTGCAATGAAAACAAACATACATAAAACTTTTATACTTAATTGGAACAAAAATTCATCCATCAATATACACAAACTTTGTAATTAGATTTTGGATTTGTTTTTATCATTTTTTACAACAATATTTCTATTTTTTTCTTTATCTTTTTTGTAATAGTGGACCTCGACCTTTTTCACATACAATTTTTATATAAAAAGTACTACAAATGTCTTTTGATTTTCATTAAGACATTCGCGTTTTAAGAAATAATTTTTTTTTATATTTAAAATTAAAAAATAGCATAAATTTAAAGCTTAATTCATTTATAAAACTAATTTGTTTTTGTAATTAACGTGGAAATGACTCCATGTACTTACTTACCTTGAAATCCATAGGAATTAAGGAATGGGTCAATCTATAAAAACTGTGAATGAGAAAAAAATTATAAAATGCAGCTGGAGAGTTTGTACAGCTGCCAAAGTGGTGGTTTTTCATGGGGAAAACCAAAAGGATAATTGAATTTAGCTTTCTTATAATTATGTATTTTTCATTTCTGGATTTTTTTAAGTTGCTAAAAAAACAAGATTTAAAAATCTAGCTTAAGCGAAAATTAAACAAAACAAAACAGAAAATAAAAAATTCAAATATTTACAACGTACACTAGAGCCCCGACTTGCGTCGTTTTTAAGAACTAAAAAAAATACAATTTGTGTCGTTGCAATTTCAAGTTGTGTCGGTTCGATTTACTTCACTAGAAACTGTTAAATTTTTTAATGCAGCATAATCAATCGCCACCTGTACATTTTCAGATTGCGTGAAATAAGTTGAATTTCCTCTTTGTTATAAAGGTGGTGCTAAGAACAGATGTCTGGTTATATTAATGATAAAAAAAGAAATAAATTTGTAATAAAAACTAGACGTATTAAAACCTTTTAAGTCGGGAGAGAAGACAGTTAATATAGGAAGAGCTCTTGGACTAGCATCTACAAAAGTCAGAACAATTTGCAACAGAGACAGTGATAAAAAAATTAAATAATTTGCATAAATAATCAAAATAAAAGAAGACTGTCACTGAGCAAACAAAATTAGTAAAGTTCCTTCTATTTACTCGACCTTAAGAAAATACTGCATTTAGTAGTAATAGAAATTCTGATGATTTCGAAGCCAGAAAATGTTGGTTTTTTTATATATAAAAAATTTGTCTTGTTTTCAACATTTTCCCTAATAAATTCAATTTCAGTATATTTATATAATACACATTGATTCGATACGCGTCGCGTTTCTCCGGACTCCATTAATGACGCAAGACGAGACTCTTGTATATAAATATATAAATTATTATTATTATTACTGATAACAGATATATATTAAAAAGTATATAAAAATCGAAGTCCATTTTATATTTGTATTTTTATAAATTTCTTTAGATTTTTGAGAAACTGATGTTATTATTTTTGTTCACATATAATCATTGTATAAAGTTTTTCCCAATTATTTTTATTCGTTTATAGAGATAATTGGAAAATATACCTAATATATTTATTTAAAGGAACAGTCAGTCAAAAATATATTTGATAGCCGTAATGTTGAATTTAATTTAAAAATAAATAATCAAGGAGACAATCGAAAATAATACCAAAAAAAGTTTAAATAAAATTATTCATCATTCCTATTCATCATCAATCAAAACACATCATCTCGAAAACCATTGGATTTATTAAAACGGTCTGTTAATGGAACTGAACAAATTTCTTTAAATTTTTAAACAAAAAAAAAAAAAAAAAAAAAAAAAAAAAAAAAAAACGACATTAACAAAAAAAAAAACAAAAAATGATTTTTGTGTGTATTAGTGAGTCCTTGTTAAAAGCACTTTTTTCTGTGTAGAATTTTAGTTAATAATAAAATATATTCTAGTTTCCCGTTTTACTAAATTCACATAAATAATTATTTTATAGTCCATTTTTTCGTTCCACCAGCTTTCGAGTTAAGAAATTTCTTGTTTTCTTTTATTAGAACTTCTCTTATTATTTTGGTTAAATTGTTTTCCTTTAATTTTGTTTTTTCTTTTTTCAAACGACTTCATTTTTTGTCCTTGACTGACCATAATAAATAAAATAAAGTATAAATGTGTTACAATGTTTTAACCAGTAATGTATGGAAAAAAATTCTCCTCATTATTTTCCCCACACCAAAAAACAAAACCAAAAAGTGTACAAATAACGAAACAATAAAATCACCTGAACTATTTATTAATTTCATTTTTAACAGAAATTTCTCCAAATTTGAGAATTTTTTCCATTTCGAATTTCGTCTAATGAATTTAAACGCGTTTTACATTTTAGAATTTTTTTCGTTACATTCTTTCAAAGAATGCACAACAAAAAAAAATTTATAAAAAGGAAAAAACCGATAAACGACGGTGTTGGGTTATTTTGTTTCGATTCATCCTGTAATTCTTACTGAGAACACTCTCGTCATCAGAATGTTAGAAATCACAGATGACGAATCAAATTCAAATAATGAAAGAATTCTCAATATAAATTTTCATCCACAGCATCACTCGCTTTGTCATTATAATCATCATTACTATAAGAACACTGATTGTGCAATTTGCAAATCATATACATAACGCTTACCTAAGCCACGAGCAGCTACATCTGTAGCCACTAATATGGAATTGCGGCCATTACGGAATGAAGCCAAAACATAGTCACGTTCCTGCTGAGACTTGTCACCATGAATGGCACATGCCCGCCAGCCTTGACGTGAAATCGAGCGTGTTATTTCATCGACACGCTTCTTAGTCTCTACAAATATAATAGTTTTTGTATCTTTCTCGGATGAGATCTCACCAAGAAGTTTAATCAATTTGAAATCTTTTTCTTGTTCATCGCAGACATCAACAATTTGTAAAATGTTGTGATTGGCCGACAAGGTTAAGGAGCCAATGTTGATTTGTATGTAATTGTCTAAGAACTCTTCAGCCAAATTACGAACTTCTTTGGGCCAGGTGGCGGACCACATCAACACTTGACGATCGGGACGAATTTGTTTAATAATTTTACGTATCTGGGGTTCGAAACCCATGTCCAACATACGATCGGCTTCATCCAACACCAAGTAAGTGCATCGTTTTAAATTGGTAACACCACGTTCAAGAAAATCAATCAATCTTCCAGGAGTTGCAATAACGATTTCGACTCCCCGCTCCAAATCTCGAGATTGATAATGTTTTGGAGCGCCACCAAATATACACGTATTGCGTACATGAGTCTGAGAGCCGAATTCGTTTGCTACTTGCTGGATTTGCTGAGCTAGTTCACGAGTGGGTGCTAGAATCAGAGCGATTGGGCCGTCGCCATGTTCCAAACGTGGTTGATTATTAATGTGAACCACGGCTGGCAATACATATGCTAACGTCTTACCCGAACCGGTCTGAGCCACACCCACCATGTCTCTCCCACTAAGTGCGATTGGCCAACCCTGGGCTTGAATTGCAGTAGGTTTTGCAAAGCCCATTTTCTTAATGCCAGTCATGACGTAATCGGGAAAACCACCTTCATCGAAATCAATACTTGGTGTTGGAATGCTTACACCCTTCAATGTAATTTCATTCGACGACAAATAACCATCAACCTCCGACTGACTGCGTGCCACCACAGATTCGCAAGGTTTATAGAAGTTCTTTTTGAATGGGGTAAGATTTACCTCAGACCATACAATATTGGGCAAACGATCACCAGACGCAAATGTGCTATTGGGATTTGTATTGCCACCCTCATATTGGCGAGCATCTTTTTGTGCCGCATTATTACGATGCTGTTGAGGATGATTTTGTGGACGACCATATGGAGTTGGTCGCTTATTTTGCATACCAGCCCCATGACTATTACGCATAGGTCCTCCACGATGCTGTTGTTGTTCACGATAGGCACCACCGCTGCCACCAGGGGCACCACCACCACCATGGCGGCTTATTGGCATGGATTGATTATCACCACGATTTTCAAACCTGCGTAATTGGGGAGAAAATAAAAGAAATATAATATAGGAATATTTAGGGAAAATTTAATTTAACAAGATATATTTTTGTATTTGTTTGCAGTTTATCTTAATATATTACTAGATTTTAACCGGTGCGCTTTGCTGCACACAAATTCTCGATAGCCAAGATCTCGAAAGAAATTAAAAAAAATCATGCAACAGGCATTATACAAAATCCCCTTTACTTAGCCCAATTGTCCTACATTCTTTCCAGTTAAATTGTTTCTTGAGAAAGTGATTGATTCGATAATCATTATTTGCTTTGTAGGGGGTACCCTCCCACAGGTCTTATCCGTTCTACATTTTGTCCACTAAAATAGTTTCTTGAGAAAGTGATTTGAGAACTCATGCCGTTATAGTGTCTTGTAAAACAGATCCTTGAGAAAATGATTGGGACCAAATTTGAGAACTCTCTCTTTGGTCCTATCGGAATTTTTTATAGCCTATGTTACTTTCAGGTATATTGAGGTCATTGTGTGAGAATTTCTGCAAAATCGGCCCAAGCAAACAGTTATATTTATATACATAGATAATTGATCTCTGTATGAATTTACATATTTATAAGGGAACCCTTCCCTTTTGCTATTGAAAAAATCAATAAAATTGTTATTTCACAACTGCAATTAGCAACAATAAAATGGTGCAAACAACAATAAAACTTATGAAAGTTTTAAAGATAAATTGTGTATACATACACTTATACATGTGGTATGTGTGTATGTACATCAAATTATCTCACTATGAAAATTGACAGTGTGTATAATAATTTTTTTTGCAACTTGCACAAAAAACAAGGTTATACAGAGTCTTCAACGACTCCGACACACGACAATCAACATGGGCTTTATATCTGTTTGAAGTTCTTAACTGACCCTCGTCGATCTTGGTACTGTGATTTAAGATTGTACAAAATATTCTCATATCGACTTAAGCAAAGTGCTTATGACTCAATCGATCCATCCAGGGATGGATACTGAATTTTTTCTGAGATGCAAACACTAGCAAAAATGCATAATACCAATATATGGTGTAGAGTATAATGAAACGTAATTGAATTTAAAAAGAATATTTTTCATATATCCTTGGATATATATAAAAATATTTTTTTTAATAATTTCGTTATTAATTATTTTATTATAAAATTAATTTTTCAAATTTGATATATTTGTAAATCATATTAAAATAACATGATGATGCATTTTTGTGAAATTTTTATGCAAGAGATATCGATTTTTTCAAGACGGCCATTTTGTTTTTTAGTGCAATACATTTTTCTCTTTTTAGACATGTTTTAATCTCTTTTAAAATATTTAATAATTATATATATTTTTAATAATAATTACTTACATTTTATTATATATTCCTGATTATTTATTTATATAGTAGGATTAATTTTTTATTTTACAACAAAATTTCTTTGTCTTGAGCACAAATAATGAACCTACTACGCAAAAATACTTTTTGAGAGTGAGAGAAACACACGTAGATATCAGAGTCGTTTATAATTTATGCATGGCGACTGTTATTTTTTAGGGCGGCAAAGAAGTTTTTCCTGGTAATAATGTCAAATAATGTGTATATAATGTTTCAAGTTTATGATAATTTATTTAAATAAAAATTAAATTCTGAAGCATATGGAGACGGCGGTAATAACTTGGAAACAATGTAGCTTTAGAGTTGCCAGATCAATATAAAGAATTTGGGCTTTACAAAATGCTTCATATTGACATTTAAATGTTTTGTATTTCTTTGAGTTCTAATACCTATAAATCATTAGTATTAAATAATGAAGATAATTTCAGTTGAACATTGCTATCAGCGCAGAATTTATTTACTATTTCTAACGGTGTTTGATGTTTATATGGACTTTTGTGTAACTTGGAGTTTTTGAAAGTTTTCTCAAAATTAAATAAACTAGTAAAACGTAAGTTGTACGAAAAATAAAATTTTAGTGAAATATTAATTCTAAGAACAAGTGTTGAAGAGGATATATTATATTTTTCATTCCGTGTGTATATATATTCTTGCATCAATTTTAATTCGTTTATCTGTCCATTGTTGGCACGCTCATATCCGCAATAATTGACGGAGTTCAATGAAATTTGGCCTAAGTATTTTTTATAGCTCCTGGTAGCTTCTTATTTAAAACCATAGAAATGTAGTGAAAAACTTTCGCAAAATTTTCAATTATAAATCAACAAATTAGAATGATTTGCCCTAATATGGAGCTACATGTACCTCATTACAATTCCAAAAATGATCAAAATCGGTTCAGCAGAAAAAAGTTATAGATCAAAATATAATTAATTTTAGGATGTTATATAAGAAAAACTTTCACATAGTGTTTACCTTCGTGAGTGTATGTACGAAACATAAGGTATTTACTTCTTTTGCACTTGTTGTAAAGGGCATTGAGATTCAGCTCAGCTGAATATAATATTCTTATTTGTTTAAAGAAAAATTATATTTGATGAACTTGAAGTTTCAAAACGTTGAAAATTCTCAATTTTATTTCTTAATAAATACATATCAAAAACTTGAGTAAAGGTATAAACCTTGACTAAAACATAAAATAAATTTAATTTTTTTCGGTGCATTTCTTTAACGCTTCATATGTAACAGTATTATTTCTATAAAAATTTTTCGAACCACTGTGCACATTGACATTAACTATTTTCCCGTTGTTATTAACATATGTTAACTCTAGTCTGGGGTTAAAGTGACGTTAAAAAGGATAAAGCAGTTTCCCAAATTTATTTATTTATTAATCTGTTCATTTTTTACAAAAACTTATATTAAATACAATATTAAATTTTTAAGAAATGAATAATTTAGATACCGAGTTTACAGTGCAATTCCAACACGAAATGCATAATTTTTCTAGTCAATTGGTCCTGACAAGATTTGGACATTTCTTTCATTTGTTTATTTGTATAGGAAACTTCCAATTTGGTTTTATTAAGGGAAAGGGTGGATAAATACCATGACTTATCCAATCAAATGTCCGATATATTAACAGTTTTTGAAAATCGCTTGGGCAAATTGGAACAAACCATATTGCCAGTTTATCAGGAAACCGTGCAATTACAAAAACGTCAACGTAGTAAGTAGATTTATGGGTAGCAAATGATATACAACAAGAAAACAATAATTTTAATAATTATTGTCTAGATTTGGAAGACACACTCAATTGTTTGGAAACAGTATTATCCCATTATGATGTATCACAAGAAGTTTGCAATCTTATTCATCAAGGGCCCACTGAGGGTAGTGTGGGCGTATTTTTAGAGGCATTAGGTAAACTACGTTCTGCTATGGAATATTTTCTTCATCACAATTCACAGAGTGTTGAATTGGAAAATGTTACCAGTCTCTTTAATACTGGCTGCGAAGGTCTAAACAATCATTACCGATTATTGTTAAAGAAAAATGGTTCACCATTGAAACCAGTCGATATTTTGGATCTAATTTATAATGAAGATGATTCATCAAATGATGAATACACTTCCTTTCGTCAATTGACTCAAAGTACAAGGGAGGAATTGTTTACCATATCCCATTGGTTGGAACAAAATTTAAGATTTGAATATACTGCAATTTATGCCACCGAAAGGGGAGAAGTAGTTTTTCGTTCCTTACAAAATCTAAAAGATCACCAAAAAAGCAGCAGTTGGGGAAATGAAGCATTGGTGAGTAAATTTGAAATTAATTTATATGTTTAAGTTTCATAAATGTATGAGTCAAAAAGGTGGCGGTAGTGTTATGTTTAGCCCAAGATTAAAGCCTATTGAACATCGACATTTTCATTCAAGTGTCCTCATAAAGTCGGGATTTAATGATTCTTAAATAAGGTAGACAATTTCTTACAGCCCTTATATAATTCCCACTTACCAAAATCACCACAAATGCCATAAATCTGTAAAGAATGTGAGTCTCAAGATAATATTTTAAAGAAGGAATGAGATTGAAAAATTCTTTACACATGTTTTTCATTAAACATTTGTAAAACATGTCAGTTATTATGTTTAATGTCAAACAAATATATTTTTAATCTGATTTAAATGAGCGATCAGAAAAAAGTGCGTAGTAAAATTATTAAATATTTTAAATTACAATAATAATTTTAATCAAATAAAAAAATACAACTAATTTTAGTGGTTTGGCTTGAATTAACATATATGTATGTTTTGAATTTTTCGATCTAATTCCTTATTAAACAGCAAGCAAAGGTTTAAACTGAAAATATCGAATTTCCACTCAACGTTCAATTTCCAATAGAATACCGTTATAATTTTTTGAAAAAATATAATCGCATATTTTTAGCTTTTAATTCAGTATAATAATAATTTTATAAGTGTTCAAATCAAATAAATAAGAAATTAAAAAAAAATATATATAAAAAATTAATAAAAAAACAACAAAATGGAAGATTGTCGTACACCGACTTTAACTGCTCAAAGAGAGTTTAAATTCAATGTAACGCCCACACCATTGAATTCAACCGTCCACACATATCAGGATGTCCACAACATAATGGCTGGCAGGCGTTCTTTTACACCAGTACATACCAATTTTCGTTCACCTGGATTATCACCTATTTATAAACTTCCTGGTTCTATAGCGAGTCCTATAACATCACATCACAGTTCCTCATTTATAGAATTCAAGAAACCAACATTATTGTCAAAGACTGTAGTAACCTATACCGCTTCTCCTAAATATAATGACAAAACAACATTCTTAAGTCCTTGTCCTCCTATGGGAAATAATTATTCAATTTCGCCTTCGAACAGCTCAGCCGATACCACTGGAATTAGTCCTAAACTAGAAGATAGCAGAAATACTTCAGTCCTAAATCACACCTTAAGTATACAATTGTTATTGAAAACATTGGGTTTGGAGCGTTATTGTGAAAATTTTGAAAAGGCGGGAATAGATTGTCAAACTTTAATGGATATTAAATCATTTGATCTTAAAAGTATTGGTATCAAATCAAAAGAAGATCGTCATTGTATTAGAGAAATGTTTGAGAATGTGTTTTCGACTTGAAGAAAAGAAATCGCCATTTTAAAACTAAATAATTTTATGTTTTTTTCTTTTGTTTGTTTGTGTTGATCATAATTATTCGTTTGTATTTTTAAGTTTTACCTTTAATTTTATATCTTTTATATTTTTATTTAAATAAAATTTAATATTTTTGAGTAAAAATTTAAATTAGTTCTTTTTTTTTGAAAAAATTAAAAAAAAATGTTGAAATATTTATTGAGGTTATGTCAAATTTGTTATAGAAATCTCGTCACTCTGGACGTCAGGAAACTAAAAAGAGTCCCTCTATACGTTTACAACAAATGTAAGTATTAGTTTTTTTCTTTATAAGAATTTACAACAATTTAAAATATGAATAATTTTCTAGATTTGAGCGTAAAGCCAATAAATTGTATTTAAAAGCCACACAAACTCTGGAACAGTCTACTGGTATTTCCATTAAAAAAGCAACTTCTCATTCTGAACATTTGTCCTCTGATGAATATGCCGACGGTGATCAAGAGCTTGACAAATATTTAGTTATGTTGTTGGGATTACAGCGTCTCTTAAATTGGGAACGTGCCTTAATGCAAGAGATCATACCAAACTCAAAACAATCTGATGTATTTGCCAAATTGGCCTATAAGTCTATTGATATGGTGGTAAGAGATGCTGATGCCATCACAAGTCGTATAATGCGTAGCATTTCGCGCAAAGAATGGACTTCAGCTTTAGGTATATTTAAAACGTTGAAAAATGTTTTACTGCTACAACCTGACATCGATCGTACCTATGATGCCCAGCAAAGGGAACAATTAACAAATGTTTTAAATAAATTGCAATACACGGTAAGTGTATATAAGGCTATGCCGAATCTTTAATACCCTCCACCATAAATGTATGTAAAGTAAATAAGTCTGATTCCTTCTAAGCGTTATACACGGAATAACATAGTTGGTGGAGGACATATTAAATTTAAGAAGAAAATATTAAGTTCATGTTCATTTTTAGGGAGCCAAAGCTCTGGAACATTTCTTGGAAGTGGTGAAAGGTGATTCTACCACAAATATTGTGGGTATGAGTTCTAGTACTTTAGGCTATGTAAATGTACCCAAAGATGCCACTGTACATGAGTTGACCTCGAATACCATATGGTTTATAGAGAATCTTTTGAATCACTATGATGTCATAGGTGTCATACTACAACCAGACGTTCTCTACTCCACTCAATTGGATACAATACTTATGAAAAAACATTTAAATGAAGAAGAACGCAATAAGGCTTTATTAGCCATTTATATAAGTAAATATTATTTATTTTAAATCTGCACTTAACTTCTTAAAAATCCTATTTTTCATTTTTACAGAAAAAGCTTTGGCTGAATTAAATCTTTCTATAATGAATAAATGTGAACAATATAATGATCAGGCCACCAAACATTTGTTCCGTTTAAATAATATCAATTACATCCTAAATTCTTTAATAACATCAAATCTAATAGATATTGTTACTATTGCTGAACCTGAATGTCGCAATAGTTATATAGAAACTATTAAGGAATTGAAATTTTCCTATCAGAAAACTTGGGCGAAAATGCTTTCGAATATATCACCTTTGGATGAACTACCAAAACCTATACAGGGCAAAGTTAAAGATAAAGATCGTAGTATTTTAAAAGAAAAGTTTTTGGTAAGTTTGAGCTGACCTCGGCAATAATTTTTATATTCATGACATTATATTTTTCAGACATTCAACAAAGACTTTGAGGAAGCTTGTAAAATCCAAAGAGGCATTTCCATACCAGATGTTACTCTGAGACAGGGTATAAAACGTGATAATGAAGAGCATATATTACCTAAATATAATGAATTTTTCAATATGTAAGTAAATTTAATACAATTTAAATTTAAAAATTTTACACTAGAACATATTGCTATAAATGCACATCTATCTAAAATTTGACTAGAACCTAAACTAAGCTAGTTTAGGCTGGTTTTTTAGCGAAAATATAAACAGGCCATTCATTTGGTGACAAAAATTTATGAAGAACTTGAAATTTTAAATTGCTGTGTTTTAAATTAATATTTAAAAACTAAATAATTGAAACGAATAACGATATTTATTAGACACTTCACTATAATCCATTTAAACTTCCGCCTGATGTAATTGTGAAAATCTGCCAAAACATACCTTTTGTCATCTATTATGCAGCAAGAATTTTTTAGAAAACTTCAATTTCCGTGCTCTGTTTATGGCATCTTAATTTATAGCAGCGGTCCTGTCCGGAACTTTAAGTCTTGTACCAAATGCTCCGAGCACTTAGTTAACCGGGCTAATTTCCTACCGGATGTATTGGAAGTTTTCAACCAACGGGAGGGTTCTCTCGGCTCTTAATGCTTGGCCAACTTTTTATTGGACCAAGTTGGTTTCAAATAAACAATAAGTTCATTTGTTTGACATAATAACTGACTTGTTTCACAAAAGTAACTTCATTACAAAAGAAATCAAATAATACTTGGGTCAATAGATTTGATGAAAAATGCGTGCAAAGAATTTTTCGATTTCACTCCTTATATTAAGAAAATTTCAAAAATTATTTCACCATTTAAAATTGATAAACTTTGGATAGGGCTTGTGGGCAGATATTTACAACATCTATATAAACAAATATTTTTTTTGGCGAATTTTTAAAAATGTTAACATATCCGAGATGGCTTGGAAGTTCACCTTAATCCAAATCAATAAACTCATTATTAAGATATCTCAAACGGTTTAAATAAGTCAATTTTATGTAGATTTTTAATTGTTTGCTTAAAATCGAAGTATGGAAAAACTCGGAGCAAAATCTCTTTTTTTAAATGCTCTTTTTTTACTCTTCTTTGAAGAAACTAAATAAATTAAACTGTTTTTTATTAAAATTTAAATCTTTGTTATTTCGTTTATGCACACAAGCACAGACAAAAATATTTTTTTACTAAAACTTAATTAAAAATCATCTTTCATTGCTACACAAGACTTCACAACAATTTGTGCGAATTATTCATTTGTTTTCAGATTTTGTTCTTTTTTATTTTTAATATTTTTGGAATTAAACTCTTGTTCAAAGAGCGATAAAAGAAATAAAACTCTATTTTAAAAATTAAAATTAAACTCTTTGAAAGATCTGACAGTTTGAAGAATAAAAAAGGGACAAAATCTGAACCTTGCTACAAATGCGTTTATAGCAATATCTATCAGTAAGAATAGATTCATTAAATGCATTTTTTTTGTTTCCAGGTATGCTGGTGTACAGTTTAGTAAAAATCCCGATAAATATATTAAATATAAACCTCATGAAATTAAAGCTTGTCTTAATAAACTTTTCGATGATTCCGCTTAATTTATATCAAAACACACAAATTTATCTAATTTATTTATTATTCTTCGCTTTTTCTTCGTAAATTTTTAAATTTTATTTTCGTTTTTCATTTAATTTAATTAAATTTTTATATTTTAAATTTAGATATAAAAAAATGTCTTATCGTATAACAATTATTAAACTAAGCAAATAAATAAATAATTTCATAAATATATTAAATATAAATATAGAATATGTATTAAAAAAATAATTAATCGTTTAGCAATTTCCTTCAAATATGGATTTCATAATAAATAATTCTATAAATAATTAAAAATTAATATAGAAAATTCGTTGATGGTGCTTCTGGTCGACCACAAACACCATAATGTAATATCGATATTGTGTTATTGCTATGACAATTCTCCATGTCCAAGAAGCATTCATTTGAATATGTCATATTGTCACTACCACAGACGGGTTCAAAATCGGGTGGACATATTTTGGCACAACCTTTAAATTGCACATTACTGAGACATCTCTTAAGGGGCACAACGAAAACATGTTTACCGCAATTTTCTTTGCGCATATGACATTCCGATTTATAGAATTTATTATCTGAACCACAAACAAAGTTAGGAGGTTGAGCATCACAATCGGTTTCACAGTCAGCGGTTAAAAGGCAGTTTTTCAATGAGACCTGTACAACTCTTAAATGACAAGTTCTACGTTTAAATTCACAATTGTTAGCATAAGTGTTGCCATCAGAACCACATACTGGACCTCCCTCAATATCTTGTTTTGTGCAGCGTTCACCACAATCTTTGGGTGGTGATTTCAAATCGGTACAAGGGCCAATGTGAGCTAAATTTACTCCTCTCCTGTAATTAAAATAAAGAAGAAATATTTAACTTCATTTTTTTCTTTTAAGGGCAAATAATTTCAAACTTACAAACACGTGGCATGAGCCAATTCACATTCGTTATTATAGGTTTTGGCATCGGTACCGCATAATTTATCACTTTTCTTGGAAGAGAATATCGAACCAAAAAGATTATTAAAATCTTTGCATGGTGGCAATTGTTTACATCTCGACAAACGTGTTTTACACTTATCCATACTCATTTTTTGTATAGATT
Source organism: Cochliomyia hominivorax (assembly GCA_004302925.2). Classification (NCBI taxonomy): domain Eukaryota; kingdom Metazoa; phylum Arthropoda; class Insecta; order Diptera; family Calliphoridae; genus Cochliomyia; species Cochliomyia hominivorax. Next base: position 7,445,787 of record PYHX02000413.1, read on the forward strand.
TTCTTTGTGGACCACAATTCAACATTTTCAATTCACATAATGATGAATAAATATTACCATCACTACCACATACATAGGCCGAACTATCCGTTTTAGGACATTCTGTGGGACAATTATCCACTTGATTGCCATTACGTTCTTGTGGCATACAGAATGACAACGGCACTTCAAATACATGTTTACCACAATTGGATGAACGCATTTTACATGGACTAGCATAAAGTCTACCATCTGAACCACAAGTTGGTCGGGCAACACGCCAACATGATTCACGACACATTCTAGTGGATTGACAATGTTTACGACTTGTTTTCACGACACCTTGACCGCAAGTCAACAATTTCATTTCACAGGTGGAATTGTAAACATTACCATCTGAAGCACAAATGGGACCATCTTTTGGGGCGCTGTTGCAGTCAACTGGACAAGATTCGCGAATGGCACTGGTATTACTGCAGGGTCCTACGTGAGCCATTTTTACAGCAGCCATACCCACACGACAAGCTTGAACACGTAACATGCATCTGCAAGTAAATGTTGCACAGTGGTTAAAAATCGTTAGAAATATGAAAACAAATTAAGTGTTTTGAATTTGTCTAAAATTCCAAGGAGTGAGGTCGAAAAATTTTTAAATCACGTTTTTTATTAAAATTTAATAACAAACAAATGAATGTATTATTAATGAGTGGACCGGAAAAAGTGTTAGTACGTACATAAAATTATTAACTATTTTCAACTAAAGTTGATCCTATAAAATGGGACAACTTGTCCATTGGTAGATTAATTGGTTCAGGTAGAAGGAAAAGTAAACAAGAATAGAAAGAACTTTCAACACACCCGGAGTAAGTAAGTTTTGAGTCCAAGAGTATGGAAGACTTTACACGGACTACCTGTTTGAGCAAAGTGACAGAAAGCACTTTAACAACTTTAATGGAAGTGTTTCCAAAAAATGGTTCAAAATTTCATCACTAATGATTAAAAGCAGAAAGTACTGTATCAAATTTTTCAAAAATCGGTCCATAATTTACAAAAGGTTGGATATAATACAGTCAAAAATCCTCTAATTATATTCTACGAGGATCGTTTCATAATTTTTAATCTTCGGTTTATGATATTGGGAAATACTCTGTAATTTACCTGTTTAAATAAGTACGTCCATCTGTACCACATACTGGATCCTTTTCACTAGGACAACGATGTTTACAATCGGAGCCACGAGCTCTTTCACAACCATCTCGAACATCCTAAAAGACACACAAAACAATTATCTCTTTAATACATTAAGATTCTTTGTTTAATTATTTGATTTAATTTTACCTTTATGGCACCATTTCTGGAACAAGTTTTCTTTTTCATATCACATAAATTGGCATAAATCAAACCATCCGAACCACATACAGGCTCAGCACCCACTGTTACACTTGGTGGACAAGATCTGGGACAATTACTATTACTACCACGATTTTGACGAGGCATTATGCCATTCAAGTTCAACAAACTCAAAGGATCATCATTTTGTAACTCAGCCTCGGTCTGCTGTAACAAACCCCCGCCATCGGTTGTTGTTGCAGTTTCTGCGCCCTGAAGAGATTCATTAGTGGCTGGAGTGAATTTTTCTTCATTTTGTAACTCAATGCGACTATAACGTATTACGGGAGCTTGGGCTGGTAGTTTGATAATTTTTATGGGTGAATCGGTTACTAAAAAGAAATATATAAACATTAAATAAGTTTTATTGTTTTAAAATTATTTTCTTTAATTAAATACAGTTACTAACAAAATAATAGCACCACTCATATATCAGATCTTCCCTGAACTTTTGTAATTTGTAATTTGGAGTTTTGGTCACTTTTAATGGTTCACCGTATATTACGTCAATTAAAGAAGGCGACATTTACCTCAGCTGCGGAGATTGAATATTTGGGAGAGGAAATATAATTGAAAGCCCATTGACCATGTAGAGTTCCCCTTTTAACTGCTTCTTAAATCTGAAGTAGAATAAAGTTTTCGAAAACCTACTTAGATTGCTCCCCTGCATCAGTAAATGCCAGGAGGAGCTAGTACTTGTCCAAGAACCCAGGATCCATCGTGATCGGATTTGTGGACTAAAAATGAAGTGTTATAAACTCTTAGACACTATATGCTCAGTGATGAAGATACGGTAACGGCGGCTGTTAAGACGATGGCAGGTACTGTCTGAATGGTCTTAAGTTACATGGCGCATGACATTTTCAGAATGCACTAAATGAGAGAGCAGTGGCAAGGGCAAAAGTGCCACTATTAATAGGCACCGCTCCGAATTCGCACCACATCCTCTGTTGATACCAATTTAAGTGCTAATGGCTGGTTTAAAGAACCTATGAATGAAAGCAGTTGCATGTGGAACCATGTGAGATTTCTTCTGTACACTGTCCTTGGAACTAATTAACTACTTAGATTGGCATATTAAAAATGGCGTAGTATTCTGTGGACAGATGAGTCTATAATATTTTTATTTAGTGCAAAGGGTTCTCGATTCTATGTTCTAAGGACTCCTAGCATGGAATATAATCCGAAATTTTTAACAAATGGTATGGTATGGATGTGCTTTTCGTACTATGGTATTGGGTCCATTTACCATATTAAAACTATAATGGATGCGTGGGGATATTTTAAAATATTAGACAAGTTAATGCTACCGAATGCGTCTGAAGAAATTCTACTGATTTTGGTCATTCAACAGGACAAGGACCAGATAAATAGCTGTTTATAGCCAGAATTATTGAGTCACGGTAATACAATCTCCCGATTGTAAATCCAATCGATAATTTTTAGACAGATGTAAAAATGAAGGTATCAAGAATAAAACCGACCAATAATAACGATCTTTGGACCACTATAGAGCAGGCGTGGTGTCAGAATTTATTAAATTTAATGGTAATGCGATATTCGGCCGATAAAATACCACTTGATTTTATGAGTTAAAAAAAAAATGTGTATTTATGTTGTGCTATTATTTTGACAGCAGCTGTATTTAAATTTCAATATTATATAACTAAGAAAAGTAAGGTCAAACTTTAGGTCATTCTTCCACATACGAGTTAATAATTTGAATTTTTATCATGTGCTTGATTGGAGTTAACGATCATGTATGAAATGATCTAACGATCATGTGTGGAATTTAATTTAAAGATTAATTTCTTCTTTTCTTTTTTATATTTTTATTTTCATTTTATTACTTTTTAATTTAAACAAACAAACAAACAAACAAACAAACAAACAAACAAACAGACAAACTCTGATCTATGATACTGCATATTTTCATGTTTAAGCATTAGAGAAGTGACCGATGATCATCACATACATATACGATCCAGCCACTGTCAGTCTGTCTCTCTACATCATTATGATGTGGACGTACGAATAGAAAAAGTCAAAGATAAAAAAGATCTGCCTGACAAACCCAAAACACTTCAAAAACGATCTCAGAAACAAATCAGAAATTTCAAATGATAAAAAGTGAAAGTCTTTAAAGAAAACGAATAGAAAAAAAGTAACAAAATTATATATTCAACAATTTTCTTTTTCTTTCCAAACAACAAAATGGTTTGGAATGTTATGCTTCTTCCAAATTTGACGAAAGAGGACAAGACAAGAGGAAAACATGTTAAGAAAACCTTTAATTTCTGAATTGAGCACAAAGGAAGTCAAAATATTTTTAAACTTTAATGGAGAATGGTTAATGAGAGAGGGAGAGAGAGAGTGAGAGAGAGGAGAGGGAAAGGCAATAATTGTTTTTATGGACAAACCAATCATGATCCATAATTGGTATATTCTACCTTCAACAAAATGCCAACAACAATTTTAGTCATTGATTAGAAGGAGCGTAAAGAAACAAACAACTGAAAAATCTGTTAACAGCTGCGAAAGCATAAAATTACTTTTTCCTTGTGCTTTTTCTTTTTACAAGTCAAAGTGGTTCCAAAACAATTCTTATGCTCAGCAGTACAGGAAAACAAGTAAGAATGTTATAGTCGGTCAAATCCGTTTATTTTAATACTCTACACCTTGATATTGATAAATGGTAGTTGGGAAAAATTAACGCATGACCCTCGTATGGGAGGTAGTAGAAGACCCTAGTAAAATTTCGTACATCTATTTTTGCTTATATTTATTTTAATTTAAACAAATATTATTTGAGTCCCTAAAAGTCAAAGGGATTGTGTAAAATCTATGTGAAATAATGGGTCCAAAGATTCATAAAATACAGTTTATTTTTTCAATGAAATCGGGTTTAAATTACTTAAGGTTTTAAATCGATTTTATAGAAATAAAAGAGTCGGAAAATTTACTTTTAAAAGTTACCGTTCAAAGTGCTTGTGAAAAGTGTATTCAAAAATCCGAAACCGGAAATCTGTTAACGGGTTTTTTTGCATTTCAGAAAACCGACCGATTTCCAATCATTTCTATTTTCGAATTATTCGATATGTCGAATTTTTTTTCAGTCTGATAACCGATTTTAAAGGGAAGACACTTTAAAGCTTTTTATTTATTCCACCATGACGGAGAAAAGTTTTTATTATGGGAGCAAAGTTCTGTATACATTCTTAAATCGATTTTGATATGTCCGTCTGTTTTAAAAATAATCACATCAATAAAGATAATTAAATGAGATTCTGCAAGATTTTTTATTCAGTAATATACATTTCATAGGTAAAGTGATATAGACCTGCATTTCAGACATATTCAGAAATTAAAAAAAGTGTTTCTGAAAAGCAAATTAATAATGGATATAAAGAAAACCTTGGTATCTGGGCACATTATATTAAAAACTTTTATACCCCAACATATTTAGGGCTTTATACAGGACAACGAAAATTTATGAAAATTGTTTTATGAAATTCTTATTTGTTTGATGTCAGAACAAATGCAAATTTTGACAATGATGGAACCATTACTTCAATTTCATGCCCTATAAAGGTATACGTATTTTATTGGTCCAATTCTAAATTTTCTATTAAATAAGTATTTTTGCTATAAATTTATGATTATCAAATAAAAACATTTTTGAGACATAAAATCGTATTCAAAAACGGCTTTTTTAAAAAGCCCATTTAACGAACAACTTGAAAAGCGGTTTTCTAAAAATGTTGTCTCTTTGAATTGTGTACCACTGTGCCATGTTAATAAATATATATATGTTTATGCTAATGTCTACAAGTCACAATAACATGACAATTTTTATGTTAGTAAATTTTAGACTTTTTTCTGTGTTCCATTTCTTTTTCTTTCCTTTTTCATTATTTCTTTGTTTGAAAGAGAAAAATTACAAACTTTCTTTCATGTAAAAGAAAATATAAAAATAATCCACAATTATTAATTTTTTTATTTATTTATGTATTTAGTTGTTGTTTCTATTAGTTAGTCGTTAGTCCATAGTCCATGGATTCCGTTTGAGTTTGGTTTCTCTTCTATGAAATTTACCATAATAAAATTCAATTACATACATTTGTACAATAACAACAATAACAACAAAAAAATTTTAAAACCATAACAAATATGATTTATTATAAACTTTAGTTAGTTTAACTAGTGGTTATAACTTAAACTAAACTAATACTTAAATACCATTACATGTGTATATATAAACATGTATGTACATATATGTAGTGGTATTTAAGTAAATAAAAAAATACGACAACAACAAGGAAAATATAAAGAAAAATTAGAGTAATTTAATAATTTAATTAATGATATTTTAACACATTACATTTTATACCCTACACGAACATGGGTGACAGTTGGCGTTATTAACCAAACGTTTGTAATAGAGATTTTTAAATCCCAAGATGCCGTAATTTTTGTATATATATTAACCCATTTCATACCCAATTTAAAGAGCGATTTCAATTTAAAAAAGGTACTTTTTCAGGGTAATGAGAATCAGTGGGTTGCAAAAATCTCGTCATAAAATGTTTTCAAATTTTCCTTTTTCCAGAAAAACCTGTTCGAAATTGTGGTCGTGGGGCTTAACACTTATATCGAATATATTAAAGATATATAAATTAGAAATAATAATAATAATAATAATAATAATAATAATAATAATTCTTACTGTTCGAAACATCGAACACCAGAACGAAATACATTAAGAGGTATCCACACTCTGTTATTATTTTTACTAAGAGGAGTTATGATTTTTATTTGTGGGATTTTCGGAGTCGGTACTGGCATTTATATGTTTTAATGGTCATGATGTTTGTAAGACACAGAAATTAGATCAGCTAATAAGACAGTGTAATGGCTCTGAAATCGGAGTATTCACTTTCACTTTTTTTCACATCGAGTCAGATTTCTTTAAAATCAACTTTAAAGTAAAAATTTTATGGAAAATGTTTGACCATCCTGTGCCCTATAGATGTTTTGATCGATATCGATAAAAATTTCAAACTTTTGGGAATGAGTCTTTTAAGAGAGATATGAGAAGTTTAGGAGAAATCGTCGAAAAATTTGGCACATTGTTTAAGCATATTACAAAACTGTTATATAACATTTCGCTAAAATCGTTTTATATTTAGGACTTTAAGAGCTAAAAGGACATTTAGTCAAGCGGAAAGAAAGAGCTTCTAAGTCGAATTGTATCTATAAAAATGGCGGTAACATTATATTTTCTAACATCTGCACAAATGCATAAAACCTCACCGTCTACTGATAGTGTAGGGTGTAAATGTATAGAATCTCTTTCAAAATCCGAGCAGCTGTCTGTCCATATAAATATTGCAATATCTTAATAAAATTTGGTTAGAATTATTCCATGTTCGTTCAAATATTTCAGGTAGCTCCATAAAAATGTCCTCCCCGGGGGACATTGTTCACAATTGTTCACTTTGAATTGGTTCAAAATCACACATCAAAGTTTTAAAAAGATCGATCCATAAACAGCCGAAGCACCCATACAGACCCATTTTTGAAAATCGCTTATTTCAAAATTGTGATCATATTTTGTATGTTTGAGATTTACATAAACAGAAAATACCGCACCAAATATTGCGATGATCGGTTCAAAATTTCCAATGGACATTTTAAAACCTCCACTAGTGAAAATCACTTGAAATGGCATAAATCTCTAATTAGCACAAATTATAAAATCATGAAAGTCGGTCCATAATTATTGGAGACTGCATTATGGTGTAGGTTATTATATGATCTCGTATGTCGGTCTATAACAACAAAGCCAACAATCGGATCCGATTTTGCTCAATAATATAAAAAGTATATTCGTTTAGCACGGAATATACATTTTAAGTGATTCAATGGATAATTCTATATCTAGTAATTGGTGAAGGATGTTTCAAATTCTAAATAACCGTGTTTTATATACATTTGGAAATGAAATCTTAAGTTTCAAGTTTACATTTTTTTGTATTGTGAAATCTTCTCTCAATTCTTTTAACAACATAATTTAAACTTCAAACGAATGATTTTTTTTATTATTATTATTTCGTTTTTCTTTTAATGTTGTTTATGAGGTGTCGTGTACATTTTTAGAGACCAGATAATGAAACCCGCTTAACACCTTTATGAAAAGCCATACTTCTTCTTTTTTCCACAATTAACCCAACAAACAACTTGTTTGTCAACAAACATATACATATGAGTTATAAACAAGTTCAAATTTACACCAGAATCGTAAATGAAATTGAGGTTTTGGTTTAGGAAATTAAAATTTAGTTTATATTCGAGGACTTAAGATTTCAGAAATTGTGTCATCTGAAAATTTTATATAAAATCTTAATGTGTGCTGGGTTATTGACAAAAAAAATGAGTGCAAGTGATGAAAATAAATACTGTAAAACTAATAATAATGTTTTATATTGTCGCTAATAATTATTAGCTATAATGCACAGTGGGCCAGTTTTTTTAATTTTCAGTATCGAAATATATGATAAAACTTGATTGTAGAAAGTTTGAAAACAAATCAATTCATTTTTATACCCTCCATCTTTATAATTCAGTGTGTAACGCTAAGAAGGAATTTCAGACCCCATAAAGTTTTGGAAACATTCCCACGCCTACAATAATTATCCGAATTCAATGAAATTTGGCAACATTGTCTGTTACAGCTATATCGATTCACTGACCAAAAAGTTATATACCAATATCTGAAACAACCTTGAAATTCCGAAAATGATCAATTCTTTTTTTCAACAAAAGTTAACTGAAATTAAGCAAATGTTCAACTATGATTTACAGTTATATGCATTTCATCATCATTATAGGCAAAATGTTGATACACTCCAAAACCTCTGTGTCACATGGGTCACAATTTCAATAATAATTTTCTCTAATTTTCCACATATTTTTATTTTGATACAATAAAAAACTCCAAAGAAACTAAATTCTGCTGTAGCACAATCTCCATTTTATATTTTTAACCCATTAAATATCAAAAATATGGGACTCCGTGGAATCCCTGTGCAAGGGTTCCAAAACTATCTTTTGAAATCATTTTGTAACTTTTGGAATTATCTTAATAAATATTATCATAATTGTGGCTGAGGTATTTTAGAGTTGAATTGTAGGATTATATACCCCAGATAGTCAGGGAGATGGAGACTCTATAATGTCAGATTTATTAAAAACTTAATTAATTTGCAGCTTATTTCTAAGTTTCTTTGGTTCAGTGAGCTCAATATGACCAACAACATTTGGGAAAAAATATCTGCTCCAGATTTCTCATAAATTATGAATTTTACTGTAAGTATCTTATTAAAAATCTTTAAATGGCGGTGCCAACAGCACACATATTGCCAGGTTATCACACAATGATTCCGTTTAATCCCAATCGCGAGTTATATCTTCATATAGGAAGGAGGGGTCTTTGAATCGTTTCTTAAAATCTTAATTTTTCTATGGTCTTCACTTGCAAGAAAACAGTTAAAAGTGATTGCATGTGATAAATGTGTAGAGACCCGGATAACGGTGAAGGAATACTGCTATGCGACGCTTTAACATTAAGCAAGTAAACGAAGTACAACCTGACCGCCTTTAAGAGATAACAACCCACCCAGAGCAGTTTTACGACTGATAGTTAAAACTAAAAAAATATTTCTTTATTTCCTTTTAAAAAGGTGGCAATATTGATTCGTTTGCATTAAAGATCTGCCTATATATGTAAGGTAAATACCTAAGAAGTATTTTTCCGCCGGTCGCCCTCTTTTAAAGGCGATTCGATGTTATGGAAAAACGCCTGAAATTGTAATAGAACAATTCTCTTCTCCCCAAATTTTGAGGTTAATTTAGATATCGGTCTATAACTATATTAACCAAACGGATTTTGCTTCTCAGGACTCTAAGAAATAATAAGCTAAAATGTCTTAGAGCTCTAACAATTAGTTTCGATGTGAGAGTGTCATTCGTGCGGGCATCACGAAATCGACACAGATTTCGATATGAAGCTAAAATATATGTATTATTTATGGTATCTAAGATAATTCCTTATACGAGTTCTTACATCTCTTGTGATAAAAATAAAATTTCGTTGTAAATTTTTTAACAATTCAAACCCACTGTATTAATACGATCTGCACGACATACGTTTTCTTTTCTTTAACACCATTTAAGTGGTTTGATCGTATACATATACATGGACGTATAATGTGAAGATGTATGTGTGTGTGTGTGTCGAAGATGCCACTTAAAAAATACTTGAAAGTATTTTTAATGATTATTTCTATCAATTTTTTCTTTTATTTCTCCAGATTACAGATCGTTATAGTTAATAATATTATATGTTTGTCGTTCATTCAATCATTTAATCATTCTTTCGTTATATGAAACAATTTTAATTGTTTTAAATTCACATCTTACATAAGATTCACTTAATTGAATGAAATTATACAATTTCTAAATTGGTTCTTTGGGGGCGGGGGGGTTTTCCACATTTCTTCATTCTGATTTACTAATTACAAGAATTTATTTTTAGAAAGAATTTTATTTTAATTTAGGCGTATTATAATTATGGACCATATTTGTAATGTATGTAAATTAAAATAAATAAATATCAACCAAATGCAACTACAAGACCCCTAACTGATCGAAGGACATCTCGATTATATTCTTTTTTTGGAAAATTTGCCAAAAATTAATTTAGATTATGAAATAAAAAGATTTTACAATTGTATTTTAATATGATCTCAGTTATCGGTCTATAACTTTTTATCTACTGAAACATTTTCAACAATCGGTTCAGATTTCGATTTAATAATGGAATGACAACAAAAAACAGAAATTTTATGGGTCATTCACTGCCAGCTAAGGGTTTGCAATGCTTTAAATCATCCCATTTATTAAGATATTTTAGTTCGAAAGTTTAAGTTTTACCGTGAAGCAGAAATAAATCTGTAACTTTTGAACGGCTGGATGGATTTGAATGAATTTTTACATAATGATCACAGAGAGGTGTTGCTTTATAACCACCAAAGTTATAATGCCAAACTCCTCTGCTGTAATTATGTTAAATTTTATGAAAATCCATTCAGCCGATCAAAAGTTACAGATTTATTTCAAAAAAACTATTCTGCTCCAGTATGGAATGTTGTGCAGTGGAGCAGAATCAATTTTTTGGAAATATATCCGATATCTTTTGATCGGAGGTATGGCTTAGCATGACATTTAATATATTGTTAACATAGGAGTGTAGCGTTATAACTATGGGATGTCGAAACCCATAGGGCCTCTATTAACAGAGTTACAACGGTGCAAAAGTGGTTACCTCGAACATAATTTCCTTTCACTTAGTCAAAGTTTTCTTCTCATTAAATTTCATAAATTTTCAAGCAAAGTCATAAGATGGTCTCCTGACGAGACCTTACAAAAAATGTCTACATGTATTATTTATCTCTAATAGTTTTCGAGTTATTTGCATTTGAAATTTCAATTTTTAAAATTTTACAAAAACCTTTAAATCTGACTCAATCGGAAGTAGAAGATGTTAAAAATGAGCCATGTAGATTCTGGAATCAGGTGATCTTCTCAGATGAGTGCAAATTTAATATTTTCCTGTATGATGGTCATTCTACAATATAAAGAACTGCATAAGTCAAAAAAAAAATCTGGGGTCTCTTGTTCATTGCAGCGGTTGGAGTACTTATCTTTAATGATAAATATGTATATTTATAAATCTTAAACGAAAATGTCATTCACATTTAAGGGCGATAATGATTAGAAACATTCAGCTCACGATATAAAGATTTGAATCTTGCCACATCCTTTGCAGTTTTCGGATCTAAATCCCATCCAATAGGTGAAGAAAAAATTGGATGGAAAATTACGATCACTTATGGTGTTAAGAAAAAGTGTTCTGAAAACAGCATTTCTAAAATATTGGCGACGATATCAGAACAGAGTTGGTACATTCGATGCCAAGAAAACTGAAAGAAATTATAAAACAAAATGGTTTCATTCATTGTAACAACAGAAGTGCCCATAATTTTGTCTCAGCAAAACAAGTAGTAATGAGAGCATATTAATTTTATCACTCTGTCTATAACGCCAAGAAGGAATCACATAAGATCCAATAAATAATATATATTATTGCAACAAATCAATGTTTGTACATCTGTCTGTTGTTGGCACGATCACACAGAGCGCGGTGATTACGTTACACATTTTTTATCTTGTGTCTATAATTATGTCCGTGACTGTAGGTATCTCTCATTTATCTTTAATATCTGAAAGTTTTCCTTTTGGGTTTAATAAACTTAATTGATTTTTAAAATCTTTTGAATTTCGATTTAAATATTATTTTTTCAATTAAATATATTTGAAGCAATTTGTTCATCATTTTAATTAAACTGTTTTTAATTGAATTTTAAATTAAATATATTTTTTTCTAATTTAATCTTTCTCTTAAAGTAAATAAAAGGAAAAAAATAACTTAAAGCAAGAAAAAAAAAGAGGTGCCGTAAAAATTTGACCAGTCACTCATTCATCGCTGATGAACGCGATCTTTAATGAAAAAAATAATAAAAATTTCTATTAAAATATTTTAAAGAAACAATAATTTGAATAGAAAAAAATTAGAAATTAAGGAGTGGGATCGAAAAATGCTTATAATCTTTGATTAAAATTATTATTTCAATTAACGAAAACAAAATATTTTTATAGTTTTAATTACTGCTGATGAAATTTTCGAAACTCTTCCATTAACGTTATTATAGAGCTTTCTCTCGCTGGACTTTGTTTTAGGTCTTTCTTGGTACAAATATTACATTTTTTCTTGTACTTGGGCTCAGACCGAAAATAAGTTGACACATTATGAAGTCTTATGAATGGAAATGGCCTTTTTAGTAAAAATTCCTTCATGTAAATTTCGGTATTTGTAGAGCCCATTTCCGATTGTTTGCCAAATTTGGTGCCTTAACCATTCTTCAACATTCCCTTGAGCATTAGAAACTTAAAATTTGTGACCAGGAAGTTGCGAAAAATCTTGCACATTTCATCATACTTTATGAAGAAAGAAAACTTGACTTCACTTTCCATGAACTATTTTGGGCCCCAAATTTATAGCAGCTTTATTTTCAGGAATTTTGGAGTCTTGTATGTTTTCATGCCCTACACCACCGTAGGTAGTTGGGGTTTTATGCTGATAATTGTATTATACAGGAAAAATTATGTTACACCCATCAATAAGAATACTGATCGACTCAGAATCATTTTCTGGATCAAATTAACGATGTCTGTTTTTCCGTCTTTTTTTTGAGATACCTTAATGAAATGTGGTAGATATTATTATTTATGCTTAAGAACGAAGCCTATTGGCCACGTTCAGTCCAATATTTCAAGTACCTCCCATACAAATGTACTAGCAAGAATGAGGTCTTAAATATAAAGTGAAATTAACGAAATTGTTAAGGAGTTAATTCTTATGATATTCTAAAACAACGTACCAAATTATGCGATTGACCGATAATCGGTCCATTGATTTTCATAGGTCCCATACAAGCCCCTTCCAAATATCATTTTAAAGGGTATAAATCTATCATATACGTTGGTATTGTATTAATATTTGGTCAAATTAAAGTTAAATATAAGAATTATACGAGGGTCGGTCTATAATTTCTTCTAACACCCATTTAAACCTCACAAAATTAATTTTAAAACGCAAAACTGGACACTTAAGAATAAATCAGAAAATAAAATTATACGAGGGTCGGTTATATATATTTCATAACTAACATACCAACATTGTGTTGTTAAAAATGCTTTCTAAATTTTTGGTTTTAGAAACATCCGTCAACCTGCACCAGATCTTCCATCAACGGACAAGTTCTCCCGATACTATTTTACAAAGGTAATTTGATCGAAAAAACAAATAAGAAGGATATATTCGGCTGTGCCGAGTGTTACATACTTTCCAGCACAAACGTATACACTATAAAAACGTTTTTCCTATCTTTTTAAAAAGATGAAGCGATTTTGTTAGTTTTATATGGGAACCTTTCAGGACTATAATAATTACTTAGGCAACATTTAATTGAGCTTTTTCAATTTTGTGGATGATGGAGACAGACGACTCAGATTAAGATTTGACATGGAGTCTGAGATGATAATTCCTTCTTAGCCTCGCACACGAAATGCAAGTTCATCACTTGTGGTGATGAAGGGTATAAGAAATCAAATAAAGTATTATTTGGGTTAAGAGTTTTAATAAAAATGTGTGTTAAGAATTTTTCGATCTCAGTCCTTAATACATAATAAATTAATGCATAATTAAACCGTTATTTTTGCTTCTTCATCTTCTCGAAAAAAAAAATCATAATAAAAATGCGTTATTTCAAATGTTCATTATTTTTATTATTTTTTATTTTTATTTTCATTATTATTTTTATTGTATTATCGCACAATACAATAGAAGAAGAAGAAGCTCAGGAGCTCTCTCACACAGTGTTTGTTTGTATGTCTTTTTTATTTCTTCTACGATAATTTTTTTTAATGTTTAACAAATTACAATTTAATGAAAACAACAATTAAATAACTCAAAAGGTGGTTGCCGGGTAAACGAAAAAAAAATAAAATAAAATAGAAATTAATTATAAAGAAAAAAGAATTAAAAGAATCAACAACAAAAGGGCATTTCTGCGCTTTTCTTTTTTTCCATTATTATTATTTTTAAAAAAATTTGATGTTCACTCTTGTAATAATGAATATGAGTTTTTTCATTCATTCATTCATTACGTTTATATACGTTCTTACATATGTATATATGTATGTAATGTGCATAAACATAATGAATTTGGTAAATGTGTGAATTCATTCATTCATTCGTAAGTGTGTGCACACACAATCGTATTTGCACATGAAGAAAGTTTCTAATTTCTTTCTCAATCAAGATTTTTATCTAAAATAAAAAAAAAATACACTCATTTTTAAATCACAATTTAAAAATATATTTCGTTTTTTATTTCACATTAAGGTTTAAAACGTTATTTAAATAGAAATTAATTTCTATACATTATTAATTATATAAAATCAGATGAATTCCTTAATGATCACACCTTAAAGCGATCTCAATAACAAAACTAAAGGTGAAAGGAAAAAATTATAAAACTTTAAATAGATTATATTTTTGGTGAAAATTTGAATTTTTAGGGAAAAATTAAATTTTTAGGGAAAAATTAAATTTTAGTGAAAAATTTGAATTTTTAGTGAAAAATTCAATTTTTAGTGAAAAATTCAATTTTTAGTGAAAAATTAAATTTTTAGTGAAAAATTAAATTTTAGTGAAAAATTCAATTTTTAGTGAAAAATTCATTTCTAGTGAAAAATTCAATTTTTAGTGAAAAATTCAATTTTTAGTGAAAAACTCAATTTTTAGTGAAAAATTCAATTTTTAGTGAAAAACTCAATTTTTAGTGAAAATTTGAATTTTTAGTGAAAAATTCAATTTTTAGTGAAAATTTGAATTTTTAGTGAAAAATTCAATTTTTAGTGAAAATTTGAATTTTTAGTGAAAAATTCAATTTTTAGTGAAAATTTGAATTTTTAGTGAAAAATTCAATTTTTAGTGAAAAATTTGAATTTTTAGTGAAAAATTCAATTTTTAGTGAAAATTTGAATTTTAGTGAAAAATTCAATTTTAGTGAAAATTTGAATTTTTAGTGAAAAATTCAATTTTTAGTGAAAATTTGAATTTTTAGTGAAAAATTCAATTTTTAGTGAAAATTTGAATTTTTAGTGAAAAATTCAATTTTTAGTGAAAATTTGAATTTTTAGTGAAAAATTCAATTTTTAGTGAAAATTTGAATTTTTAGTGAAAATTTGAATTTTTAGTGAAAAATTCAATTTTTAGTGAAAATTTGAATTTTTAGTGAAAAATTCAATTTTTAGTGAAAATTTGAATTTTTAGTGAAAAATTCAATTTTTAGTGAAAATTTGAATTTTTAGTGAAAAATTCAATTTTTAGTGAAAATTTGAATTTTTAGTGAAAAATTCAATTTTTAGTGAAAATTTGAATTTTTAGTGAAAAATTCAATTTTTAGTGAAAATTTGAATTTTTAGTGAAAAATTCAATTTTTAGTGAAAATTTGAATTTTTAGTGAAAAATTCAATTTTTAGTGAAAATTTGAATTTTTAGTGAAAAATTCAATTTTTAGTGAAAATTTGAATTTTAGTGAAAAATTCAATTTTTAGTGAAATTTGAATTTTAGTGAAAATTTGAATTTTTAGTGAAAATTTGAATTTTTAGTGAAAAATTCAATTTTTAGTGAAAAAATCAATTTTTAGTGAAAAAATCAATTTTTAGTGAAAATTTGAATTTTTAGTGAAAATTTGAATTTTTAGTGAAAATTTTAATTTTTAGTGAAAATTTTAATTTTTGGTGAAAATTTTAATTTTTAGTGAAAATTTGAATTTTTAGTGAAAATTTGAATTTTTAGTGAAAATTTGAATTTTTTAGTGAAAATTTGAATTTTTAGTGAAAATTTGAATTTTTAGTGAAAATTTTAATTTTTAGTGAAAATTTTAATTTTTAGTGAAAATTTGAATTTTTAGTGAAAATTTGAATTTTTAGTGAAAATTTTAATTTTTAGTGAAAATTTTAATTTTTAGTGAAAATTTGAATTTTTAGTGAAAATTTGAATTTTTAGTGAAAATTTGAATTTTTAGTGAAAATTTGAATTTTTAGTGAAAATTTGAATTTTTAGTGAAAATTTGAATTTTTAGTGAAAATTTGAATTTTTAGTGAAAATTTGAATTTTTAGTGAAAATTTGAATTTTTAGTGAAAATTTAATTTTTAGTGAAAATTTGAATTTTTAGTGAAAATTTGAATTTTTAGTGAAAAATTTGAAATTTTTATTGAAAAATTTGAAATTTTTATTGAAAATTTGAATTTTTATTGAAAAATTTGAATTTTATTGAAAAATTTGAATTTTTATTGAAAAATTTGAATTTTATTGAAAAATTTGAATTTTTATTGAAAATTTGAATTTTTATTGAAAAATTTGAATTTTTATTGAAAAATTTGAATTTTATTGAAAAATTTGAATTTTTATTGAAAAATTTGAATTTTTATTGAAAAATTTGAATTTTTATTGAAAATTTGAATTTTGTATTGAAAAATTCAATTTTAGTGAAAATTTGAATTTTAGTGAAAAATTCAATTTTAGTGAAAATTTGAATTTTTAGTGAAAATTTGAATTTTTAGTGAAAATTTGAAGTTTTAGTGAAAATTTTGAATTTTTAGTGAAAAATTAAAGTTTTAGTGAAAATTTGAATTTTTAGTGAAAAATTAAATTTTTAGTGAAAATTTAAATTAAATTTTTAGTGAAAATTTGAACTTTTAGTGAAAAATTAAATTTTTAGTGAAAATTTGAATTTTTAGTGAAAAATTCAATTTTAATGAAAATTTGAATTTTTAGTGAAAAATTCAATTTTTAATGAAAATTTGAATTTTTAGTGAAAAATTCAATTTTTAATGAAAATTTGAATTTTTAGTGAAAAATTCAATTTTTAGTGAAAATTTGAATTTTGTGAAAAATTCAATTTTTAGTGAAAAATTCAATTGTTAGTGAAAAATTCAATTTTTAGTTAAAAAAATTGAAATTGTTAGTGAAAATTCAATTTTTAGTGAAAAATTCAATTGTTAGTGAAAAATTCAATTTTTAGTGAAATATTCAATTTTTAGTGAAAAATTAAATTTTTAGTGAAAAATTAAATTTTAGTGAAAATTTCAATTTTTAGTGAAAAATTCAATTGTTAGTGAAAATTCAATTTTTAGTGAAAAATTCAATTGTTAGTGAAAAATTCAATTTTTAGTGAAAAAATTGAAATTGTTAGTGAAAAATTCAATTTTTAGTGAAAATTCATTTTTAGTGAAAAATTCAATTTTTGGGTGAAAAATTCAATTTTTAGTGAAAATTTGAATTTTTAGTGAAAATTCAATTTTTAGTGAAAATTTGAATTTTAGTGAAAAATTCAATTTTTAGTGAAAATTTGAATTTTTTAGTGAAAAATTCAATTTTTAGTGAAAATTTGAATTTTTAGTGAAAAATTCAATTTTTAGTGAAAATTTGAATTTTTAGTGAAAAATTCAATTTTTAGTGAAAATTTGAATTTTTAGTGAAAAATTCAATTTTTAGTGAAATTTGAATTTTTAGTGAAAAATTCATTTTTAGTGAAAATTTTGAATTTTTTAGTGAAAATTTGAATTTTTAGTGAAAATTCATTTTTAGTGAAAATTTGATTTTTAGTGAAAAATTCAATTTTTAGTGAAAAATTTGAATTTTAGTGAAAAATTCAATTTTTAGTGAAATTTGAATTTTTAGTGAAAAATTCAATTTTTAGTGAAAATTTGAATTTTTAGTGAAAAATTCAATTTTTAGTGAAAATTTGAATTTTTAGTGAAAAATTCAATTTTTAGTGAAAATTTGAATTTTTAGTGAAAATTCAATTTTAGTGAAAATTTGAATTTTAGTGAAAAATTCAATTTTTAGTGAAAATTTGAATTTTTAGTGAAAAATTCAATTTTTAGTGAAAATTTGAATTTTTAGTGAAAAATTCAATTTTTAGTGAAAATTTGAATTTTTAGTGAAAATTTGAATTTTTAGTGAAAATTTGAATTTTTAGTGAAAAATTCAATTTTTAGTGAAAAATCAATTTTTAGTGAAAAATCATTTTTAGTGAAAATTTGAATTTTTAGTGAAAATTTGAATTTTTAGTGAAAATTTTAATTTTTAGTGAAAATTTTAATTTTTGGTGAAATTTTAAATTTTTAGTGAAATTTGAATTTTTAGTGAAAATTTGAATTTTTAGTGAAAATTTGAATTTTTAGTGAAAATTTGAATTTTTAGTGAAAATTTGAATTTTAGTGAAAATTTGATTTTAGTGAAAATTTTAATTTTTAGTGAAAATTTTGAATTTTTAGTGAAATTTGAATTTTTAGTGAAAATTTGAATTTTTAGTGAAAATTTTAATTTTTAGTGAAAATTTGAATTTTAGTGAAAATTTGAATTTTTAAGTGAAAATTTGAATTTTTAGTGAAAATTTGAATTTTTAGTGAAAATTTGAATTTTTAGTGAAAATTTGAATTTTAGTGAAAATTTGAATTTTTAGTGAAAATTTGAATTTTTAGTGAAAATTTGAATTTTTAGTGAAAATTTTAATTTTTAGTGAAAATTTGAATTTTTAGTGAAAATTTGAATTTTTAGTGAAAATTTGAATTTTTATTGAAAAATTTGAATTTTTATTGAAAAATTGAATTTTTATTGAAAAATTTGAATTTTTAATTGAAAAATTTGAATTTTTATTGAAAAAATTTGAATTTTTATTGAAAAATTTTGAATTTTTTTGAAAAATTTGAATTTTTATGAAAAATTGAATTTTTATGAAAAATTTGATTTTATTGAAAAATTTGAATTTTATTGAAAAATTTTGAATTTTGTATTGAAAAATTCAATTTTAGTGAAAATTTGAATTTTTAGTGAAAATTCAATTTTAGTGAAATTTGAATTTTTAGTGAAAATTTGAATTTTTAGTGAAAATTTGAAGTTTTAGTGAAAATTTGAATTTTTAGTGAAAAATTAAGTTTTAGTGAAAATTTGAATTTTTAGTGAAAAATTAAATTTTTAGTGAAAATTTAAATAAATTTTTAGTGAAAATTTGAACTTTTATGAAAAATTAAATTTTTAGTGAAAATTGAAATTTTTAGTGAAAAATTCAATTTTTAATGAAAATTTGAATTTTTTAGTGAAAATTCAATTTTTAATGAAAATTTGAATTTTTAGTGAAAAATTCAATTTTTAATGAAATTTGAATTTTTAGTGAAAAAATTCAATTTTTAGTGAAAATTTGAAATTTTGTGAAAAATTCATTTTTAGTGAAAAATTCAATTGTTAGTGAAAATTCAATTTTTAGTTAAAAATTGAAATTGTTAGTGAAAATTCAATTTTTAGTGAAAAAATTCAATTGATTTAGTGAAAAATTCAATTTTTAGTGAAAAATTCAATTTTTAGTGAAAAATTCAATTTTTAGTGAAAATTCAATTTTTAGTGAAAATTCAATTTTTAGTGAAAAATTCAATTTTTAGTGAAAAATTCAATTTTTAGTGAAAATTCAATTTTAGTGAAAAATTCAATTTTTAGTGAAAAATTGAATTTTTAGTGAAAAAATTGAAATTGTTAGTGAAAATCATTTTTAGTGAAAAATTCAATTTTTAGTGAAAAATTCAATTTTTGGTGAAAAATTCAATTTTTAGTGAAAAATTCAATTTTTGGTGAAAAATTCAATTTTTAGTGAAAAATTCAATTTTTGGTGAAAAATTCAATTTTTAGTGAAAAATTCAATTTTTAGTGAAAAATTCAATTTTAGTGAAAATTTGAATTTTTAGTGAAAAATTTAATTTTTAGTGAAAATTTGAATTTTTAGTGAAAAATTTAATTTTTAGTGAAAATTTGATAGTGAAAAATTAAATTTTTAGTGAAAAATTTAATTTTTGGTGAAAAATTAAATTTTAGTGAAAAATTTAATTTTTGGTGAAAATTTGAATTTTTAGGGAAAATTTGAATTTTTGGTGAAAATTTGAATTTTTAGGGAAAATTTGAATTTTGGTGAAATTGAATTTTTAGTGAAAATTTGAATTTTTTAGTGAAAATTTGAATTTTTAGTGAAAATTTGAATTTTTAGTTGAAAATTTGAATTTTTAGTGAAAATTTGAATTTTTAGTGAAAATTTGAATTTTTAGTGAAAATTGATTTTAGTGAATTTAATTTTAGTGAAAATTTGACATTTTTAGTGAAAATTTGAATTTTAAGTGAAAATTTGAATTTTAAGTGAAAAATTTGAATTTTAGTGAAAAATTTGAATTTTTAGTGAAATTCATTTGGTGAAAAATTTCTATTTGGTAAAAATTAAATTTTTTGATAAACTTAGTCGATTTAGCTAAATCGAGAACTACGTTCACAATAATGAACCGATTTCAACTAATAGATATTAGTTCAAGTCCTTTTTCTTATTTTTATTTCAAAAGGTGGAACTTTATCTGAGCAACGTTAAAATTCGGAAGAAATCTTTTCTACAATTCATAGAAGATATTCAATCGCATCAAAGATAACCAGAATCGGATC
>PYHX02000413.1:7466487-7496337 GCA_004302925.2 Cochliomyia hominivorax
CAAGTGATTATACCCTACACCAATCGTAAATGGTTGGAATATAACACGTTTGTGCAGATGTTTGTAATGGGCAGAAAAAATAGTATACTTTTCGTCGTAATCACTTCCTAAGACGATTTAAGCATGTCAGTCCGTCCGACTGCCTGTCCATGTAAAGCTTGTTAACAATGAACAGATCGCAGTTTTGAAGATATTTTAATGAAATTAACACGTGATATTAATCAGGCTCAAGGACGATGCCAATTGAATTGTTATGAACGGTCCCTTATTACATATAGGATTAAGTCATATTGAGTTAAATATAAGCAAAACTGTTGGTGCGAAATTATACGAGAGTTGGTCCATAATATTTCTAACTCCGATATAACTCAGAAACCAGAAAAATCTCCTTTTAAAACGCATAAATTTCACATAAATGTTCGTACCATAACAATCTATTGCACATTTAAGCGTAAATAAAAAAATCAAATTATACGAGGGCCATTTAAAACCAACACTGTAGTGAAAGATGTAATCGGGTTTGTCCGAGTATCAAATCTTCTCATATACATTTATTATACTCTGCACCACCGTAGATGGTTGGGGTATTATGCGTTTGTACTGATGTTTGTAACATACAGAAAAATGGTGTTACACCCACCTAAAAGTATACCGTTCGACTCAGAATCATTTTCTGAGTCGATTTAAACGTCCGTCTGTCTGTCTGGCTGTCCAAGTAAACGTTGTGAACACTCTACAGATCGCAATTTTTGAGATATCTCAATGAAATTTGGTACATGTTATTATTTTAGCCCAAGGACGAAGCTTAAAGAACTATGAAACATGTTCGGTCCATTACTACGGGTACCTCCCATACAAATGTTCTCCTGAAATGAAGTTCTAAGCCCATAAAAGTCCTATATAAAGCGAAATTTAATTTGACGATATGTCAAATTATGCGAGGTTCAGTCTATTACCTCTTATAGGTTCCATACAAGTTTCCTTCCAGATATAACTTTGAAGGATATAAATCCAACACATACTTTGGTATTGCAATAATTATTGGTCAAATTGAAATAAGTAAAAGCAAAAATCAATGTGCAAAATTATACGACGGTCGGTATATAATTTCATCACGGCTCCTAAATTTCACATAAATATTAATTTCGCCATAATATGGTGAATAAATCAAATAATAAAATTAAACGAGGTTCGTTCATTAATTTTTCGTAACTGCTATTTACAGCATGTATTCTGGTGTAGGGTATTACATAGTTGGGCTTGACCAACTATAACATTTTTAATTGTTTTTTTATAATTTACTACAAAATTTATCCGACAACCCCCACACATACTTAAAATATTCTAAAAAGTGAAATAAAAGTATCAACAAATTGTACCCCTCGAGTCCTCACTGAAAGAAAAAAGTAATCTATAAAGCTTTTGCAACAAACTGGACGAAAACCATGTACCGTTATTTTCTACATATTTTAGTACTCGAGAGAAGTTAAGCTTTCCCACTAGTAATATTACTAATACTCTCTCTTACACACACACATTCATATGGACATTTTCTCTTTTGTGTTTGAATACTCTTTCATATGCCGTTATTTGCTCATTTTTTCACACACTCACACAAACACTAATACACTCTCTTGTTTGTTGTTCGTTCTCATTCTCATTTTTATTATTACGCTGATGATGGTGATGATGATGATGATGATGGCACACACTCTTTTTCGAAATTTTTCACATGAATGGTTAGTAGTTCCTTGCCCATATTATCATCATGGAATTGATTTTTCTATTTTTATAAAAATTGTGGTTGTTTTTTTATTATTTTATTTTTATTTTTATTTTTGTTTTTTTTTATTATTCATTCTTATGTTAAAGAATTTTTTTATTTATGTTGCAAACAAAATTTCTATGGCTCTGAGAGGTTGTTTGTTTGTTTGTTTGTAGTTGTTGTTGTTTTTCTTTTTAATACTAATTTTTTGTGGGGGGTGGGGAGGTGGGGTGTGTTGTTGGATAGAATTTAGAATAATATAAAGAAGATTATTGGAAAAAAAACTTGAATAAAAAAACATTGTTTGTTTGTTGTGATAGAAATACTAAAAATTATTTGTCCGTCTGTCCAATCATACGAATGAATGACTGTTTGTCTGTCTGACTGTCCGTTTGTCTGTATTTCTGTTTTTGAGATTGTGTTTATTAGGGTGATCGATGCTTCCATATTTTTTAGAAACCGGTTTTCGGTTTCTTTAAAAAATTGCAATTTAATGAAAGCGGTTTTGTTCTATTTATAATAACCGGTTAATCGGTTTTTTAACAAAATATTATGATGCCTAAAAATATTAAGGATTTTTATTTATTAGAAAAACAGTCCTTTTAAAAACGCTTAAATATTTTCTTTTTAAAAGCTTTGGAGTATATCGACTTTTATAACCCCTCCGTTAAAAGTGGTGATAGTCACTCCGTGTGTAACGCTAAGAAGGAATCGTCTAAGAACCCATAAAGTATATATATTCTAGCAGCATAATCTGAATCGATTATGCCATGTCCGTCTGTATTATTCATTTTGCAAAAACTATTTATCAGACTAAAATTCATTTATTCCAAGAATCATCAAAATTGGATTAAGAGGAAAAAAGTTATATAATCCAAAAAATGTATATTTCTTTATATATAAAAAAGTTTTGTTGTCATTAGTATGTCAGATGTGATCGTGTGTATGTGTTTATATTAATTTCATTCATGTTCCAAATTATATGCAGAAACGCCACTGTTTCGATTTTTAGATTCAGATCCAGTATCTTCTTAACAAGAAGTAGGAATGAAAGAAAGTACGCTAAATTTCATAAAAACAAACTTCTTAAAAATCCGTCTATTCGTATAGAAAAACCCGGTTTCTTTGCTATTCGAAATGTGAGCTTTTCAGAAAAATTTAAACCGACATAAAACAAAATAACCGGTTATTAAAAACCGAACCGATTACCCTAATGTTTATGTGTAGTTTTCAGATTGGGACCCCTTAAATGCCGCTTTTTATGTGAATGATGATGATTATTATTGTTAAGAATTAGTGACGACGATGATGATGTTGATTATGATGATGCTTGGCAACCGTGTGTTTGTTGTAGTTGCTGTTGTTGTTATTTTTATTATTATTATTTTTTAAATTTGTTTTCTTTTGTTGTTGTTGTTGTTATTATTATTATTTAAATTTTTTTCACTGAAAAAAATAATGACCACAATAACACACAAATTTTTTAATTTATTTCCTCAAAATTTATGGGATTTCGGAAATTTTCTGATTGAAAAACTAAATTTTCAATTTCCACACAAAGCAAAAACAACAAAACTCACTTTATTTCATTTTCATCATAATTTTTTGTATTTGTTTCACTTCACTTCACTCATTCACACACGGTGGTTGTATAGAAAATTTTCTTTTTCGATTTTCCTTTTTTTCTTTTGCTGCAAATTGGTCGTTTGTTTTTTTCTTTTATTTTAATTTTCTTTTTTTTTTCGTGTTATACAGGAACTTTTTTTGTGGAAAATACTTTTGCAGAGAAAAAAAGAAAACACTTTTTTGGGGTTTCAATACTTTTTTTTTTTGTAAAATTGAGTTGTTTTGTTTAAATATTTAAATTGCTTTTTTCACATAATAAATTTTATGATTTTGTTTATTTTTTAGAAAAATTTAAAAAAAAAATAATTATAAAATAAATTTTTACAAAAAAATAAATTGCTTTTTTTTAATAAACCGTCTCGTCTTTTTAACGTCAGCGCAGCAATGACTATTTTACTTTTTAGTATCATTAATGAGAGAAGAAAAACACACTGACACACACATGCACTCACACACTCTTACACATACAAAAAATAAGTTAAATTCAGCAAAAAACAAATTTCTTTTATTCTCAAATTCCACTTAAGTTTTAAACAACAACAACAAATGAGCTGGAGAAAGCTTTTTTTAGTATCTTTAACTTGAAATTTAAATTTTTTCATAAGTATAACAGTTATCTGCAGAGAGTGAAAGAGACTGTATAAAGAAAAGCTTTTGTGAATAAGGAAATTTTCTAACGGTTTTTTTTTTCTTATTTTTTTGAGTAAACTGTATTGAATGCTTTCGAAAAGCTTTGATTTGAATATAACAGTTTGCTGGGAGAGAGAGACTATATGGAAGAAAAGCTCTTGTGAATTAATAAATTTTACAACGGTTGTTTTCCTTATTTTTTTTAACTGAATAGAACACAAAATCAAATTTGAAAAAAGTATTATTTTAGACTTGAAGTGAAATTAATTGTTTGATTTCCGAAAATCGTCTGTGGAACTTAATGAATTTGTTGAACATGATTTTTTTTAAATTCCTTTAAAACCGATCCATTTTGGAGAAAGGGATTTGGTCTAAAAAAGATCTGTCCACTGCTGAGGAAGTTGCGCTCAATGTTGCCAGATTTGAAGATTTCTCGTCATTTTGAAGATTTTATGAACCCAAAATGGCATTTTGACGATTTGACGATTTATGCCCCAATTTTGACGATTTCATCTCAAGCATTAAAAATTTTGAATCTTCACCAAAACTTGAACCTAATTGAAATATTCTGCCCGCCTTTAATGACTTCAGATAAATAACAATTATTCAAAGTCCATATAATAAGGACTTTGGTATAAAATAAAATCGAAATCGATTTATTTTTTAGTGTTTGATTTTTTAATGATTTCGAAAAGTTAATTTTTCCGAATAACTCAAAAAACGGATTTCTTCAAATGTCGGTTTTTTGAATACAATAATACTCAACATATATTAAAATAGTGTTGGCATATTTCTGGTATGTCTGCATAATTTTTTAATGTTCCAAATTTTGTCTCAATTTAGACCAAAAAATTTAGATGTTCGTTTGCTTTTTCCGTAGCTTTTTGTAAATATAACAGTTAAGGGATTTTTTGTTTTTATAAATGTTGTATAAATAATTTATTTTATAGTGAACATTCATTTTACACACTTGTTTATTTACTATAAAATTCTTGTCTCTACTAATTTAGTTCTATAAATCAAAGTAAAGATCAGAACCATTAAATTGTTTCAAATTTAGTATGTGAAATATATGAAAGATAATACAGTTTAATAATAATTAATTTAGATAATGCAGTGTTTATCGAGTAACATATTTGTGGTGGATACAATTTTATTTACCACATTTTAAATGAAAAACTTGACTAAAGGTTTGGTGAGTGGTGACGATGATGTTTTTATGAGGGAGGAAAGAGTGGGGAGGGAAAAGAAAGTCTGTTACAAAACTTTTTTCTTAATGCACAAAATTTTATGAACTTAATGAGAAATTTTAGGTGCTGACGCATTTGTTTTAAATTTTTAAATGAATATGAACAATACTGTAAGCAAATTTCCTTCTCCGATGCAGTTGTTTGCATAAAACATTTCACTTCTGGTTTGAATCTTTGCTATACGTTGTATATCGTAGTGTTTTTTAAAGTTTCTATTGGGAAAAACATGCTGTAATTCCTGAGTCGTTGAAGATAATCGAATGAAATTTGCACCGAACAAAATTGAGATGCATTGTAGCCACTTTGGGAAACCACAGATCTTGAGATAGGTCGAAGCACATTATATGAACTTCTAAAATTGGTCTGTCGTTTTATATATTTTAAAATAAATTTTAAAAGACATTTAAAGAAAGCTGCCTTTTTCTTTCTCCATTGAACATCCTTCCTAGAAAAGTAGGAGTTTTTAGTTTCGATTTTGAATCGTTTCGTCTTTCTAAGACAATATTAGTCTATATTCACTTCTGCTCCGTTGTTTGTAGAAATGAGGCTCAATGCAAGTCTGGTACACAATCGTCCATTCACATTCTCAATTGCATCATTAATTTCTTAGCTGACATATGCCATATTTATATATATAACATATTTTAGTATTTTCTAATCCGAAAAAGGGCCTTAGATGGAAGTTAGGTCAAATAATAATATTAAATGAAATGATGATGTATGCATTATGGTTACATGCATCCATTTTTTGTTAAAACATTTAAAAAAGATTTTCGTCGGATATTTGAGGTTGTCTCAGATATGGATCTATAACTTTTTTGCAGTTTAACCGATATTGCAGGTTTTTGGATTGGAAACTACCTAATGAAATAACAAACTATTTAGTTATATATAGTTGACATAGCTAAATCGAATCAGATTTTATGATGCGATAATGTATGTACTATATGGGGTCTTAGATGATATCTTCTTATCGAGACTTGTGATGGTGGAGGAAACAAAAGCAATGCTTATTCCTATCTCCTTTGTCTCTAAAGATCTTATTTCTTACTCTCTTTATCCGTCATCCTCAAATTTATTTTCCGGAAAAAATTTCCCATCAAGAATGTGAATATACGTTGCATTAAGCTTTTATTTCTGCATTTGAAGTGAACTTTGACCTCCAGTATTTCAACTGGAGAGGAGAGTAAGTAACGAGACAAAAAATTGCAATGACGACGTACGTTCCAGGCAATAAACATTGCAATAGTTTCCAATTCCGTTTCGGCTGACAAAAGCACAGTAAATAAATATGATAATAAAGAAAAAAGTGAAACAAATACTAAAAAAGATTTCACACACTTATATAAAATACAGATATTTATCATTATACACACACACTATCATATTCCATATAATTTTCATAATAAAAAATGTTTAATAATCCACCCCCTTCATACAACATCCTCCACTCATACTCTCACATTTTTCTACATCCTCGATATCATTTTTCTTTTTCTTTCTTTGTTGTTATTGTTGTTGTTGATAGTTTTTGTTTAAGTTGTCATCATTATTTATGAAATACGATGTTGTTTGTTGCATCATATAGTTTTTTTGTTATCCTGAGTGACTGAATGAATGTATGAATGTTTGTTGCTTATTCATTTTGGACGCTTAATGAAAGGACGATGGACCTTTAGAGACAGACAGATAGACACCCTGTGTAGTGGCGTATGTCGAGTGTTTTGATTTGTAACGTTTGTCACTTTATTATTTGGCGATATATTTTTATTATTAATAACAACAAATAAACAAACAACAAACAGTTACAAAAAAAATGTCAAAATAAAGAGAGCAAAACGGTCAAATAACTGTATTTTGGGGTGCTCTTTTGGGGGCTATTTTTATAGCTAATTTTAGCGACTTTTTCTTAAGAAACTCTTAATTTAAGAGTATTGGAAAGATGTAGCAAAGATGCTCTCATCATTATTAAATTGCTTGATGTAGATCTTCCCGAAATTCTACTGAAGACCCCGACTTATTGTGCTGGACTTTATGGCTTTTAAATCCTATATGAACTGCTGGGAATCAAGCTATCGGAAGGATCTTAATTATTGTTAATTTATTGGGATAATTTTCCGATTGGAATTAATTATAGGAAATTTTTTAAATAAAGTAAGTTCGTTCATTCCAACTCTTTTCCCTCCAGTAGCGAGTGGGATAAGAGCAATCCCAAGGAAAGATATAATATCATGTGGTATTGAATTTGGTATTAAAGGTATTGGATTAAGTATTCCATGGGTTCCCACGTACAGATACTGTTTTGATTATGAACATGGAAATGAGTTGGGCAAAAAACGATTCTGAATATGGAAACATTATATTAGATTACCATCGTCGCACACTACCTGCAGTTAGCTGAGAGGAGACGGGCATACATACACACATACTAGATCACAATGGTGTTGTGTACTACTTATGACATGAATAAAACCAGGACAAAATCAATGACAAATTGATTTTGGGGTGTATCAATTTAAATTTTCTGAAATTTCTCGCTTCAAAATCTTAATGACATTAAAATAAACTCAAAAAGTTGGATTATGCTGAGACCATTACATTTGATCTAGTTTCCCCTTCCCGGAATAACTTATAAATCTTTTAAATGTTGGTCCACATTCTATATGAACTCGAAAAAAATATTTTTCTAATTAAAGTTCTCTACTTGGTTATAGATTCCATATAAGGTACCTTCCCGGCACAGGGTATTGAGTTCACAACGGACCTCATTAAGATGTGGCTCCACAAGTAGGATATTTCTAAGCTCTTTAATTTAATTTTAATTCGTTTTGATTTCAAAATTCAGTTGTGGAAGAGATTTAAGATTCAGTACTCACGAATATAGAACATCTACTTGTTTTAGATTAAATATCAAGATCAGATCATTATTTCGAAAATTATGAAATTATAAAATCCTCTTCTTTCTAAATTATTGTTCCATGTTCAAGATCTTTGTCGTCTATATCAGCAATTTTTATTAAGCATAAAATGAGAGGCAGAGGTAACCACTTGAAGGTCCTAGAAATGTCTGTAATGTATATTAAGTCGTTTGTAAGTTTAAGTAATTTTTTTTGGAGTCCTTAGCGAGGTTTTTTCATTAATTAAACAAATATAAGTTATTTTTTTAATTCTCATTCACTTTTAGAATAATATGTCACCTTTTCCTATGATTTATATAAATAAGTCACTCCCTCTTCATACTCTTTTCCTTTTTTGATCATTTTCATCCATTTGGGGTTTTCATAATTACATGTCATCATACACAAACTCTCACAAACACACACACTCACACAGAGAGTTTACGGGGCAATCAAAATTTTATTTGTGCAAAATCACGGAGCTGAACTCAAGCGGAAGTGATTGAGGACTTATTGACAACACGCGTTTACATTTTGTTTATCACCAAAAACAACAAGCAAACAAAAAAAACAAAAACAATAAAAAATTGTTTTGTAAAACACTCACACACAGAATGTTTGTGTTTGTTTGTGTGTGTTTATGAATTTGATTTAATAAAACGCGAGCGACAAAACTAACGCACAGGGTGCACAAGTCACGTGTCCTTCTGCTGCTTCTGCAACAAATAAAATTTTAAGAATGAATTTATTTTAGAGAGGACAATGGACAACAACAACAACAACAAACAGACAAACAAATATCGTTTATATTATTTTTATAGGAATGAAAAAGGCATGAGAATGAATTATTAGGACTGTAGTTTAAGAATCCAGAATAATAAAAGCATGACACGCCCACTTATCTAAATTGCTGGTATTTTATTTTCTGTTTATTAAAACTTAATAAACGGAAACGGAATTTAGATTTTTAATGATTTTCTTTTTAAAGTTTGTTGATATTTTAGAAATAATAATGATCGATTTTAGTTCATAGAATCGATTGAAAATGTTCTGTGGAATAAATTTTTAATTGGACTAATAGATTTTCCGAAGTATTTTTTCATTTATGCTTTCAAATTGATTTTTCCCACACATATCATTGGTATAGTGTTTGTTTTTATGTGTGTAAGCTTATGTAAATAAAGCACAGTGGAAATAATTGTGGAAATAATTCTATAATATTTGAACCGTTAGAAATCACTTTATCGAGGACTATCTATATTCAAAATTTCTTTTCTCTCAATTCTTAAACGTTTTTTGGCGAATTTTTTTTAAATAAAATGGCCGAAGTGGTTAACTTAATAGGGTCACTGACCTCATCTCCACAATGTAAAATTTCATAAAGATGCCTCTAACGGTTCAAAAGTTCTAAAAAAAATAATAGGTACCTGAGCTTAAAGCCTCCTATTCAAAAACCGAAACCGGAAATTGGTTAAACGGTTATTTGCATTTCAAAAAATCTACCGGTTTTGAATAATTTCTATTTTCGAATTATTCGATAGCCGGTTTTTTTCTTTCGTTTAACCGGTTTTTAATGGAAATCACTTTTTAATTCTTCATTACTTTTTTTCAGCTTCATTCTTATATAATCCGCCATGATTGAGTAGATATATAAATTTTTTCATTCCATGTGTAACACGAGCTAAGTATTGTATGTATTGTAAGACATCATATTCTGAATCGATTTTGCTATGTCCGTCTCTTTTAGACATAATCACGTCAGTAAAAATAATTAAATAATTAATTTATTCCATAAATCTTTAATAATCAAACAAAACCCGGTTAATCCGTTTATTTAACATAAAACCGTATTCGAAACCGGGTTTTTTGAAAATACCTATTTTTCGTATAACTCGAAAACCGATTGTGTGTTGTGTGTTAATTTGTGTGTGTTGTGTGTTAATTTGCTTAAACGTTTGTTGTTTTTGTCCTTATAAACTCCACATATTGCTGTTGTTGTTGTATTAACAGTTGTTGCAAAAACTCACACTTATACTTATACAATCACCCATATTCACGCACATAAAAAATCTCAATTTCACACATAAAAAATCCTTTCAAAAAAATATTTTGTCCTACAAGTGTTTTGACAAGTTCAACCCTTTTTTTTGCCAACAATTCAATAAAAAAGTCCTTTTTTTTTTGTCCCATAAAATTTTGATTTTTCATATTTCGTTTCGTTGGCAGCAAATTTGAATATTTTCGCAGGAGCGCGTGTTTTGTGTCTTTCTCACTTCATTGTCGTTGTCGTCATTATCATCATCAATCGACACACAATAAAAATTCTCTGAAGTGAAAAATTGTTTTACAGAGTTTTTGATTGTGAATGAATGAATCCTGCTTCTTCTTTTTTTGATTTCTATTAATTCCCATGTATTGTTGTTGTATTTTTTGAAGCCTCCTTCTTCTCCTGGTTTTTGTTGGTGGGATTAATATTTTGGTTGGCTGAAACTGAAATTGATAAAAAAAGTTGTTGTGAACAAAAAAATCTGTTTTACATCTTGTTTTTTTGTCGTGGGTTTTGGATAAACAGATTGTTGAACATTCAATAAGTGAAGTTGTTGTATGAAATATGTGCGTGTGTGTGTGTGAGTATGTGCCAAAATATGGGGAACAGTTCACGCTTTGGGGAAAAGGATTTATGTTTAACATATAAATCCTACATTTTACATAATTAAACAATAAGAAATATATGACAGTCGTTATTGCAAAAAAGCGCTTTTTAAAGTCTTTTTAGTAACTCTCACTTTACCCTTTGACCCTTGAAGAATTCTTGATTTATACGTCCAATCGCTTCCAAATCACAAGATCATGATAGACTATTTTAAGCGTCATAACAAGAAAAGAGTTATATTGCTAAAACACACACCGTCCAGATGGCAGACACGATAAGGACGTAAATCTTACAGACACACTTTGTTGATTCTTACGGGTCCAAATTTTCACATTTTCACTAAAAATTCACATTTTCACTAAAAATTCACATTTTTACTAAAAATTCACATTTTTACTAAAAATTCACATTTTTACTAAAAATTCACATTTTTACTAAAAATTCACATTTTTACTTAAAATTCACATTTTTACTAAAAATTCACATTTTTACTTAAAATTCACATTTTTACTAAAAATTCACATTTTCACTAAAAATTCACATTTTCACTAAAAATTCACATTTTTCACTTAAAATTCACATTTTCACTAAAAATTCACATTTTTCACTTAAAATTCACATTTTCACTAAAAATTCACATTTTCACTAAAAATTCACATTTTCACTAAAAATTCACATTTTCACTAAAAATTCACATTTTCACTAAAAATTCACATTTTCACTAAAAATTCACATTTTCACTATAAATTCACATTTTCACTAAAAATTCACATTTTCATTAAAAATTCACATTTTCATTAAAAATTCACATTTTCACTAAAAATTCACATTTTCACTTAAAATTCACATTTTCACTAAAAATTCAAATTTTTCACTTAAAATTCAAATTTTCACTAAAAATTTAAATTTTTCACTAAAAATTTAAATTTTTCACTAAAAATTCACAATTTCACTAAAAATTCACAATTTCACTAAAAATTCACAATTTCACTAAAAATTCACAATTTCACTAAAAATTCACATTTTTACTAAAAATTCACATTTTCACTAAAAATTCACATTTTCACTAAAAATTCACATTTTCACTAAAAATTCACATTTTCACTAAAAATTCACATTTTCACTAAAAATTCACATTTTCACTAAAAATTCACATTTTCACTAAAAATTCACATTTTCACTAAAAATTCACATTCTTATTAAAATTGTTAATTTTCACCAAAAGTTAAAATTTGCACTAAAAATTCATTTTTTTATTAAAAATTAAGTTTTCTACAAAAAATTTAAATTTTCACCAAAAAATCAAATTATCATTTAAAACTCACTTTTTCAGTCAAATTATTTTAAAATGTTTTAGCTTTTGTTTGTTACTGTTTTTAATTCGTTACGAAAATAATAGAAGAAAATTAAAAAAGAAAATCTTTAAAAGCAGTTTTTTCTTTATGACTGACCAAAAATTAAAATTATTTTATGTTTTAAAAATTTTAAGAGTTTTTCTCCGTATTTTTTTTTTTTACTTTTAAATTAAAAACTTTCTTTTTTGTCCTTAATTTATGACAATTGTTAATGGCGTGTGGGTGAGTATAAGAGTGTGTCGTATGACTGAATATAGTGGTGAGGGAGGTGATGATAATAAACCAAAGGAGCTGTTAATAATTATTATTGTCCTTGTTGTTTTTTTTTTTTTTTTTTTGATTTTGAGACTTTTCTCTAAAAAACCATATTCCTTTTTTCAGATTTTTTTCATAAAAACTGTCGAAAGGATTTTTCACACTCAACAAATTAATTTGCATAATTTTTTTCCTTTTTTAAAGGCAGATTTTTTCTTTTTTGATAATTATTATTTTGTTTCCAGTATAAAATTGAATGAAAGAGTATCACAAAATGGAAGCTGTGAATTTTTAGTCTTTTTACTCTAGAGGGCATTGAGGAGCAGATAGGAACAGCAGCCTGTTAAAAGTTTTTAATTAATGTTGTTTAAGTGTTATAATAATTTCTATATTATTAATTTTATACCAAGAAATAAAGTTTTAGTTGGAACAAGTGAAAATGTTGTTTTCGGCTTTGGCGAATCTTCAATACCCTCCACCACAAATGTGTGTGAAGGAAATATGTTATGTTTATGTACATACACATAAGCTCGCAGATGTATGCAGTGTATGTGTTTGCCTCAGATATCGATCTATATCTTTTAGTATACTGAACCGATTTTGCTGGTTTTAAATAGGAAACTTTTCAGGACTATGAAAATTACTGAAGCGAAATTGATGCTAAAAAGGTATCTGAGATGATACCTACTTTACGATACAGATGGAATCACAAAATTAATATACCCTCTTCACCATTGGTGGAGGTGGAGGGTATGAAAAAATATTAAAAATAGAAAATGTTAAAAGAGGAAACAAACTTAAATTTAAGGTTTTTTATTGAAAAAAATATTAAAGTGAAAAAAAAATATTTTTTTTACTTTAAAAAATTTATGTAAATTTTCTCTCTCAATAATTGTTTATTTAGAATTTATAGCGAAAGTTTAATTTAATTGATTTAATCTCTAAAAAGTCTTAAGGATTTTTATTTAAATATTTACGTTTCTCCAAATGTCAGTTATCCTTATTTGTTTCAATTTATCTTTCGTTATTGGAAATTCATTTTTCTGTTGTTATTGTTGTTGTAACACAAATCAATCATTTAATTTAGTTTCATAAAAAGCCTCATCAATATTCCCTTATTTGTACCTTATTGCCATCGTCTTTCAGTTGTTGTTGTTGTTGCTCCTTAAAATATTTGTCTATAATTGACTTTTTTCTATTTCCCTTTCCTTTCCGTTATTATTTTCTTCTTAAAGCTTCAACATGCAAATCAACATCCTGTTTTAAGAATCACCGAATGGATATTTTTATTTGTGTATTTTCTTTCAATATATGTCGTGGGTAAAACAACGGCTGTTGGTCTATATAACAAATATCTTCTCTAATAGAAAGAAGCCTGGGGAAGGTATGCTAAGTGGAAGTATATTGTTTAAGCACTAAATTGTAATAAAATCTTCTTTTAAAATTAAAGAAAATTTAAAATTAAAATAACCTGTTTTTCTTAGTTTATTCAGCTTTATGGACTCAACTTGGTCCGGTTTTTTTTAATATGCAGCAAATTCCTTATGAAATCTTACATATATAACTGCTAAAATAATTATAAAAATATCTGAAATTCTAAAAAAGTTATATTAATATGAAGTTGGAACTTTATAAAAAACTATTTCTGCCTTATGATACTTATATGGACAGGGTGATCATCTCAATGTAACATGTTTTATAAGAATTGGGATTTTGGGTATTATTGTTTGGGAAATTGGGAATTCATTTAATTGTCTAATTCCAGGACAAATTTATTTACCCTTAAGTGAAATTTCATTTAAATATCCCGATTTGTTTCCATTTTATTGACGTTTAAATAATGTTATTTTCCAAAAATTTAGCCAAAGTCTCGAAAATTTTAATCCTTCATGAAATTTTACCATCAAATAGCATTTCACTAACTTTTTTAGAGATTTTCAATCTTCATGTTTTAACGTTTTATTAGATAACAAATATAAGGGTAACAACTGACTGCCTTTGTCAGAAATCCATTTAAAACAAGAAGTCTTCCATATTTCGTCTCTAACATAAATGATTTTTTTTGGCGAATTAAAAAAAAAAGAAAGGATATTAACTGGTCCCCTCTTAAACTGTGACTTTACAATTCTCCAAATCAATTCGAAAGCATTTCAGCTCTTTTCAAATTTATTCAAAAGTTGCAGTTCCATAAAAATCGTTTTGGGTTTAGTCTCCAGACGGACTGACGGACATTGTTTAAATGACTCTAGAAATATTTCTAATTCATTGGGGTTAAACTGGATTAAATATATGTTATTAATTCTTCGGTCTAATTTTTTGCACTTTATGAAATTTAAACGATTTTTTTTTAATTTCATCTTCCTTTTATTTTTTGTTGAGGGATACCTTCCCCTTTTTCCACTATATCTTAGATAAGAAAATATGTATATAATTTACTACTCACGAATCTTCTCTAAATATAGAATTTATTTTTCTGATATTCTTGCATAAAAACACTTGTTGTTTTTATTTTCCTTTTTCTTATCCTGGATAGGACGAAGACTTCTCCTTATTTCAGTGTATTATCTTTTAAATAACATGATTTTCTTTTTGTTTTGAAATTATTTTATTATTTTACCTTTCCTTACCATTCTTTAATGCTTTTTTCCCAAATTTCGTTGATCTTTAATGTTCTCCGGTTTATGGAGTTTGTTTAGCGAGTTAAGTTTAAGTAAAATGCAAATTTTTCTCTTGTTCATCATCTTAAAAAAAATAATAATAAAATGAATTTATTTTCTGTTTTAAATCGCTTTTAGTCTTGAATGTGTGGGTGGGTGGGTGTGTGAATGTATGTGAGAGTATGCTTAACATTAAAGTGTGGACATTAACATCCCTTTAATGCTAAATGAGATGTTAATGTGTGTTTTTTTTTGGGAGAAGGACTTTATTTTCCTTAAACATTAAACTTCCGTTGAAAGTATAAATTTCACTGTATAAAATTGAGTTTTCAGTTTCTTCAAATCGGGTCAGATTTTTTATAAAGGAAAATGTTAGAACATGAAATTTAACAATTTGCAAAGAAAATGTTAATGGAATTTCACAAAATTTTATGAAGAATCAGAGGAATAAAAACGTTCCCACATTTCCATACAAAAATACCCAAAATCTCAAATCTTACAAAACATATTAAACAAGTAAGAATGCTTGCATTCAGCTATATTCGGCTATGTCGAATCTTCAATATCCTCCACCATAAATTCGTGTGAAGTTAATACAATAGGTTACGTAGATATACATATATACACACACTTGCACTAGCAAACGTATACAATACAGAAACACTTAATGTGTCATAAAATTAGTTATATTTTTGGTTATAACTTTTATTATTGGAACCGATTTTGATAATTTTTGGAATAATAATGAAGCTTACATAACCTTATATTATGGAATATATTCATTCCAATTTAATGATTTATAAAATACAATTTTATGGAAGTTCATCGCTTGAACTTAGAGTTTACATTAGATATTGATTTATATCTTTTAATATACTAAACTAGTTTTGCTGGTTTTATATAGAAAATTTTTCAGGACTAAAGTGAATATTTAGGCTAAATTTCATTGACCTTTGTAAATTTTTGTGGATGTGAGCGTGCCAATGACAGACAGACGGACATAGCTAAATCGACTCAGATTTTGATTCGATGCAAGAGGGTATAAAAATTAGGAAAAATTTTAAAATTTTGTCAAGTAACTTAACGGATTCATAAATTAATACGCTGCTTGCAGTACTTTTATATAAAATTTCATAAAGAATCTGAATCGCAGGATCTCGATCCTCTAAATCGACACGAAAATGCCTTTGCTGTAACCGTGTTCAATTTTGTTCACATATCTTTTTTGATTCAAGAGTTATAGAACTATTTATAAAAAACCTTTTGGAAAAGCCGTGCGAGGGTTGTTTACAAATTTCTCATACTTGTTATTAATGTCATTAACCATATTTGATATACCTGATAATACCTGACCAAAATTATTTAAAGTATTTTCATAAGAAAAAGCAGGGTTTTTTTGATAGCGTTAGCTCAAGTAAAGTCGAAAGACGAATCCGACTGGTTTTTTGTTGTAATCGGTTCATGGATTCGTCTGTACCCCATACAAATTTTCATCAAAATTTCACTTATATGACTGATTGATCACTCATGCAAAATGTAAACTTTGGTGAAAATCGGAATATATTTGGATCTATTTCTCATATTAAGTCCCTTCCGCAATTAATTAACCAAAAGTCATTACATTCATGATGAAGTTAACATCTTATTTTCGTTATTTTAATCGTTTTATCAAGTTTCCCATAAGATCCATTTAAGACCCTTTGATGAAATCCGTAGAAAAACTACAATTTTTTCTACGGAAATATAATGTTATCGGTCCATAACATCCCATGGGTCCCACACAACTAAATTCTCTAAAGAAAATTAAGTCTTTTATTAAGTGAAAATGGGAAATATTTGAACAATCGTTAAAAATGAAGGTGCAAATATGCGTAAACTTCCTGAACATGGAGATTTAAAATATTTTTAAATCTCAATCTAAGATCTTGAAAATTCAATAAGAAACAAACTTACAGATCGATGGCAAAAATAAGTGATCATTTCTGATAGAAAATTCTGTTTTTTGTTTAAATATTTTATTTCTTTAAAAAAATGAATTTTACAACAAATAAAATAAATTTATTCATCCCTTGACCTTATAAGGTTTCCACTAAGGTTCCATTTACAATTTAAACGTAATCAGAACTGGTGGGAAACTATTTTCTATTTCTAAAAAAAAAATCATTGAAAAAAAAAGAAGAAGAATTAAACGTTTATTTTAAAATAAATTAAAATTCACGTGATCACTTTTGAAAAGAATGAATGAGAAGAATCAATGAATTGCAAGAGACTCATTAAGCAAAATGTTGCAAGAAGCATGTGAGTAGATGGATGGATGGATGGATGGATGGATGGATGTGTGGTTAGAGGAACCTATAGCTAAAATGCGTAAGTGTGTCTGTTATGATAATGAGGACTGACGTTACCTTATTTGTGGCAGACAATGTGGAGTTAGAATATAAAAATCCAAAACACACACACACACACACACTAGACAATAACAATGATCATTATCATCATATTTAATAAGAGAATTAAAGTTTGTAGTTTTATTAGAGGAAGAAATATTGTAGGTTTCTTACACGTTCACATATTTATTTCTCTATCTTATGTTAGTTAGTGTGCGTTAGTGTGCAAGTGTATTTGTTTCTTTTGCTAACAGATTTTACATGAAGGACGTCACAGGAAGTTTATCACATACCAGAAATAAAATACATACATAAATTACTTTACAACAATACTTTTTAATATGATAAATAAAATAAAAACAGAAAATGAAGAAATAACAAAATAAAAGATAAAACAAAAATTAAAGAAGAAAAAAAAAATAAAAAAAATTATTTATAAAAAAGTACAAACAAAACTGAATAAACAAAATTTAAACTTATGACTAAGTTATGAGAAGGATAAGAGACACAAAAGAAAAAAAAAAAATAAAAAAGAAAACATGAATGACAAACAAACACAAAGAAAATGAAGTAGAATGAGAAGAAACAAGTAAGAATACTAAACTGTAAGCCGAATCTTCAATGCCCTTCTTCCTGAAGTAAATACGTTATGTTTTGTACATACACACTCACGCATACACTCACTGTTGAATACAATATATAGATAATACTATAATGTATTTTCTTCTGAACCGATTTTGATAATTTGGAATGAATCCAATTAGTCGGTTTATAATTGACCATTTTACAAGGTTTTTTGTCCAAAACTTAAAGATTTTCTCAGATATCGGTCTATAGCTTTTAATATATATTGAACCGATTTTTATGATTATAAATAGTATTTTTTTACAGTTTAAGGACAATAAGAAATATTCAGGCTAAATTTCGCTGTCGATTATTGTGGATGTGAACAAAGGCAGACAGACGGACATGGTTAAATCGGTTCAGATTTTGATTTGATGCAATAATATATATACCTTATGGAATCTCAGATGATTCCTTCTTTGCGTTACACACGAAACGACAACATTAATATACCCTCTTCACCATTTCTGGTGGTGTAGGGTATCAAAAGTATAGTAGTGGAAAAAAGTTCTAGAAATAAAAAAAAAAGTTTTTAAGGTAAAATGCAAGAAAGACCAAACCCATGCCACCACCATATTAAGAGAAATGATGATTTTTTTTAGGAAAAAAATTATATAAAAAATGAAAACGAATATAAAGTACTCGTTTGAAAAACGCCAGACAGACACACACAAACATATAGGCAGCTTTGAAGTATAGGTGCAGCAATATCAGTATAAATAGGAGCACTATGGGCTGAAAAGAAAACTAATTTGACATGATTATATCTAAAGAGAAATCAGCGAGTTAGCTGGTGGCCTGTCAAAACTGGCCACCTCAGGTATATTAATTTTCGAAATTCGCCCAAAAACCACTCAAATTCATTTTCGACAATTTTAGAGACATTTTGACTTGTATGCTTAAGTACTTTTGGTGAAACCAATTAGTTAGTTCCCTTACAAATATCCTTCCAGAAAAGGACCAAAAGATCAATATTCAATATTAAAATTTTACCGAGAATGGTTCCATAATTTACTATAGACCTCATATAATCCCGCTACTGAAAATCACAAGAAGTGACACAAATCTCTCTTATATGTGAGTGTTATGAAAATATTTTCAATAAATATGTTTCATTAAGAGGTTGCTCAAGATATCGGTCTATATCTGTTAATACACTGAACAGATTATGCTGGTTTTGGACTATAACAAATACTTAAGACAAATTTTATTGAG
Source organism: Cochliomyia hominivorax (assembly GCA_004302925.2). Classification (NCBI taxonomy): domain Eukaryota; kingdom Metazoa; phylum Arthropoda; class Insecta; order Diptera; family Calliphoridae; genus Cochliomyia; species Cochliomyia hominivorax. The sequence goes on from PYHX02000413.1 coordinate 7,485,802, forward strand.
AACTGTTAATTATCGTGGATGTGAGGATGAAAACAACAGACAGACGGACAGACAGAAGGACATCGATACATCAACTCAGATTTTTATTTGGTGATTCCTTCTTAGCGTTTCATGCGGATTGACAACTTATGGTGGTGGAGGATATAAAAACTGATTGAAAGTTGAAAATTCAAATACAAATAACTTGAATTCGTGTAACCAATAATTGGGCACCCGTTTAGAAAAATTTTATGTCCGAATTAACGTACCGCTAGTGGATCTCCAACATAGTACAAGGTCATAATGCTACACACCTCTATTATCATAATGTAAAATGACATGCAAATCCATCCAGCCGAACAAAAGTTACAGATTTATTTTCAAAAAATCCATTCTGTCCGTTATGGTTATGATTCTAAGATTAAAATAGTTAATTTAATTTTTTTACATTAAATCAATATAAAATCATGTTGAATTAACATTAACATAACATTTAGAACATGTTAAATTAACATTTTATATAATGTTAATTTGATTTTTTTGAAAACTTTATTTTATTGTTTTTGAGAAAATTGGGGAATAAAACTTGAGAAAAATTTGCTAAACCTATAATTCTACCCATAGTGCACTCAAGCAACAGCAGCCAAACAGCCAGCTTGCAAAGAACTATATAATATAAGTAAGAAGAACAAGAACAAGAGGAATAAATGTAACATGATTTAATGACATGAATTATGTATGAGTTTCGTTGTCAATCAAAAACCACGTCAAACGTTTTGATGGCGTTGTCAACGGCTAAGAAAGAGAAAAATTAACAACAACAACGAGAAGGAGAAAAACTCAGCACAGCTGAAGATGTAGAAGAGCAAAAAAAGTTACTCCTATAAAAATCAAATTCTTTATAAAAAAAATCATAAAAAAAACCTACAACAGAATTCTACAGACGACAAATAAAAATCTTGATTTCAATTTTGTATTTCAGTTTTTTTTTCTTCTTCTTCTTCTTCTACTAAAAAGCAGATAAAAATCATCATTATCATCTTTAAGTTGTTTACAAAAAAAAATAATAAGATTTTACAAGATTTCAAATAAATTGTATATAATTTTCTAATTCCTAATGAGTATTTTTCTATTTATCTTTTTATTTCTCTTTATAAAAATCAATTAGGCTTCTCCAGATGCGTCTACGATGGACTGAAACTTTTTAATTTATATGATGATCAGCAAACAACGAACTAAAAAACGTTTTTCAAGCGCCATTTGACCATTTTTGGTAAAATTTTATGATCGTACGAATGAACGAATGATCGTGTGTATGTGTGTGTGTGTGTGACTCGTTATGTTTTTATTTAATACAGGAATTCATTGATGATTCCAGAGTCATTGCACACACATATTTATAGTACGAATGATTAAAGTTTTTTTTTCCAATTCTTAGTTTAAATCGATCGTTTTGCAACCTGGAATCATTTATTGATAATGTTGCCACTTGTTAACACCAAATTAACGTGAATGCTGGTGAATTAATTTAGTCACTGTCTTAATAAAATATAAAATACATGTGTGTTTGTATGGTCTCACTGCCAAAGATTCTTTTGTGTGTTCATGTTTAGCATTCATATGGATGGCGTGCAAACATGCCTACACGTTTGCAACATATTGCAAAATACATTTAGTTGCAACATGCAACAACAATGACAACAATAGTTTGTTGGCTACAAAATAGACAAACAATTTAGTTTTTCTTTAACTCTTTTTTTGTCTCTTTACCCATCAATCCTTCCAACCATCCATCCATCCATCCATCGATCATGCCAGCCAATTGATCATGAAACTCAATGTCTCATTGATAAATCTCTTCTCTTCTTTTTACCATAAAAACAAGATTCTTGGTTTTTGTTGTTGTTGCTGCCAATGCAACAGATGCCTTTTACGTGTGTGCGTGTGTTTTATTTTTTCTCCAGAGTCCCTCTTTTTTCATGATCGTTTTTATCAAGTGGGATTTCATTCATCTTTTAGCTGAATTAAGAACACAAATAAGATTTAAGTTTGAGAAATTGTTTTGATTCTAATGAGGGAAATAAACCCGATCTAGATATATGGAATATTTTTTTTTGATAGTAGAGGGGGTTCTAAAAGGGTTTTAAAGTTTAAAATCGTCATCTAAAAACAGTTTTTATTGACAATTAAAAAACAGTAATAGAATAATAGTCCGACTATATAATACGTAGGTTTGAATCGGTTCAGATTATGTAATTCTAAACCGAGTCAAAAGTTACCTCAATTTTTTTAATAATTATGCAATTATGGACCCACTAAATATTTTTTAAGGCCATTTAACAAGGATAATCTTGTCCTTAGTGGGTTTATAAGACGGAAAAAGACATTAGAATATCTCATTCAGTTTTGAACCACAGTGGTCTCAATTTTTTAATAATTCTTACATTTAGGAACCACTAAATATTTTTTAACGACATTTTGCATGGACAACCTTGAGGTGTTTTTTAATAGATTTGGAAGCTCGCAAAACATAAGTGGGTTTATAAAACGGGTGAAACAACTCTTTGTTTATAATTTGATTGAAAAAATATATTTGTTGATAGTCCTTATAGTTTTGCACCAAAATATGTCTATATATCTAGATTATCTATTAAAGTTTAAGAGATATTTAAACCTAAATAAAATTTTGACTCATTTTTGGGCAAAATTTCTTAAAGTTTTTTGAACTTGTTGGGCTTAATTTGGGTTCACGAAATTTTCTAAAATGTTATTTCAATTTTGAACAAAATTCTAGATAATTTACATCAATAGATCATAGATCGTCAGATAGAAAGTTATATTATTTTGAAATTGAAATTTTGAAAAAAAGAAATATTATTTTAGTGATTTTTTAGTTTTGACCTTGATTTTTTTAACTTGTTTGGGCACAATTTGAGTCCAAAGTGTTTTAAATATCATGCTTATTCTGTACAAAATTCTAAACAATATTTGTAAAGGAATCATATGTCTATGTGGATCCAATAAAAATTTATATTATTTTGAAATTGAAATTTTAAAAAATTGATTTTTTTTTTTTTAATTTGGTGGACTCAATTTGGTTCTTAAAACTTTCTGAAATATTATGTGAATTCTGTGCAATATTCTAAACAATTTTTATATAGGAATCATATGCCTGTGTGGATCCGATAAAAAGTTTTATTATTTAAATTTTTTTTTTCAAATTTAAAATATTATTTCTTTTAGTTATTTTGAACTTTGTGGACTCAATTTAGGTCCAAAAACTTTTCTAAATTAACGTGTGGATTCTATACAAAATTGTATATACTATTTGTACAGGAATCATATACCTAAAGGAATTAGGGAAACACTTCCTCCATTAGCCCTATCAGATTTTCGTTATTTTAGAAATTGTTAATTGAGTTTTTGAACAGAAAAAATTTTAATGCTTATTGAAAGAAAATGGATATGTACCTCAGTTATGAATCCATATATGTTTGGTTTTACTGAAGAAAATATTTTATGGATCAATTTTTCAGTAGCGACAGAATAAACAATTTATGAAAAAAAAATAATTTCTGAATTGGAATCTTGGGCATTCCATATTAAAAAAGTGGGTTCTACAAATTTTCATTTAATTTATTATATGAATATCATATATTTTCAATTAATTACCTTTCCAACGATGTCAAATAATGATTTAAATGGTACACACGATCGATTAAAAATTAACTGAAACTTGTTTTATTAATTAAGAATTTACTTTATTAGATCATTTTCCTTCCATTTTCGATACCACAGATAATGTAGACTAAGATCAGCAGGATCATTAAAACCAGTATTCTTATTTATATGTAAATCTTTTCCAGAGCATACCTTCTTTATCTAATAACCTTATTTTTCCACGAATGTCTAGACGCTCTTTAAAATATTTGTTATTAATAAATTTTCTCAAACATTTTTTATATTCCATTATTAGCATTCTCGGGCAAAAAAAGCTTTAGCTTACAAAGTAAATATTATTCAGTTATGATTACCATTATTCTCTATTTGGAAAACCCCTCATTGAAATCTTCGCACATAAGTAACCATAAACTTATAATGATCATAAGTTTGTAAGCGTTTGAATTTAGATCATTGTGGCGCTTATTGGCTGAAATTGTTATATATATTTCAGCATCATCATCATCATCAATATGATTTCTATGAAAACCCACATAAAATAGCGCCACTTAACAGCTAAATATTACAAAAAAGTAGTAAATGAATTTTTTTAATGGTAAAAGAATAACGATCCATGATGATTAGTAAAAAAACCAACAAACAAACAAACAAACTTTTTAGTTAACAAACATTAATGATCATGGCTGATGATCATATGCTTTTGATGAAAAATTCTTTTAAGCCAAATATGGTTTCACAACTTACGCACTTTTTTCCTTAAAGAAAAAAGCTTAAATACGAGTCTAAAAACAGGCAAAATGGGAAAAAAACTGTTGAAGATAACTTAAAATGAGTCAAGAGAAAAGATACTTTTTTCCAATTCATTTCACTTTAGTACTACAAATGTTCACAATTATTGTTTACGTACGAACAGTGGCAACAAAATGGTGTTTTAGGAATAATACTGCAACTAAGGAACTGAGTTACTGAGAAAAATGTACGAATCTTATTTAAGGGGTCCATGATTCAGTTAATTTATAAGTGATTGTGTTAAGAATTTATGTGAGTATTGGGGGACATCTGAAAAGTGATTTCGTTGAAAATAAAAAAATAAAAATAAAAAAATGAAAATTTTTCTTTGTCTTTTGTTTTATATTGGATTTAAAATTAAATCTATATAAATAAATCTAATATTATGAGCTTTTAGTATAATATAGATCAAAATGTCCTAAATGCAAAACTATAAAGAGATTCCCAATTTTTGTTTCTAAAATACCCAAAATTCCCATTCATAAAATTACTATCAAAAATTTATCTTTTTTCCACAAATTGGTCACTGTGTTGTCATATAAGTTTGGCTTATTCCAAATTTCCCGAGACTTGTAACTCTTCTTCAAGTTTCAGATAAGTTAACTACTATAATAATATAATTCCCAATTGTTTTATTCCAAATATCCAAAATCTCAATTCATGAAATATTACCTTTTTTCCGTAAATTATATGCGCTAACGTTTCAAGAGGTTTGGCTCATTCCCGATTTACCACAACTTGTAAATCTGCCTTTCTGTGTGAATTAAATCTTAGTAATAAATGTGTTAAATTTTGTTGAAACACGTTTGACCGATCGAAAGTTATATACATATGAATCATTTGTTATAGAAATATAGCGAATATATATAAATTTTACTTGAGGGGTCCAAGTTCTAGTTAATTTTTTGTAATCCACATGATATATTTTTACAAATATTTTATATCATTTGAAAGCTTATTAAGTTCAAAATAATTATATGTACATATTTAAACTTTAATAAAAATTTTCTTTAATAATTTTATAAAAAAATCAAAAGTTTTTATTTTTAATGTACTTTTTTTGGAAAAATTTTTAATATTTGATCTTAAATAAAATCTATACAAATAAAGATAACATTATAAAATTGCTATATAATATGAATAAAATTGCCGGTAACACAGGACTTTCAACAGATTCAAATTTCTTTATTTTAAAATAAACAAAATTTTAATTCGGAAAAGCTTTATTTCCGAAATTGATTTTTTCAGTAAATTGATCACTAATAATAGGTTTGACTTAGTCCAGATTTTTTCAAAATAAATAAGCAAACATATGTTGGTATACAATTCGGATACTTTCTTTTGAATTTAAATTTTTAAACTAAGATTTGTTCTCCTCTAAAAATTAAAGAAAAATCTTTAAAATTTACGAAATTCAGATAGGACTTGTGGGAAAAAATGTTTCCCTCTTATTCACTTAACATGAATTAATGTTAAAAATTCTTTTAGGATTAAAAAAAAAGTAAATAAATTATGGAAAAGAGGAAAAAAGTGAAAATATGTTGCCAACTTTTTTCCAAAACTAAATTTTTTAATTTCAACTTTAGAATAATACAACTTTTTATTGGGCCCACATAGGTGTATGGGTTTTTTAATAGAATTATTAAAAATGTTTTTCAGATTCCAGTAACTTTTTTAGAACATTTTTTTGGATCCAATTTAAAAACACCAAATGAAAACAAAAACTAAGAAAAACATGAGTCAAGAATTTACTTTGTCGTTAATATCTCTTAAACTAAATAAGTTATAACACACATAATGACATATTTTTGTAGAAATTTGTCAAACTTTTTTATCAAATCTTAAAATTTTTTTTGGCGATTTCCCAAAAATTTTTCATATCCGAGGTCACCTATTTTAATAGTCATTTCCCCGGCCTTTGGCATAACTAAAGATTAGTTTTTCTTCAAAATCAATTGAAAAACACCTCAGAAATATCTCGGTAAAATTTTATTTAAAAATATCCATTAGTTCCCAAGTTATAGAATTATTTCCCAAAAATCGTTTAGATACCACTGTGGAAGTATGTTTTTATCTTTCAGTTGTTGTTTATTTAGTTATTGATTTTATTGTTTTTGTTTGTTGTTGTTTAACCAACTGCTGTTGATGCTGCTGTTGTCGCTCCTGTGTACAAATAAGGCTGAGTCTCCAAGGAATTTTTGTCATAAGGCTTTGACAATACATGGCGTCATTATTCCTGTTAATATGTTCTCACAATTTCAATTTAAAATAATACAAATGCTGGATAGTTGACTGGCTGACTCTGGATCTCTGGTTGCTTCAATTGTTGGTCTATCTGGTTGATTTAGATGGTGGATTGGTTTGGTGGAACCACATTATGGGTTTAAATAAATAGATCGTGTTTTTTTCCATCATTTTGGAACTGAATTGTTTTAGAGTTTTTCTAATAAGAATAAGAAAAAAATCAACAATTTAATTCTTTTTTTTACAAAAATCTTTCATTGTTGTTATTTTTACGTTGTCCTGAAACTTATGTTGCTAATGTGCGAAATTGATAGAAATTATTGTATTTTTATTTAATATGTCAACTTGGAATTTCACTTCACTGGGTTTTGGATTTTTATTCTTTTGTCGATGGTTGTCTGTTGGCTGGTTATGTGACCATTCATTTAGTGGGCAGTTAAAGATTTTACTGTTTTGGAGCACCTGTCAAATGACAAATGTCAGAGAACATTTGCTGAATTTCATGTTTGGACATTTTGGTATGTGAATTCATTTAAAGTGAAGAAAAGATTTTTAAGATATGATTTGAGTCTTTTTTAGCCTAAAGGGAGATACCGGAAGATGTTTTAAATTAAATCACTTTAGTGGATTGATTTACTTTTTCAATGGAGTATTATTTGGTTTAAATTATGGGAAAAAAGATTTTTTTAAGAATTTAAAAATACATTTGGAAATAATTGATATTTTTTATAATTTTCTGTATATATAAAATAGTACGTTTGTATATATGTATGTTTTTATGTTTGTAAGTATGTATGTTTGTATGTATGTATGTATGTATGTATGTATGTATGTATGTATGTATGTATGTATGTATGTATGTAAGTAACTTTTAGACTCTAAAAAGACTGAAATAATTTTGATGAAATTTTAAAATAATGATTACAATATATCCGAAAGGTATATAGGCTTTAAAAAGTTCCCTTAGAACCAGGGGAGGGGGTTACCCCCTTACAAAGCAAACCTTTATTATCGAATATCTAATAAACTTTAAACTTGGTCCTAGAAACTTTCTCAAAGAAACTGTTTTATTGGACAAAACGTAGGACTAATAAGACCAGGGGATATCGTCCCAACAAGGCTAAAATTGATTAACATCGAATATATAAAGAACTGTAACAACTAGAGTTCTCTAATTTGGTCCCAACTACTTTCTCAAGGAATTATTTTATTGGATATCACTTAGGAAGAATAAGACCAAGACCCTACAAATCAAAATTCAATTACTAACAATCTATTTGAATCGTATACAACACAAATGTTTGCAACGCCCCATTTTTTTTTTTTTGGCAAACCGAAGTTTACCTGGTCTGGTAGTTTTTTTTTATAAAATAGGTCGATGTAGGTATATTGATTAAAAATCTCAAATGCTACAGAACTTGTCCACAAATATGCCCTCAGTTAATATTTGAAGGGTCGGGTTACCTACATTTAATGAAATAACGGGCAATAAGTTCGATTTGTTTTGTTTCCTGGAAAAAACTTATTTTTATATCCTCTACCATCATCAATTATCTTAGACCCATAATGTATATGTATTTTATCAAATCAAAAACTATAACTCGATTTAGTTATGTCCCTCTGTTGTCCTTCTGTCGCTTGCATCCAACCAATAATAAAATTTTCCTTGAATATTTGTTATTTTTCTAAGAAGTTTGTTATTTAAACCAGCAAAATCGGTTCAGTATAGTAAAAAGATATAGAACGATATCTGAGTCAACCTTTAAGTTCAGGCAAAAATCTCTCGTAATAATGTCAATTAAATCGACAAATAATAATGAAATTATGACATAAATAAAAACTATATGTACTTCACTACCATTCCAAAAGTTTTTCAAAATCGTTCAGTAGAAAAAAATGTTATAGACAAAAATATAACTCATTTTATGACTCATTTAGTGTTCTTGTAGTATATTAAGTAAAACTTTCATATATTGTATACATCTGTGAGAAGTATATGTGAGTATGTATGTACGAAACATAAAGTATTTACTTTTACACATTTTAAACTTGAAAGTGGGTAAACTGATTCGCTTTGTATCCGTCCATAAGACCGATCTGAATTTGAAAAATTATAAAAATAACTTTTTGTTAAGTCGCAAAGTTCGAATCATATAGTTGATTGTACCTAAATTATATAGATAAATTATATATATAAAGGTAAACATCCAACAAGTATTTTCTGCCGGACGTTCCTTACAACGACAGGACGATTATTTAAGCGATTAAAGTTAAAATTTTTAATACAATTTTTACCGGTTGACATTTCCGGTGATTTTCACATGGAAAATAATCTAATTTTTAAATATTTAAATATAAGAAACAAAAAATCGAAATTCATCACTCGAATCGAATCAAATAATATTTAATGTCTTCTTTAAAATTTTTAAATCTTCTTATCTTTTTCTGGATAAGAACTTGAAGATTAAGAATTTATATCTTGGCTGAGAATCGAACCTACACTTGGGTTCCTTTAGGCAAATTAAGCTACTTTCCATACATATTTGAGACGTAAATAGGAGTTCGAATTTCTTAATATCAATTCGCAAACACCTCAGATGTCACCTTGTGAAACTTCATCAGAATATTTCTAAAAGTCAAATAGTTATAGAATTATGTCCCCAAAAGCGATTTGAATATTCTGTATTCCTTGGCAAAATAATGTTGATGTTGGAACGCACTGAATTATATGAATTTTTAGTTAATTTTGGCAAAAAGAACTGTTTTCATGTTAAAAAATCATAATTTTATTAAATATACAAATAACAAATAATTTTTTCTCTCAAAGCCAAAAAATGACATTAAAAAATTGAGATAATAAATTTTATTTTCCCTTTAAAATTCATGATGTTTCCATTACGGAAATTTTCATATGCATTTTTAATAGAAATAATGGCGAAAAAGGGAATAAATTTATAAATTCATAATTCATAACATATATCTCTCTTTTTTTCTATCTTTTAACTAAATAGGAAAATGGAATTTAACGAATATTCATTATGGGACTTTAGTTACGAATTTTTTCCAAAATAAATTTTTTGTTGACAAATTTTTCTTTTATGATACTGAAACAAGTGAGAATGATGTATTCGGCTAAGTCGAATCTCTAAAAACTTTTACCACAAATGCAGGTGAAGTAAGTAACATTATATTTCGTAGTTAAACTTTCACATATAGACAAGACAAATACAATATAACAGTTTTTCTTAAATATACACACGAAACACTTAATGAGTCATAAATTTAGTTATATTTTTGACTATGAACTTTTTTTCCTACTTAAAACGATTTTGATATATACATACGATATATTATTATGGCAAAATTTCATTCTAGTTTGTCGATTTATAATTGATAATTTTTCGAAACTTTTTATGTGCTTGAACTTAGAGGTTGCCTCAGTTTTTCGGTCTATATCTTGTAATATATTGATCTTCTCAGAACTATAACAAAGGTTATATTTCCTTGAGACAGACGGATAGGGTGACAGACATGCAGACAGAGAGACACAGACGCACAGACAGATGGACAGGCGGACGGACAGACAAGCGAAGACATAGACACACAGACAGAAAGGGAAACTGACTCACAAACGGACGTACAGACAGACATGCAAACAGACGTACAGACAGACGCACAGACAGACGGACTGACAGAAGCACAGACAGGTGGACAGACAGACGGACATATAGACAGACGGACAGAGCTAAATTTACTCAGATTTTCATTTGAAGCAAAAATACATATACATTATGGGATTCTGACATTATTTCTTTTTAGCGTTGCACACGGACTGACAAATTT
>PYHX02000413.1:7496437-7523145 GCA_004302925.2 Cochliomyia hominivorax
TCAACAATTTCATTTCACAGGTGGAATTGTAAACATTACCATCTGAAGCACAAATGGACCATCTTTTGGGGCGCTGTTGCAGTCAACTGGACAAGATTCGCGAATGGCACTGGTATTACTGCAGGGTCCTACGTGAGCCATTTTTACAGCAGCCATACCCACACGACAAGCTTGAACACTAACATGCATCTGCAAGTAAATGTTGCACAGTGGTTAAAAATCGTTAGAAATATGAAAACAAATTAAGTGTTTTGAATTTGTCTAAAATTCCAAGGAGTGAGGTCGAAAAATTTTTAAATCACGTTTTTTATTAAAATTTAATAACAAACAAATGAATGTATTATTAATGAGTGGACCGGAAAAAGTGTTAGTACGTACATAAAAATTATTAACTATTTTCAACTAAAGTTGATCCTATAAAATGGGACAACTTGTCCATTGGTAGATTAATTGGTTCAGGTAGAAGGAAAAGTAAACAAGAATAGAAAGAACTTTCAACACACCCGGAGTAAGTAAGTTTTGAGTCCAAGAGTATTGAGAAGACTTTAACACGGACTACCTGTTTGAGCAAAGTGACAGAAAGCACTTTAACAACTTAATGGAAGTGTTCCAAAAAATGGTTCAAAATTTCATCCTAATGATTAAAAGCAGAAAGTACTGTATCAAATTTTTCAAAAATCGGTCCATAATTTACAAAGGTTGGATATAATACAGCAAAATCCTCTAATTATATTCTACGAGGATCGTTCATAATTTTTAATCTTCGGTTTATGATATTGGGAAATACTCTGTATATTTACCTGTTTAAATAAGTACGTCCATCTGTACCACATACTGGATCCTTTTCACTAGGACAACGATGTTTACAATCGGAGCCACGAGCTCTTTCACAACCATCTCGAACATCCTAAAAGACACACAAAACAATTATCTCTTTAATACATTAAGATTCTTTGTTTAATTATTTGATTTAATTTTACCTTTATGGCACCATTTCTGGAACAAGTTTTTCTTTTTCATATCACATAAATTGGCATAAATCCAAACCATCCGAACCACATACAGGCTCAGCACCCACTGTTACACTTGGTGGACAAGATCTGGGACAATTACTATTACTACCCACGATTTTGACGAGGCATTATGCCATTCAAGTTCAACAAACTCAAAGGATCATCATTTTGTAACTCAGCCTCGGTCTGCTGTAACAAACCCCCGCCATCGGTTGTTGTTGCAGTTTCTGCGCCCTGAAGAGATTCATTAGTGGCTGGAGTGAATTTTTCTTCATTTTGTAACTCAATGCGACTATAACGTATTACGGGAGCTTGGGCTGGTAGTTTGATAATTTTTATGGGTGAATCGGTTACTAAAAGAAATATATAAACATTAAATAAGTTTTATTGTTTTAAAATTATTTTCTTTAATTAAATACAGTTACTAACAAAATAATAGCACCACTCATATATCAGATCTTCCCTGAACTTTTGTAATTTTGTAATTTGGAGTTTTGGTCACTTTTAATGGTTCACCGTATATTACGTCAATTAAAGAAGGCGACATTTACCTCAGCTTGCGGAGATTGAATATTTGGGAGAGGAAATATAATTGAAAGCCCATTGACCATGTAGAGTTCCCCTTTTAACTGCTTCTTAAATCTGAAGTAGAATAAAGTTTTCGAAAACCTACTTAGATTGCTCCCCTGCATCAGTAAATGCCAGGAGAGCTAGTACTTGTCCAAGAACCCAGGATCCATCGTGATCGGATTTGTGGACTAAAAATGAAGTGTTATAAACTCTTAGACACTATATGCTCAGTGATGAAGATACGGTAACGGCGGCTGTTAAGACGATGGCAGGTACTGTCTGAATGGTCTTAAGTTACATGGCGCATGACATTTTCAGAATGCACTAAATGAGAGAGCAGTGGCAAGGGCAAAAGTGCCACTATTAATAGGCACCGCTCCGAATTCGCACCACATCCTCTGTTGATACCAATTTAAGTGCTAATGGCTGGTTTAAAGAACCTATGAATGAAAGCAGTTGCATGTGGAACCATGTGAGATTTCTTCTGTACACTGTCCTTGGAACTAATTAACTACTTAGATTGGCATATTAAAAAATGGCGTAGTATTCTGTGGACAGATGAGTCTATAATATTTTTATTTAGTGCAAAGGGTTCTCGATTCTATGTTCTAAGGACTCCTAGCATGGAATATAATCCGAAATTTTTAACAAATGGTATGGTATGGATGTGCTTTTCGTACTATGGTATTGGGTCCATTTACCATATTAAAACTATAATGGATGCGTGGGGATATTTTAAAATATTAGACAAGTTAATGCTACCGAATGCGTCTGAAGAAATTCTACTGATTTTGGTCATTCAACAGGACAAGGACCAGATAAATAGCTGTTTATAGCCAGAATTATTGAGTCACGGTAATACAATCTCCCGATTGTAAATCCAATCGATAATTTTTAGACAGATGTAAAAATGAAGGTATCAAGAATAAAACCGACCAATAATAACGATCTTTGGACCACTATAGAGCAGGCGTGGTGTCAGAATTTATTAAATTTAATGGTAATGCGATATTCGGCCGATAAAATACCACTTGATTTTATGAGTTAAAAAAAAAATGTGTATTTATGTTGTGCTATTATTTTGACAGCAGCTGTATTTAAATTTCAATATTATATAACTAAGAAAAGTAAGGTCAAACTTTAGGTCATTCTTCCACATACGAGTTAATAATTTGAATTTTTATCATGTGCTTGATTGGAGTTAACGATCATGTATGAAATGATCTAACGATCATGTGTGGAATTTAATTTAAAGATTAATTTCTTCTTTTCTTTTTTATATTTTTATTTTCATTTTATTACTTTTTAATTTAAACAAACAAACAAACAAACAAACAAACAAACAAACAAACAAACAGACAAACTCTGATCTATGATACTGCATATTTTCATGTTTAAGCATTAGAGAAGTGACCGATGATCATCACATACATATACGATCCAGCCACTGTCAGTCTGTCTCTCTACATCATTATGATGTGGACGTACGAATAGAAAAAGTCAAAGATAAAAAAGATCTGCCTGACAAACCCAAAACACTTCAAAAACGATCTCAGAAACAAATCAGAAATTTCAAATGATAAAAAGTGAAAGTCTTTAAAGAAAACGAATAGAAAAAAAAGTAACAAAATTATATATTCAACAATTTTCTTTTTCTTTCCAAACAACAAAATGGTTTGGAATGTTATGCTTCTTCCAAATTTGACGAAAGAGGACAAGACAAGAGGAAAACATGTTAAGAAAACCTTTAATTTCTGAATTGAGCACAAAGGAAGTCAAAATATTTTTAAACTTTAATGGAGAATGGTTAATGAGAGAGGGAGAGAGAGAGTGAGAGAGAGGAGAGGGAAAGGCAATAATTGTTTTATGGACAAACCAATCATGATCCATAATTGGTATATTCTACCTTCAACAAAATGCCAACAACAATTTTAGTCATTGATTAGAAGGAGCGTAAAGAAACAAACAACTGAAAAATCTGTTAACAGCTGCGAAAGCATAAAATTACTTTTTCCTTGTGCTTTTTCTTTTTACAAGTCAAAGTGGTTCCAAAACAATTCTTATGCTCAGCAGTACAGGAAAACAAGTAAGAATGTTATAGTCGGTCAAATCCGTTTATTTTAATACTCTACACCTTGATATTGATAAATGGTAGTTGGGAAAAATTAACGCATGACCCTCGTATGGGAGGTAGTAGAAGACCCTAGTAAAATTTCGTACATCTATTTTTGCTTATATTTATTTTAATTTAAACAAATATTATTTGAGTCCCTAAAAGTCAAAGGGATTGTGTAAAATCTATGTGAAATAATGGGTCCAAAGATTCATAAAATACAGTTTATTTTTCAATGAAATCGGGTTTAAATTACTTAAGGTTTTAAATCGATTTTATAGAAATAAAAGAGTCGGAAAATTTACTTTTAAAAGTTACCGTTCAAAGTGCTTGTGAAAAGTGTATTCAAAAATCCGAAACCGGAAATCTGTTAACGGGTTTTTTGCATTTCAGAAAACCGACCGATTTCCAATCATTTCTATTTTCGAATTATTCGATATGTCGAATTTTTTTTCAGTCTGATAACCGATTTTAAAGGGAAGACACTTTAAAGCTTTTTATTTATTCCACCATGACGGAGAAAAGTTTTTATTATGGGAGCAAAGTTCTGTATACATTCTTAAATCGATTTTGATATGTCCGTCTGTTTTAAAAATAATCACATCAATAAAGATAATTAAATGAGATTCTGCAAGATTTTTTATTCAGTAATATACATTTCATAGGTAAAGTGATATAGACCTGCATTTCAGACATATTCAGAAATTAAAAAAAGTGTTTCTGAAAAGCAAATTAATAATGGATATAAAGAAAACCTTGGTATCTGGGCACATTATATTAAAAACTTTTATACCCCAACATATTTAGGGCTTTATACAGGACAACGAAAATTTATGAAAATTGTTTTATGAAATTCTTATTTGTTTGATGTCAGAACAAATGCAAATTTTGACAATGATGGAACCATTACTTCAATTTCATGCCCTATAAAGGTATACGTATTTTATTGGTCCAATTCTAAATTTTCTATTAAATAAGTATTTTTGCTATAAATTTATGATTATCAAATAAAAACATTTTTGAGACATAAAATCGTATTCAAAAACGGCTTTTTTAAAAAGCCCATTTAACGAACAACTTGAAAAGCGGTTTTCTAAAAATGTTGTCTCTTTGAATTGTGTACCACTGTGCCATGTTAATAAATATATATATGTTTATGCTAATGTCTACAAGTCACAATAACATGACAATTTTTATGTTAGTAAATTTTAGACTTTTTTCTGTGTTCCATTTCTTTTTCTTTCCTTTTTCATTATTTCTTTGTTTGAAAGAGAAAAATTACAAACTTTCTTTCATGTAAAAGAAAATATAAAAATAATCCACAATTATTAATTTTTTTATTTATTTATGTATTTAGTTGTTGTTTCTATTAGTTAGTCGTTAGTCCATAGTCCATGGATTCCGTTTGAGTTTGGTTTCTCTTCTATGAAATTTACCATAATAAAATTCAATTACATACATTTGTACAATAACAACAATAACAACAAAAAAATTTTAAAACCATAACAAATATGATTTATTATAAACTTTAGTTAGTTTAACTAGTGGTTATAACTTAAACTAAACTAATACTTAAATACCATTACATGTGTATATATAAACATGTATGTACATATATGTAGTGGTATTTAAGTAAATAAAAAAATACGACAACAACAAGGAAAATATAAAGAAAAATTAGAGTAATTTAATAATTTTAATTAATGATATTTTAACACATTACATTTTATACCCTACACGAACATGGGTGACAGTTGGCGTTATTAACCAAACGTTTGTAATAGAGATTTTTAAATCCCAAGATGCCGTAATTTTTGTATATATATTAACCCATTTCATACCCAATTTAAAGAGCGATTTCAATTTAAAAAAGGTACTTTTTCAGGGTAATGAGAATCAGTGGGTTGCAAAAATCTCGTCATAAAATGTTTTCAAATTTTCCTTTTTCCAGAAAAACCTGTTCGAAATTGTGGTCGTGGGGCTTAACACTTATATCGAATATATTAAAGATATATAAATTAGAAATAATAATAATAATAATAATAATAATAATAATAATAATTCTTACTGTTCGAAACATCGAACACCAGAACGAAATACATTAAGAGGTATCCACACTCTGTTATTATTTTTACTAAGAGGAGTTATGATTTTTATTTGTGGGATTTTCGGAGTCGGTACTGGCATTTATATGTTTTAATGGTCATGATGTTTGTAAGACACAGAAATTAGATCAGCTAATAAGACAGTGTAATGGCTCTGAAATCGGAGTATTCACTTTCACTTTTTTTCACATCGAGTCAGATTTCTTTAAAATCAACTTTAAAGTAAAAATTTTATGGAAAATGTTTGACCATCCTGTGCCCTATAGATGTTTTGATCGATATCGATAAAAATTTCAAACTTTTGGGAATGAGTCTTTTAAGAGAGATATGAGAAGTTTAGGAGAAATCGTCGAAAAATTTGGCACATTGTTTAAGCATATTACAAAACTGTTATATAACATTTCGCTAAAATCGTTTTATATTTAGGACTTTAAGAGCTAAAAGGACATTTAGTCAAGCGGAAAGAAAGAGCTTCTAAGTCGAATTGTATCTATAAAAATGGCGGTAACATTATATTTTCTAACATCTGCACAAATGCATAAAACCTCACCGTCTACTGATAGTGTAGGGTGTAAATGTATAGAATCTCTTTCAAAATCCGAGCAGCTGTCTGTCCATATAAATATTGCAATATCTTAATAAAATTTGGTTAGAATTATTCCATGTTCGTTCAAATATTTCAGGTAGCTCCATAAAAATGTCCTCCCCGGGGGACATTGTTCACAATTGTTCACTTTGAATTGGTTCAAAATCACACATCAAAGTTTTAAAAAGATCGATCCATAAACAGCCGAAGCACCCATACAGACCCATTTTTGAAAATCGCTTATTTCAAAATTGTGATCATATTTTGTATGTTTGAGATTTACATAAACAGAAAATACCGCACCAAATATTGCGATGATCGGTTCAAAATTTCCAATGGACATTTTAAAACCTCCACTAGTGAAAATCACTTGAAATGGCATAAATCTCTAATTAGCACAAATTATAAAATCATGAAAGTCGGTCCATAATTATTGGAGACTGCATTATGGTGTAGGTTATTATATGATCTCGTATGTCGGTCTATAACAACAAAGCCAACAATCGGATCCGATTTTGCTCAATAATATAAAAAGTATATTCGTTTAGCACGGAATATACATTTTAAGTGATTCAATGGATAATTCTATATCTAGTAATTGGTGAAGGATGTTTCAAATTCTAAATAACCGTGTTTTATATACATTTGGAAATGAAATCTTAAGTTTCAAGTTTACATTTTTTGTATTGTGAAATCTTCTCTCAATTCTTTTAACAACATAATTTAAACTTCAAACGAATGATTTTTTTTATTATTATTATTTCGTTTTTCTTTTTAATGTTGTTTATGAGGTGTCGTGTACATTTTTAGAGACCAGATAATGAAACCCGCTTAACACCTTTATGAAAAGCCATACTTCTTCTTTTTTTCCACAATTAACCCAACAAACAACTTGTTTGTCAACAAACATATACATATGAGTTATAAACAAGTTCAAATTTACACCAGAATCGTAAATGAAATTGAGGTTTTGGTTTAGGAAATTAAAATTTAGTTTATATTCGAGGACTTAAGATTTCAGAAATTGTGTCATCTGAAAATTTTATATAAAATCTTAATGTGTGCTGGGTTATTGACAAAAAAAAATGAGTGCAAGTGATGAAAATAAATACTGTAAAACTAATAATAATGTTTTATATTGTCGCTAATAATTATTAGCTATAATGCACAGTGGGCCAGTTTTTTTAATTTTCAGTATCGAAATATATGATAAAACTTGATTGTAGAAAGTTTGAAAACAAATCAATTCATTTTTATACCCTCCATCTTTATAATTCAGTGTGTAACGCTAAGAAGGAATTTCAGACCCCATAAAGTTTTTGGAAACATTCCCACGCCTACAATAATTATCCGAATTCAATGAAATTTGGCAACATTGTCTGTTACAGCTATATCGATTCACTGACCAAAAAGTTATATACCAATATCTGAAACAACCTTGAAATTCCGAAAATGATCAATTCTTTTTTTCAACAAAAGTTAACTGAAATTAAGCAAATGTTCAACTATGATTTACAGTTATATGCATTTCATCATCATTATAGGCAAAATGTTGATACACTCCAAAACCTCTGTGTCACATGGGTCACAATTTCAATAATAATTTTCTCTAATTTTCCACATATTTTTATTTTGATACAATAAAAAACTCCAAAGAAACTAAATTCTGCTGTAGCACAATCTCCATTTTATATTTTTAACCCATTAAATATCAAAAATATGGGACTCCGTGGAATCCCTGTGCAAGGGTTCCAAAACTATCTTTTTGAAATCATTTTGTAACTTTTGGAATTATCTTAATAAATATTATCATAATTGTGGCTGAGGTATTTTAGAGTTGAATTGTAGGATTATATACCCCAGATAGTCAGGGAGATGGAGACTCTATAATGTCAGATTTATTAAAAACTTAATTAATTTGCAGCTTATTTCTAAGTTTCTTTGGTTCAGTGAGCTCAATATGACCAACAACATTTGGGAAAAAATATCTGCTCCAGATTTCTCATAAATTATGAATTTTACTGTAAGTATCTTATTAAAAATCTTTAAATGGCGGTGCCAACAGCACACATATTGCCAGGTTATCACACAATGATTCCGTTTAATCCCAATCGCGAGTTATATCTTCATATAGGAAGGAGGGGTCTTTGAATCGTTTCTTAAAATCTTAATTTTTCTATGGTCTTCACTTGCAAGAAAACAGTTAAAAGTGATTGCATGTGATAAATGTGTAGAGACCCGGATAACGGTGAAGGAATACTGCTATGCGACGCTTTAACATTAAGCAAGTAAACGAAGTACAACCTGACCGCCTTTAAGAGATAACAACCCACCCAGAGCAGTTTTACGACTGATAGTTAAAACTAAAAAAATATTTCTTTATTTCCTTTTAAAAAGGTGGCAATATTGATTCGTTTTGCATTAAAGATCTGCCTATATATGTAAGGTAAATACCTAAGAAGTATTTTTCCGCCGGTCGCCCTCTTTTAAAGGCGATTCGATGTTATGGAAAAACGCCTGAAATTGTAATAGAACAATTCTCTTCTCCCCAAATTTTGAGGTTAATTTAGATATCGGTCTATAACTATATTAACCAAACGGATTTTGCTTCTCAGGACTCTAAGAAATAATAAGCTAAAATGTCTTAGAGCTCTAACAATTAGTTTCGATGTGAGAGTGTCATTCGTGCGGGCATCACGAAATCGACACAGATTTCGATATGAAGCTAAAATATATGTATTATTTATGGTATCTAAGATAATTCCTTATACGAGTTCTTACATCTCTTGTGATAAAAATAAAATTTCGTTGTAAATTTTTTAACAATTCAAACCCACTGTATTAATACGATCTGCACGACATACGTTTTCTTTTCTTTAACACCATTTAAGTGGTTTGATCGTATACATATACATGGACGTATAATGTGAAGATGTATGTGTGTGTGTGTGTGTCGAAGATGCCACTTAAAAAATACTTGAAAGTATTTTTAATGATTATTTCTATCAATTTTTTCTTTTATTTCTCCAGATTACAGATCGTTATAGTTAATAATATTATATGTTTGTCGTTCATTCAATCATTTAATCATTCTTTCGTTATATGAAACAATTTTAATTGTTTTAAATTCACATCTTACATAAGATTCACTTAATTGAATGAAATTATACAATTTCTAAATTGGTTCTTTGGGGGCGGGGGGGTTTTCCACATTTCTTCATTCTGATTTACTAATTACAAGAATTTATTTTTAGAAAGAATTTTATTTTAATTTAGGCGTATTATAATTATGGACCATATTTGTAATGTATGTAAATTAAAATAAATAAATATTAACCAAATGCAACTACAAGACCCCTAACTGGTCGAAGGACATCTCGATTATATTCTTTTTTTGGAAAATTTGCCAAAAATTAATTTAGATTATGAAATAAAAAGATTTTACAATTGTATTTTAATATGATCTCAGTTATCGGTCTATAACTTTTTATCTACTGAAACATTTTCAACAATCGGTTCAGATTTCGATTTAATAATGGAATGACAACAAAAAACAGAAATTTTATGGGTCATTCACTGCCAGCTAAGGGTTTGCAATGCTTTAAATCATCCCATTTATTAAGATATTTTAGTTCGAAAGTTTAAGTTTTACCGTGAAGCAGAAATAAATCTGTAACTTTTGAACGGCTGGATGGATTTGAATGAATTTTTACATAATGATCACAGAGAGGTGTTGCTTTATAACCACCAAAGTTATAATGCCAAACTCCTCTGCTGTAATTATGTTAAATTTTATGAAAATCCATTC
Organism: Cochliomyia hominivorax; assembly: GCA_004302925.2. NCBI lineage: Eukaryota > Metazoa > Arthropoda > Insecta > Diptera > Calliphoridae > Cochliomyia > Cochliomyia hominivorax. Next base: position 7,506,633 of record PYHX02000413.1, read on the forward strand.
AGCCGATCAAAAGTTACAGATTTATTTCAAAAAAACTATTCTGCCTCAGTATGGAATGTTGTGCAGTGGAGCAGAATCAATTTTTTGGAAATATATCCGATATCTTTTGATCGGAGGTATGGCTTAGCATGACATTTAATATATTGTTAACATAGGAGTGTAGCGTTATAACTATGGGATGTCGAAACCCATAGGGCCTCTATTAACAGAGTTACAACGGTGCAAAAGTGGTTACCTCGAACATAATTTCCTTTCACTTAGTCAAAGTTTTCTTCTCATTAAATTTCATAAATTTTCAAGCAAAAGTCATAAGATGGTCTCCTGACGAGACCTTACAAAAAATGTCTACATGTATTATTTATCTCTAATAGTTTTCGAGTTATTTGCATTTGAAATTTCAATTTTTAAAATTTTACAAAAACCTTTAAATCTGACTCAATCGGAAGTAGAAGATGTTAAAAATGAGCCATGTAGATTCTGGAATCAGGTGATCTTCTCAGATGAGTGCAAATTTAATATTTTCCTGTATGATGGTCATTCTACAATATAAAGAACTGCATAAGTCAAAAAAAAAAATCTGGGGTCTCTTGTTCATTGCAGCGGTTGGAGTACTTATCTTTAATGATAAATATGTATATTTATAAATCTTAAACGAAAATGTCATTCACATTTAAGGGCGATAATGATTAGAAACATTCAGCTCACGATATAAAGATTTGAATCTTGCCACATCCTTTGCAGTTTTCGGATCTAAATCCCATCCAATAGGTGAAGAAAAAATTGGATGGAAAATTACGATCACTTATGGTGTTAAGAAAAAGTGTTCTGAAAACAGCATTTCTAAAATATTGGCGACGATATCAGAACAGAGTTGGTACATTCGATGCCAAGAAAACTGAAAGAAATTATAAAACAAAATGGTTTCATTCATTGTAACAACAGAAGTGCCCATAATTTTGTCTCAGCAAAACAAGTAGTAATGAGAGCATATTAATTTTATCACTCTGTCTATAACGCCAAGAAGGAATCACATAAGATCCAATAAATAATATATATTATTGCAACAAATCAATGTTTGTACATCTGTCTGTTGTTGGCACGATCACACAGAGCGCGGTGATTACGTTACACATTTTTTATCTTGTGTCTATAATTATGTCCGTGACTGTAGGTATCTCTCATTTATCTTTAATATCTGAAAGTTTTCCTTTTGGGTTTAATAAACTTAATTGATTTTTAAAATCTTTTGAATTTCGATTTAAATATTATTTTTTCAATTAAATATATTTTGAAGCAATTTGTTCATCATTTTAATTAAACTGTTTTTAATTGAATTTTAAATTAAATATATTTTTTTCTAATTTAATCTTTCTCTTAAAGTAAATAAAAGGAAAAAAATAACTTAAAGCAAGAAAAAAAAGAGGTGCCGTAAAAATTTGACCAGTCACTCATTCATCGCTGATGAACGCGATCTTTAATGAAAAAAATAATAAAAATTTCTATTAAAATATTTTAAAGAAACAATAATTTGAATAGAAAAAAATTAGAAATTAAGGAGTGGGATCGAAAAATGCTTATAATCTTTGATTAAAATTATTATTTCAATTAACGAAAACAAAATATTTTTATAGTTTTAATTACTGCTGATGAAATTTTCGAAACTCTTCCATTAACGTTATTATAGAGCTTTCTCTCGCTGGACTTTGTTTTAGGTCTTTCTTGGTACAAATATTACATTTTTTCTTGTACTTGGGCTCAGGCCAAAAATAAGTTGACACATTATGAAGTCTTTTGAATGGAAATGGCCTTTTTAGTAAAAATTCCTTCATGTAAATTTCGGTATTTGTAGAGCCCATTTCCGATTGTTTGCCAAATTTGGTGCCTTAACCATTCTTCAACATTCCCTTGAGCATTAGAAACTTAAAATTTGTGACCAGGAAGTTGCGAAAAATCTTGCACATTTCATCATACTTTATGAAGAAAGAAAACTTGACTTCACTTTCCATGAACTATTTTGGGCCCCAAATTTATAGCAGCTTTATTTTCAGGAATTTTGGAGTCTTGTATGTTTTCATGCCCTACACCACCGTAGGTAGTTGGGGTTTTATGCTGATAATTGTATTATACAGGAAAAATTATGTTACACCCATCAATAAGAATACTGATCGACTCAGAATCATTTTCTGGATCAAATTAACGATGTCTGTTTTTCCGTCTTTTTTTTTGAGATACCTTAATGAAATGTGGTAGATATTATTATTTATGCTTAAGAACGAAGCCTATTGGCCACGTTCAGTCCAATATTTCAAGTACCTCCCATACAAATGTACTAGCAAGAATGAGGTCTTAAATATAAAGTGAAATTAACGAAATTGTTAAGGAGTTAATTCTTATGATATTCTAAAACAACGTACCAAATTATGCGATTGACCGATAATCGGTCCATTGATTTTCATAGGTCCCATACAAGCCCCTTCCAAATATCATTTTAAAGGGTATAAATCTATCATATACGTTGGTATTGTATTAATATTTGGTCAAATTAAAGTTAAATATAAGAATTATACGAGGGTCGGTCTATAATTTCTTCTAACACCCATTTAAACCTCACAAAAATTAATTTTAAAACGCAAAACTGGACACTTAAGAATAAATCAGAAAATAAAATTATACGAGGGTCGGTTATATATATTTCATAACTAACATTTATAACCAACATTGTGTTGTTAAAAATGCTTTCTAAATTTTGGTTTTAGAAACATCCGTCAACCTGCACCAGATCTTCCATCAACGGACAAGTTCTCCCGATACTATTTTACAAAGGTAATTTGATCGAAAAAACAAATAAGAAGGATATATTCGGCTGTGCCGAGTGTTACATACTTTCCAGCACAAACGTATACACTATAAAAACGTTTTTCCTATCTTTTTAAAAAGATGAAGCGATTTTGTTAGTTTTATATGGGAACCTTTCAGGACTATAATAATTACTTAGGCAACATTTAATTGAGCTTTTTCAATTTTTGTGGATGATGGAGACAGACGACTCAGATTAAGATTTGACATGGAGTCTGAGATGATAATTCCTTCTTAGCCTCGCACACGAAATGCAAGTTCATCACTTGTGGTGGTGGAGGATATAAGAAATCAAATAAAGTATTATTTTGGTTAAGAGTTTTAATGAAAAATGTGTGTTAAGAATTTTTCGATTTCAGTCCTTAATACATAATAAATTAATGCATAATTAAACCGTTATTTTTGCTTCTTCATCTTCTCGAAAAAAAATCATAATAAAAATGCGTTATTTCAAATGTTCATTATTTTTATTATTTTTTATTTTCATTATTATTTTTATTGTATTATCGCACAATACAATAGAAGAAGAAGAAGCTCAGGAGCTCTCTCACACAGTGTTTGTTTGTATGTCTTTTTTTATTTCTTCTACGATAATTTTTTTAATGTTTAACAAATTACAATTTAATGAAAACAACAATTAAATAACTCAAAAGGTGGTTGCCGGGTAAACGAAAAAAAATAAAATAAAAATAGAAAATTAATTATAAAAGAAAAAAGAATTAAAAGAATCAACAACTAAAGGGCATTTCTGCGCTTTTCTTTTTTTTCCATTATTATTATTTTTAAAAAAATTTGATGTTCACTCTTGTAATAATGAATATGAATTTTTTCATTCATTCACTCTTTATGTTTATGTACGTTCATACATATGTACATATGTATGTAATGTGCATAAACATAATGAATTTGGTAAATGTGTGAATTTATTCATTCATTCGTAAGTGTATGCACACACAATCGTATTTGCACATGAAGAAAGTTTCTAATTTCTTTCTCAACCAAGATTTTTATCTAAAATAAAAAAAAATTACACTCATTTCAAAATCACAATTTAAAGATCTATTTCGTCTTTTTATTTCACATTAAGGTTTAAAACGTTATTTAAATAGAAATTAATTTCTATACATTATTAATTATATAAAATCAGATGAATTCCTTAATGATCACACCCTAAAGCGATCTCAATAACAAAACTAAAGGTGAAAGGAAAAAATTATAAAACTTTAAATAGATTTATATTTTTGGTGAAAATTTGAATTTTTAGTGAGAAATTCAATTTTTAGTGAAAAATTTGAATTTTTAGTGAAAAATTCAATTTTTAGTGAAAAATTCAATTTTTAGTGAAAAATTCAATTTTTAGTGAAAAATTCAATTTTTAGTGAAAAATTCAATTTTTAGTGAAAAATTCAATTTTTAGTGAAAAATTCAATTTTTAGTGAAAAATTCAATTTTTAGTGAAAAATTCAATTTTTAGTGAAAAATTCAATTTTTAGTGAAAAATTCAATTTTTAGTGAAAAATTCAATTTTTAGTGAAAAATTCAATTTTTAGTGAAAAATTCAATTTTTAGTGAAAAATTCAATTTTTAGTGAAAATTCAATTTTTAGTGGAAAATTCAATTTTTAGTGAAAAATTCAATTTTTAGTGAAAATTTGAATTTTTAGTGAAAATTTGAATTTTTAGTGAAAATTTGAATTTTTAGTGAAAATTTAATTTTTAGTGAAAATTTGAATTTTTAGTGAAAAATTTAATTTTTAGTGAAAATTTGAATTTTTAGTGAAAAATTTGAATTTTTAGTGAAAAATTCAATTTTTAGTGAAAATTTGAATTTTTAGTGAAAAATTCAATTTTTAGTGAAAATTTGAATTTTTAGTGAAAAATTCAATTTTTAGTGAAAATTTGAATTTTTAGTGAAAAATTCAATTTTTAGTGAAAATTTGAATTTTTAGTGAAAAATTCAATTTTTAGTGAAAATTTGAATTTTTAGTGAAAAATTCAATTTTTAGTGAAAAATTCAATTTTTAGTGAAAAATTTGAATTTTTAGTGAAAAATTCAATTTTTAGTGAAAAATTTGAATTTTTAGTGAAAATTTGAATTTTTATTGAAAAATTTGAATTTTTATTGAAAAATTTGAATTTTTATTGAAAAATTTGAATTTTTATTGAAAAATTTGAATTTTTATTGAAAAATTTGAATTTTTATTGAAAAATTCAATTTTAGTGAAAATTTGAATTTTTAGTGAAAAATTCAATTTTAGTGAAAATTTGAATTTTTAGTGAAAATTTGAATTTTTAGTGAAAATTTGAAGTTTTAGTGAAAATTTGAATTTTTAGTGAAAAATTAAATTTTTAGTGAAAAATTAAATTTTTAGTGAAAAATTAAATTTTAGTGAAAATTTGAATTTTTAGTGAAAAATTCAATTTTTAGTGAAAATTTGGAATTCTACTGAAAAATTTGAATTTTTGGTGAAAATTTGAATTTTTAGTGAAAAATTTGAATTTTTAGATACAATTTGAATTTTTATTGAAAATTCATCTGGTGAAAAATTTCTATTTGGTAAAAATTAAAATTTTTGATAAGAAAGTTAGTCGATTTAGCTGAATCGGAAACTGCTGGGAACATTTCCGCGTCCACAATAATGAACCGATTCCAACTAATAGATATTAGTTCAAGTCCTTTTTCTTATTTTTATTTAAAAAGGTGGAACCTTATCTGAGCAACGTTAAAATTCGGAAGAAAATCTTTTCTACAATATTCAATCGCATCAAAGATCTGTTACCACTGTTATTACACAGGACTGAGAGAACTTGTACGTTGATTGAATACCTGGTTCAGGTATATGTAATGGTCCACCTGATGTTTCTAAAGCCAAAAAAATATAAAGCTTCCAACACATCCGGTAGGAAGCAGCCCTCTCAGCTCAGTGTTCGGAAAAGTAAAAGCTAATGCCGGTTTAAAAAACATAAAAGGCTCAAATAGTTCCTGACAGGAGCGAAGGCTAAAAACAAAGCACGGAAATTGAAAACAATTTTCCTAAAAATTCTTGCTGTGTAATGGATAACGAAACGTATGTTCTGGCTTAATTTATGTTATTAACGCCCGAGGAAATTTTGAAGAAAAGTTTAAGATCCAAAAACTGTCAAAATTTCCCAAAAAATACCGAGTTCATATCAAGGAATGTTTACAAAAAAAGGCTGCTTCCATTTATATTTTTTGACCTGACTTGGCATCTTGTCACTAAGTTTAACCAAGAGCGGTATTTGTATCAAGAGCGACAAATCCTGCCTGGAGCTAAGGAAAGTGGAGAAAAATTGGATTCTTGTTAAAAGAGAATTGAAGAGCACAAAATAGTTGTTTAAAAGTGTGTTACATTTAAAGCGAAGATGGACCAGCTAATCGAGCAAAGTGACAGAGAGCACTATTAAAACGTTAATGGAAGAGTTTCCGAAATCGGTTAAAAATTCCATCATTAGTGATTCAAATTATAAAAATATATTTTTTATTGTAAATTTCAATAATAATTTTAATCAAATAAAAGAAAATAAAACTGAAAGTTCAGTGATTTTGTTTTAATTAATATTTACGTATGTTAAGAATTTTTTGATCTCATTACTATTTAATTGATAACTTTTTTTATGAAAGTTTCATTTTTTCAATTTGTTTTATTATTTTCCCATAATTTACGATTTGCAAACTTTTCCAAAATAAACGTGAGAAGACTTTTGTTACATTATTTTCATGTAAATTTTATTATTTTCTTCAATTTAATGTAAATCAAGTAAAAGTTACATAAACTCAATTATTCAATTTTAATTAATTTGAAATTTTGCCAAAAAGTGGGCAAAACAAACATCGACCACCTTCAATTAATTAAATATTCAATGGAGGACTCAACTAATTGAAATTTATTCAAATTTATGAGATCTTTTTTTTAACTTTTTATTGTTTTGTTGTTGGATGGAACCGACTGTTTGTCGATTTTTTTCTAACACTTTTTTCTCAAGTGTAAAATACGGGGCAAATACTTTGTTTTTTTATACCCTCCACCACCATGAGCGGTGTAAAGTTATATTAACTTTGTTATTCCGTGTGTAACGCTAAAATCAAAATCTAAGTCGATTTAGCTGTGTTCGTCTGTCTGTCTGTTGTTGGCACGCTCACATCCACAATGAAATTGAGCAAAGTCCACAAGTGATGAAGGATATGTTTACTTTGCCATTCTGTGTGTAACGTGCATGAAATCAAAATCTGAGTCGATTTAGCCAAGTTCGTATGTCTGTCTCTCTGTTCAATGAAATTGAGCAAAGTCCACCACCACAGGTGGTGAAGGGTATATTTACATTGTCCATCCGTCTGTAATGCTATGAAGAAAACATCTCAGAACCCGTAATATATGTATATATAATCTTGCTTTAAATCAAAATCTGAGTCGATTTAATTATATCCGTCTGCCTGTATGTGGTTGGCACGCTTACATCCTCAATAATTAATAGAGCTCAATGAAGTTTGGTCTGTTTATTTGTTATACTTCTGAGAAGTTTCCTATTTAAAAGCAGTAAAATCGGTTTAGTATATTAAATGTTATATCCCGATATCTAAGGCAACGTCTAAATTCAAACGACAAACTTTCAGAAAATTTTCAATTAAAAATCAACAAATTAGAATAAAATTTTGCTGTCATATAAAGTCATATGTACTTCATTAGCATTTCGAAAATAATCGAAATCTGTTCAGAAGAAAACAGTTTTAGCTGAAAATTATAACAAATTGAAATAAAACTTTTTTATAATGTATACATCTGTGAGTGTATGTGTGAGTATTGTGGAGGGTATTATGGATTCGGTATGGCTGAATCTATCAGTCTTAATTGTGTTTGTCCATAACATGAATTATATTGTATGATTTTTTTTTTCGCTTAAAATATTCAAACTTCTTCTTGTTCTTCTTGTTCAGGTACTTACCTGCTGCAGTATGAACATGCTGGCAAAGAGCCATCAGTATTATACAAATAATCATAATAAGAGGATGAAGTTGTTGCTGTTGCTGCTGCTGTTGATGATGATTATGATTATGGTGGTGGTGTTGATGGTGTTGGTGTTGGAACTGGTAATGATGTTTGTACCAGTGCCAGTATTGTTTTTGAATTTTGTTGTTGTTGTTGTTGTCGATTTTAATATTAACACTTTTTGTTAAAATTGTTGTATTATTTTTTGTGGTTGTTGCTTCAGCATTATCAGTTACTTCTGCTGCTGCTGGTGTTGTTGCTGCTATTGTTGTCGTTGTTGTTGTTGCTGGTATTAGATGAAACATTTTCACTGCAATTTCGTTGTAACGCTTTCGCTATTTTATCAATTGTTTAAATGTTTTAAATGTTTTTTCTTTAAAATTTTAACAAAAAAGAAATAAAAGAAATCAAATTCAACTACGAGTAAAATCGTTTACATAAATAATTTTTTTCTTTCAAATCTCGAAGCCTCGAAGCCTTTTAACAGTTTTTTTATGATTTTTTTTTAATTTTAAATTAAAAAAAATCATAAAGAAAGTTTAAAAAAAAGCACAAATACACCAACAATTTTTACAAAAAATGTATATATAAATTTTTCTATTTAAAATAATTTCAATTTAGTCAGATTAGTCACAATAAATTTTCGAAAACTCTTTTTCACTTAAATTTGAAATTTTCTCCCCGAACTGCAACTACAGAAAGTAGGGAGTTCATGAAGCGTTAAATGCGATTATAATGAAAATTAAAAAAAAATAAATAAATAAAAAATAAATAAGAAAAGCAAATAATAAAATAAAACAATTAAAAGAATATAATTCCAATAGTTAGTTTCATATACATAAAAAGAAACATAATAATTATTTCCATGCATATCGTCAGTGACCAGGAGAAAAGGTATATTTTGGATTATTGAAAAAATATGTTATGAAAATTCCAAAATAAAACTCTTTTCGACGTATTTCAAAATAACTCTTGTCCAAATATCTTTTTTAAAAATACATATGAATCGATCTCCATAGAATTTGGCTTACAGCAATTCCTAAGATAACCAAACTGGTTACTCTGGTCGGCGGTCATCTAAATTTGGCTATTTCGTGCAAAATGAACCAAATGGTTCTATAAACAGAGGCCCCCAACCACTCTACTTTACATTTGGCTTTGTGTTTGCACCATTCTAGATGTTTTAACAAAATTTAACACGATTATAGCTGAAGAGGTTCAGGATTACAGGCCCTGATCTTAACAAGCGGCTGGTTGGTGGTCTCCTAAATTTGGTTATTTCGAGTAAAATGAACTAAATAAACAGAGGCCCCCAACCACACTACTTTACATTTGCCTTTGTGTTCTAGCTCTGCTCAAATTAATTAGAGAGCAGCAGTCGTTTTTGTAGTCTGACTTCACGAGTCAATCTGTATTTTGGTCACCTCTGTTCTAATTTTTTTACTCTGAAATAATTTCAAAACTTTTGAACCGTTTTAGATTTAAACAAAATTCTAAACGATTATAGCTGACGAGGTTTAGGATTACAGGTCCTCATCTTTACAAACGACTGGTCGGTGGCTTTCTAAATTTGGTTATTTCGTATAAAATGAACCAAATAGTTCCTATAAATATCCAGAAAAGTACGGCTACATGAAACATTTATAGACTAGTTTATCCTCCACCACCAGAAATGTTGATGAGGTTACAATAACTTTGTCATATTGTGTGAAACGCCAGGCAGGTATCATCTAAAACCCCATAAAAAATACATTATTACAATTAATCTGATTCGATTTAGCTATAACCGTCTATCTATCTGTCTATTGTTTACACGCTCACATCCACAATTATTGGCAGAGCTCAATGAAATGATATCTAAGAATATGTTATAGTTAGACATCATTTCATTTAAAGTTATGGACCAATATTTGAGACAACTTTCTAAAACGGAAAATTCTCAATAATAATCTGTGAAATTTGTCACGCTGATATTGTCTTTAGTGAAGAATATTCCACACTTTAAATATGTTGAATAGGACATGGGAGAGTAGTATCCCCCATACAACCAAAACTTAACTAAGACATATATGATGAAGTTATTTCTCGTTTTTGTTCTGAACTTTACATTTTTTTACAGTTTTCTTAAGAAATTCCAATGAAAATATATTTAAAATAAATCCGCATAAGTTTTCGGCAAAGGTCCGCCCAAAAGCCCTATCCAAAATTTAAAAATGAAGAGAAAAATTTAAACCTTTTTTTGTCAAATTCTCAAAACGTAATGCTGAAATCATTCTTAAATAATCTCTAATTTGGTAAAGCTTCTTCTATTGGACATACCTTTCACTTACATTTCAACGAAAAAAGTAAAATTTTTAAACACGATTCATACGGATTGAGATTTTTAGAATTTTAGTAAAGAAAATTGGGCAACATATTCCCACCTCTGCTTCAAGGAATTTAATTATAAAACGATTATGAATTTTTTGTCGGAATACAGACGATATGTATGAAAGTATATATTTATATATGTTGATAGTTAAGACTGGTAGTTATTTGATTGTTCATCCGAGCATGAAGATATTTTGTGCATTAAAAGCAACAAGAAATTCATTTGCAACAAATGAATTAATGAATAAATGAATGAATACAACACTCATCGACATTAATTTGTATGAAGGAACACAGATCCGTCCAGATATATATATATATATATATATATATATATATATATATATATATATATATATATATATATATATATATATATATATATATATATATATATATATATATATATATATATATATATATATATATATTATATATATATATATATACATATATATATATATATATATATATATATATATATATATATATATATATATATATATATATATATATATATATATATATATATATATATATATATATATATATATATATATATATATATATATATATATATCGAAATCGAAATATAATTTTATAACTAAAATTTAAAATTATAGATTAAATTCATGATTTTAATATGATTTTAATTGTTTTTAAAAAGAGTGAAACATTTGTTCGAAACTTGCGAGTGTAGTAGATCACATTTTTGTCTCATATAAAGAAGTGAATGAAATAAAAATAACAATAATAACGTCCGTTTTAATTGAAAACATACATACATACACTGTTGGGAAAAAGAATAGATGCACTCTGATAATAAACAATTTATAATATTAATAAAGATCAAATGATGTTTAATTAAATAGAATTTATCATACGATAAAATTTAATTCCATACTTTTAAAATAAACCTTCAACTTTAAATTGTGAGCTTTTTTACGGTGTTTTGGGGTCTAAATAGAAGAAGTATAAAAAGTAGATAAAACTAAATAGGGGAAGCCGAGTTAAAGTTGGAGTTGGAGCAGTTTTTTTAATCTAATTAATGTTCGAACTTTAATAAAACAAATGACAATTTATATCCAAAATTTCAGTATAATGAATTTGAACTCCTCCATAAATCAGACATTTAAACAAATTCCTACTTTCTCCATATCCTAAATTATATAAAACACTAGCTTTCAGTCCAAGATCTCGAAAGAAATTTCACAAATCACAACGTGTATTAAAAAATTTATGCAATGTACATTTTGCCAGATGTCCCTGGCCCTGTTCGTTCCAACATTTTATTTAATATTTGCTTTGCATGGGAGCCATATCTTCCCTTGATCCTAACCATTCTATATTTTGTCCAGTAAAACTATTTGGAACTAAATTTTAGAACATTCGCTGTTATAGTTGTTTAGTTATTCGATAATTATTTCCTTAGAAGGGGGGGGGTGTGGTTGAGTATCCCTCGGTTCCATATTTTGTTCGCTAAAATAGTTTCTTGAAAAAGTGATTGGAACCAAATTTGCGAACTCACGCTGTTATTGTTGTTTAGATATTTGATAATCATTATCTTCCACTGGTCCTATCGTCCTGAATTTTGACCAGTAAAAATTAACATTTTCTTTGTATGAGGGCTACCTCTCCCCCTGATCCTAGACGTCCTTCATTTTGCCTAATAAAATAGTTCCTTGAAAAAGTGATCTCTCATATAAACGCCTTCCCGGAATGGGATATAAAACTCATAATTTTGCAAATATTTTACTTCCGAAAATCACTTTAAAGTGCATAAATCTCCAAGGAATTTGTTATGTGATAATATTTCGTATTAGATTAATCGATCAGAAAATAGTATACCAAATTTTAAGATTATCTGGTCATAATTTCCTTAAGACCTCATTAAGGCCTTCTTTCGAAAACCACTTCAAGTTTTATAAGTCTCTCTTATACATGTGAGTGACAAACATAACATTAAATTCAACCAAATTCGGTCCATAATTTTTCATGACGTCTTTTAATTTCAGAACGATTTACGTTTTGTTGGATTTAGAAAAATCTTGTTGAGTGTATTTGTATGCATAATATACTTTACATACATAAATTCATTCATCTACATATTTACATACATACATACATACATACATACATACATACATACATACATACATACATACATACATACATACATACATATATACACACATACATACATGCACACATATATACATACTTACATACATACGTACTTAATGTCATTATATGTATATGAATGTATACGCATGTATGTATATGTATATATCTATATGTATATATATGTACGTATGTATATAATACAAGTATTAAATTTCACACAACGTTTATGTTGTTGTTGTTTGTCTTTTGTTGTTGTTGCTTTATTTATGTGTTATTGCTGCCGCAATAGAATGTGCGAATCTCAGATTATTTTTCTTCGCACATGCACTTAGAATGATGACACTTTCAAATATATATATATATATATACGTATATATATGTATGTATATGAATAAATGTATATATGAATATTCATTCACAAACATCTAAACATACCTGAACTTGTGAACGATTTACTTACAAAACTGTTATTTCTTTATACATAAGTAAATATGTTTATAAATGTATGTAAATATGTGTGAGATGCTCTCAAAAGAAAGAAAAAAAAACGGAGTTTTTATTTGGATCTTTAATATCGCTTTTTATTTATGTGACACTACTTATGACTCGTACTACTTTCAATTGACCTCTTGACAATTTTAATATGTTTGAATAAATGAAATGAATTAATGAACCTGAATTCCATAGAAAAGTAAAATAATTTCAATTTCAATCAATTTTGTCATAAATCTGAGCTGATAATTTATAAAAGATTTTTATAAAATTATTCATTTAAGTGTTTTTAATTGAAATGGAATTTAGTGATATAAAAAAACATCACACATACACATGTAAATATTAAATTAATTCATTCATTTTAATTAGTTTCATAAAAAAGAAACATACACTTGTCCGAAAAAATATTCGTACACAGTTATTTGATAATTGAAAATGTCAATATCAGTTCGAAAATCGATAATTTTGGCAAATAATATAAACGTTTAATATATTTTTAAGAATACTTAACATGGTTACACCTCTGGTGTATTGATTTAGACCCAATATGACCTTTGACCGGAAAAGTTTTTTCTAGCGTGTTTGCCAAAATATATGTAAATATATAATAATTATTATTTACAGATGGTTCCTGCTTTCCAATTTGAAAATTAAGAAAAACAAGCTTTAATTTTCTTTTGCCAAAATTGACCTACTGTAGGGCTATACCCCAAGCTCGTTCCTTATAAATACATTTTAGTTAAGATTTTTTAAAATTAAAAAATAATAAAAAACAAGTAAGAATGTTATAGTTAGTCAAGCTCGACTATATTATACCCTACACCACAATGTTGGCTATAAATTGTAATTTTAAAAAGCAATGAACGACCCTCGTGCATTACATTATTTTGTAATTCACTTTAATGTGAAATGTATTTGTTTTTAAATTAATCTTTGTGAGGGTTTATATGAAATTATGGACCGACCCTCGTATTATTAATAAATAATTGAGTTATATGCCATTCAAAGTGATATTTGGAAGGGGGTTTATATGGAACCGATGGGAAGCAATGGACAAACCCTCGTACAATTTGGCACATCGATTAAAGTCTTCTAAGACTTATTTCTGGCGAATCGCTGTAGAGTGTACACAACGCTTACATGGACAGCCAGCCGGTAGGCAACTTTGATGGACCATCGACTAACCCAAATACAATCACTTTATTTTATTATTTTTCCAACGGTTCAAGAGTTATAGAATAAATTTCAAACAAAAAAATAGTTTTGCCCGCAAAGTTAAAGCAACTAAAAAAACAAGACTAAAAACGAGTAAGAAATTTATTTCGCCGTCATTATCTCCGAAACTATAAGAGATAAGCTACATTAATTTTTATGGAGATTTACTTGGACTAACGTTTGTGCCAAATCTTAAATCAATCTGCATATCATATAAAGCCAAATTTGTTTGGGCCACCAAATCAACTCGAAAACACTTTAACTACAACCATGTTAAATGGTTCAAGAACTACAAAATTATTATTTCCAAAAATATCGTTTTTGGATTCATCGAATCATAGAGTATAATATCTATCGGTCTTAATCGACTATTACACAGTAAATTGTTTTATAATATTTGTATTAAAGGTGTAAGATCGAAATATTCTTATCACACGTTTTTTTTTAAAAACTCTAAACTCACGTAATGTTTACTTTTCCTGATCAAATTACATTAGAATACAAAAACATGTCAGTTATTATATTATTAATCCGAATGAGTGATCAGAAAAAAATCCGTACTAAAATTATTAAATATATTCAACTAATTAAAAAAATAGAACTAAATCGGATGGTACTTTGGGATACAAGGAGAGAGAGAGAGATTGAAAAATTATTAACACAATGATTTTTATTTGAATCGAATTATTATTTGATTTCTTTGATCAAGTTAACTTCAGTCATTATGTTTAATGTCAAACATGTTAATTAATGTTAATCTGATGAAATCAGTGACCAGTTTTGAAAAAACCCAACTTGGGCCAACTAAAAGTTGGCCAAGCAAACAGTACCGGGATAACTTCACCATTGATATAAAGTAAAAGGCAGAAGGACAGGTCCACATAATGTTTCTAAAGTCAAAAATAGAAAGCATTTTTAAAGGAGCAGCCCGATTAAGAAACTAAAAGACCCAAAAAGTTCGGATAGAAATGCTGTTGAAAATTTAGAGGCCGAAAATGGATAACGAAACGTGTCTTCTGGTAGATTTTTTGCCAAAAAATTTTTTTGCTTAATTTTTCCAACTCACTCTTTGGTTAAATACTAATGATTTTGAAAAATATTGGAAATTTGAATTAAAATTTATTAAAAATTTAATTAAATCAATCAATTAGTTGATTGAATTATTAGATTTTTAGGTAAAAATATGAAATGTACGAATATTTTTTCCGCCAAGTGTATTTTTGTATCAAATTATTTTATTAGAATTTAAATTCAATTTTAAAAATTAACGGTTTTTATAATATTTTTACAAACTTTTTGTTTGATTTCTATGTGTGTGTGTGTGTGGTTGTGTTTTGCACTTTTCAAATAAAATTTGTTTAAAATACAATTTTAGATTTTAATTATAATTTTGTTGTAATTTTCAAATTACAAGTCCGATGTTTTTTTTCACACTTTTCTTTTTGTTGTTGTAATTGTAAATTTTGAAAGCAATTTATTATTATTTCTTCTTCTTCCTCTGTTTTCCTAAAACATTTTCTTCGTGTATTTCTTTATGTTTGTTTGTATTTTATTTCATGTTCTTGATTTCCTCCTCACGATCCATTTAATTTTAAGACCACGTCTGGTGACAAACCGTGCAATGCGAGAACTTTTAACTAATTTTTTTTTGTTTCTTTTATGATTCGTTTTTATTTTCACATTCACAATTAAACACAGAGTTAAATTGTTGTTATTGTTGCTGTTTTCTTAATATTTTAATTTAACACCAACAACAATTACAAAAACAAATAAAAAAAAGTAAAATAACACTTAAACAAACGATCGAATTGTTGGAAATGAAATGAGAAATGTTTGATGCGCGAATGCTGAATGAGTGGTTGCCGCGTTATGTCTTCTTATTTTATATACCCAGAGTGAAAGGCAGACACGAACAAACGACTGGCTGGCAGGCAGTTAGTTTGGCTGCTACTTCATACAACTACTACCGCTACGACGAGTACTTACTAATAATACTTGCTGGCTGGCTCACTGACTGGTTGGTTGGTTGGTTGGCTGGCTGGCAGCATTATATTTACTTACCATCATACAAATAAGTCATACTCTTACTACGACATTAATTATTCATACCTAAAAAACATATAAAAAAGACCTATTGACCGACCAACTAACCGGCAGATAGGTCGACCTAACGTCAAACCAACAGACTAAATGTGGCATCTACCAGCAACAAACATATACATTTATATATATAAAAATAGATTTGTGTTTGTTTGTCTGTTTGTTTGGAACTTTTAGACAGCTAAACTATTGGACCAAAAGTGACATAAAAGGCTCTTATTCCGATAGGACCAGCAAATATTAATTATCGAGTTAAAGAACTTTAAGAGCGAGAGCAATGAAATTTAGTCCCAATCACTTTCTCAAAGAACAGTTTTTATTGGATAAAATGTAGGATAGCGCCAGGGG